>CM071950.1:16640000-17042500 GCA_036784905.1 Acrossocheilus fasciatus
ATAGCTGACTCCTTTTGAAAATACACTTATTTACCACCTCCAACCACGCACTGTCAGTTCAATGCTTGCTGGAAAGGATAAAAACATAATTACACGGCATTCAGTCCAGGAAAGCTTGGTCATTCTTTATTAAACTGTGAATTTAATTAAACAAACTAGGATCTCAAGGCTGAATGTATTCACATATGCAGCGATGTACTGATGTACGTTCTGCATATTGATAACTAACTGAAGCAATCAGTGCTCCCTTATTACTTTTCTAACAATAGCTTCTCGGCGTTACAGATCTTGATTGAGGAGGAGCCGTTATTTGTGACCTTCTTAGACAAACCCAGTTATGCGCTACAAAATCCTGTAAAAACATAAGTTTATCTCTGCTAATTTGTACCGATAGCAATGCAAACCTCAAAAGCATAGCAAACCCCATAATTAAGGTTTGTGGTACCCTTGAAGACAGAACAGGGTTAAGCAAAGGTTCGAATCACGGATGAGTCTCATACGTTATACGCTTTGGAACGGAGGGCAAGTAGGTTGTTTTACCCCGCGTTGTGCGCCATAAATCTAATCAAGGTGATAAATCAAGGCCATTCTGACTGGGCAGACTGTAACTGTATTGTAACAGAACCTGAGGAGAGCGGCCAGGGCTGGGAACTAGGCCATTAGGTCCTCTCAATCCCCAGCTTTGGGTAAGGTTTCTCTAAGCATGTAGTTAACTACACTCAGGAAATGATTCCTCTCCAGACCATTAATGCACTATAGAATAATAGACACACTAAGGACCGTGGCAGATGTATTTCTGCGCCTATAAAGCAGTCTCTCAAAAGCCCTCTTCGCTTGCCAAACGCAACACCTCTTGCTCCAGAGCAGCGACGAAGCCTGTAAAGGTTGGCCCTCTCTACGCGTTCCCAGACAAGGCAGAATGTTAACAGGGTCAGCGCTGGGGACTGAGCCCTACAGTTAAATCCATTTGAAAATGCAAAAATGTGAATTCTGCTTTATAATGGCTCCCGCAGGTCCTGGCGTTACGGGCCAAAAGAAGCTTCCCTGAAGCCAAATGCTGGATCAGATTTCAGCCCTTCTACCCCACCCAGAAAAAAGAAAAAAAGTCAAGAGAAAGACAGACAGACAGACAGAGGAGGAGAGACATTTTACGCACATTTCACTTCAGGACAACCATACCAAAACAATTCAATTATCCCATCGTCCTTGGGGCCCCAAAGTAATTTATCGAGTCGTGGCACCTGAGATGCAGATCATTCCAGGTCTTCACTCCCTCTTATTTGACTTGACTTCTCCCATCAAAAAAACCCACTCATTCTCTCCCTGTCTTTCAGACCCCTGGGTTCCTGTTAAAAACTCAAGCAAGAGATCCAGGAAGAGAGGGGCCAGGCCATGCCAGCCCTGCCTGAGATTACAGCGGGAAGGTCGTCTTTGAATGAAAAGCTCGTTTATCCGAGTTAACGCTGGCAAATTTGCCTCTCCACATCCAGCCCCTGTTAGCTTTGGCAAGTAGAGTGAAACGCAGCGGTAGCGCTACGCAAACACCGACAGGGCTGTGCTGCACCGCGCTTTTCTCTTTTCGACACTTTTGGGAGCTGGAGAAATTATCCAGCACACCTGGGAATGACGAAGCCACTCGCCGTCCAACTTTAACTACTTGAGCTGACTGGCAGAGGCTTTAAAATTTAGGTGGCTGTAATTCTTCTCGAGTCTGGCGTTCGCATGCAGAAATCAATATATGATTCTCATGAGCATTCACTGGGCGCACAAAAAAAATCTATTAGTTTTAAATCGTCTGTCTGATAAAACATTCAAACATTGACGGTGCAGCATAACAAAGGAAGTGAATAAAAAGGAGAAGTTTGATATTTTCAAAGCAATAGTTATGCTGCGCGCTTCACTGATAGCTGCATTTATGAAGGTCGTACTTTCAATTGCCCGTGGAAATTCTTTGCATTCAGTGTATTTCATTGTACTGCGTTGAATATAATTTACGTGGCCTAGTCTGAAAATTAAAATAGAAAACTATCTGTCAAAAAAAAAAAAAAAAAAAAAAAAATGCACAAACTCTCCTGCTCAGATCCGTCTGAGATTCAAACAAACAGCTGCGGCACAACAACTACTTGTTTAATATCATTTCAATGATGACCTTGTGGGCCATCATTTCTTGTCAGGCCAAATTTTTACTTCTGCAAGTTTTCACAGCTCATCATGAAATATTCATCTGAGGAGCTTGCCGCTCCACGGCACAATTCGGACCAGTAATGAACAATATGGATTCAAAAGGGGATACGATTTCACAAACAAACAAAGAAAATTACCAAGCGTCTCGAATCCCCCTGCTGGGCAACTATCCTAGTCAATTAAAATGATTTCACTGTTGCTTTTCTTCAGTGCATGTTCTTTTCCTTTTGTCCTCTTTTTAGCACACTGCGCATTCGACACGAATCAAGGTCAGGATTAATTATGGAGCCAAATCCAGTCACTTTTATTTCTCAGTCAAAAGCATGATGTACTGTGTTTATCAGTGGCAAATCCTGCTACGAACAGCTCCTTCTCAGCATGGCGGCAGCCTCGGGGCACTGCCCAACAACACTGCTTGTGCCGAAGTTTACACTTCTGCACTGCACCGCTAATTTAAGCTATAATCAAGGGGTCTCATTCATTAAATCTGCTTAAGAAAGGCAGCAAGCAAATCTCTAATGATTTAATCTCCCTCGTGCTCTCATACACACCCACACCAGAGTATTTGTGTTAGGCTAATGTGCTAATGATTAGAGCCCACATCTCTACCTCCCGCCGCTCCTTAAAGAGCAGTACAGAAGAATAACAAACAGCTGCCCCACCGCAGGAATCCACGGCTGCTCCACTGGCACTCATGATTGGCATGAAGAAACTACACCCACCTCTAAAAAACACACACGCTACCTGCTGAATAAAGTGCAGATTAGCCGTCACAAAGACTATTGACGTTTGATTACTTTATTGCTCTTACAAATTAAAAGAGCTCAGTAAGTACATATTAGACAAAGATTTGAGTATGAATTCATTCATACATTCATACTTTATCCTACTATCGGTCTAATAAGAGCAAGTGTGTCAGAATCTTGGAACTTGGAACAGTGCAAAGTAAAACAATTGGCAGATGAACACAGTTTTAGTAAGCCATAAAGAATAACAGAATCATGGGCCAATCTAAAGGTTATTTCAGTCTAGTTTATACGGAGTTAATTTACAACAGGGGTTAATATACTGGAGGCTTGAGCACAAAGCAGATGCTAAAACTTCTTATCTGCACAGACAGTACTTTAAGTGGGGTTGTACTTATCCGTATGCAGTATTATAAATATATATACACTCACATTTCTATTTGCCCTGTCACTCTGACCAGACAAAAATTAATAGGCTTTAGTCTCAATTGTTTTACACTTTTTAATTAAATTAAGGACAATTTTTTGTTAAATGAAAATGTGCATGGATAAATCATATCTAATATATACTGCAACATTCCCTGCACCTAAACGAGCAACTTCATAAATATTCATATTTAAATATATACAATATAGTTAGTAACTGTGTATCATTTATAAATTTCAATAATCAAGATTCACCTCGATTTTGTGGTTAAACATGGAATTTTGCTGAAATGTGCCTCTACACAAAGTTGAAATCACATTTAATTCCTCATTAAGAAAATAACATTTACAAAATGTGTCACTGCTCACATTACAACTAGCAGAAATTTAGGACTATTTAGAAATAAGAGTTATTAACCAATCAAAATAATTTATTATTAAAATCAACATCAAAATTGATTTGACCCATTTATATTTACTTAATGCATTTTTGTAGTCTAATTGTGAACGATGTGTGTATGTTTGACTTTGTAATCCTTGACTTATAAGTTGATTCATAACTTGTTTTTCCTCTGAAGCAACTTCGTTTAAATTGAGCAAGCTACTGGATAAATGTTATTCAACAACCAAATAGCTATTTGATTATTGTTTTAGTGACCTCTCACATTCAGTTTGACTCCATTCATGTGTAACAGACACTTTTTTATCATCCAACAAATTCTTTATGGATACAAACCTGCCCACTTGTGTCACATTACAGAAAATGGGCTGTAATCAACAAATCACTTTGACTTATAGTACAATAAATAATTAAATGAAGTTATCTTGGCAGCCCTAAAACAATGCAAACTTATTTCCCCTACTTCGAATATTGCACATAACGCGCTAAAAAAAGGCAATCAGGCAACAAGCCTGGACTGAGAACCCCAGACCCTTACAAGCAACTAAACAGAAGCTCTTGTGGGAGGCGAAGCAGGTACAGAAGTAGCTCTGTACAGCAAAGGCAATACATCAAAACAACGAGACAACACAGTAACACCTGTTCAGGGTGCACGCTACTATTTCTCTCTCTCACACACTCTCTTTTTAAAGACAAATATAGTTGCAATTGCAGCTTGTCACAGGGTGACCTGCTTCCTCAGCAGACCTCCTGTAGGTCTCCAGAGATGCTCTGGCACTGATCTCAGCACAGCTGCACCTCACCAATCTCAGCCGCCAATCAAAATACGACCTTCCTTTTCTTTTCAAGAGCACGCCGGAGATGCTCCCATGTTCGCACACAACTACAGCTATTGCTATGCTAATTCCTGTCTAATTTCTCACCCCCCTTCTCTCCCTCCTCCTGTCACTTAGACAAACAGAGGTCGTCAAACATCCCAGAAAGCATGGCAGGCTCTCCCCGAGCAGCATGCCGATTTTTATGAATTATGGAGAGCGCTGTAAAGCATACTGCCTTCACTTTAATTAGGTTTGAGTGTGGAGGGCCGTCTCTATGGGAAGTCTAGAAGCAGCATGTAAGACAACTCCTGCTCTGTACTGTAATATCCCTGGGCACAAACGTCCACGCTACACTCTACGCCGGGTTGCCAACATCTACAAATCGAGTGAATGGCTAAGGGGAAGGCAATTAATTTGTCCGAATGTCTCTTCTTTTTTTCTAACAAGAAGATCTTCTCAAAATGAAGCACATTCAAGCATATTTTGGAAAGTCTGGTATAGGTTTCAATGACAAACAAACTGAAGCATGTCTGCAACTAAACTCGATTTCGCAGATCAGTAATCTGAAGGCTAGTTGAACCCTGACCCAAGTAATTAATTAATAAGTCATGTTAGCAATTAGAGAACACTAAGCATCATTCGCAAGTCAAATTACTGGTAATCCAACTGGCATGTTAATGATGAGTCAGCGATGCGAGCAAGACGTACTAGCCGACAGGTAAATCAGCATGACGTTAGCGATGTGTTTATTAGTGCAAGCTAACAAGGCATGAATTTAACAGTACCACTATACTATAAACTGGCCGAGACAGACAAGCTGGGTGATTATATATCAAAAAAATAAAAAAGCTAACAGTTGGATTTTAAACATCTAATTGGCAGTGGAAACTTAGCCTTTATTGCCTGGGATGATACCAATCAAAACAATGGCGGCACGGATCACTTCACAGGTTAATGGCATGCAGGAGCAACATTTCTATAAAACTTGCAATTACCTTGACAGTTTATGCTCTGAAGGAGCCTGAAGACTCTGGCAGCCATCTTGTTTGCTGCTGCAAGCAGTCAGGTTGGAAAAATAAACTTTTCAATGTCATATGGAAATAATATTATTTCTGGGATGAAATGTGGCTCGTAATCTGCAGTATATCACTCCTTAACCAGCCTTAAAGGGATAGTTCACCAAAAACTGTGTTATCATTTATTCACCCTCATGTCTTTTCAAACCTGTGATACTTTCATCTGTGGAACACCAAAAAGGACATTTTGAATGTCTCAGTTTTTTTTTTTTTAAGTTTTAAGATTTAATATTGTTTGGACCCCAGTGACTTTCAATATATGGAGGGGAAAGTGTTCCACCGAAGAATGTTGTCAATTTTCACTTGAGGGAATTACAGTATACCTTTAAGATTTGAAAAGAGAAAGGGAAAAAAAAGACAACTTAAAATGAAAGACTGATTTTAGGCAATAAATGAGCTAAAGGACCTAAAATCAGATCTTTGACAATGCTGAAAACAATTGATGTAACATGATAAATTAAACTATATCAGAGTTTGCCACCAATTTACAGCAAACGATGGCTTCTCAGGAGAGAGCGCAGACTGCCAAAGCTGTAAATCGCTGTGCACAGGTGTGTGCAGTAATTCTTGGAGATGTGAAGCATGTGACAGTAGACAGGCGGACTGTGACAGCAGAACCGACATTGGACGCTCATCTGAAGAATTACAGCCGCGGCTGGATCCCAAAGCCATTACACAGCATGCTGTGAAGCGGTCACTCTCAACTCATGCCGAAAACACTGGCCAGGAAGTGCTTCACTTCAGGGATTCTGGTGTACATGGAGATTTCTGAACATTCCTGTGGCTTCAAGATCATTTTTCAAAGCAAGAATGGATAGCTGAGTTCTTCAGCAATTGGTGCCACTAGATAAAGCGCTAGCCACTATGAGGAACTAAGTTGTATTTGTCACATGCACAGTGGTACCTGGTAATACAAAAAAAGTTAAATGTTTTATTTACAATCAGCACAACAACTGTGGAACAAGAAAAAATAAATAAATAAATAATAATAATAATAATATTATTATTATATATGCTATTTCAAGACAAAATAAAACTTGGTCCCCATTGACTTCAATAGTAGGGAAAGAAATACTATGGAAGTCAACGGGGACCATTAACTGTTTGACTACCAGCATTTTTCAAAATATCTTATTTTATGTTCAACATAAGAAACTCGTACAGTATTGGAACGACATGAGGGTGAGTAAATGACAATTTTCATTTTTGAGTGAACTATCCCTTTAAAAGGCCAGAGCAACAGCAGTATAAATAATGCAATATTGGAGTGCAAGCTGTGTACACTGTCCAAAGATGCAATGAACTTGCAAGAGTGATTGTGCAAAACAAATTAAGAAAAAAATAAATGAGTGTTTTTAAGGATTTACTTATGCAGTATATACACTACAGTTCACAGGTTCAAAGTTTTAACGTTTTTTATGCAAGTCTCTAATGCTCATCAAGGCTGTATTTATTTGATCCAAATATAGTAAATGCAGTAATATTGCGAAATATTGTTACAGTTTTAAATAACCGTTTTCTGTTTTCATGTTATAAAATGTAATTTATTCCTGGAAGTAGTAGTAGTAGTTCTGCCTAATGTTTGTGTGGAAACTGTGGTACATTTTTTAGGATTATATAATGAATATAGAAAGAACATACACACTAATGGGCTGCACAATTAATCGAATTTCTAATCACGATTACGATTATGGATGTCACGATTACATAATCGTTCAAAGCCACGATTACAAAAATAAATAATTAAAAATGCCCACTTGCACATGTGCGCTTAAGAGGTGTTTGCAGCGCGGGGTTTAACAAACTCAAACGCACTGGATAAAAGACATTTTGTCTAACTGATAGTCGTCGTCACTGTTGCGCATGATAGATATTTTAAACGTCAAACGTGTCAAAAGCAGAACAAAATAGCGGTATTCATTTGAACTGCACGCCACACTGACCTTTTATCCGCTCGCCTCAAAAGAAAACAGCGCAGCGCGAGCTTAGAGCGTATGCGTTTATTACAGCGACCAGTCGCGATCACACACTAAACAACGCTGTGAAATCCAGTAAGAAGCGCTCGAGTTCAGCGCAGAGTTCTCCAGTACAAATCACGTCTCTTTAATTTAAACTAGTTTAAAGCCAAATAAATCAGAGCTGTTATTCTCATCAACACTACTGATGCAGAAAACAGCAGAAACAGTGCAACAACGATCCAGTTAGAAGACGTTTCAATCCACAAATCACCCACATTTACCATAGTTTTACTGTAGTAACACTAACAATACGGTGGTAGAAAAGTAGGATATTCATATTGAGTATTATTATATTATTAATATACTAAATATGTTAAAGGAGTAATGGAATATAATTCCACTATTTTGTTAATTCATTATTCTATTAGTTGATGTGGATTTGTAATTGACTGAATGTCTTTAGGCTACTGCTTTTCAATGCAAACACCATGGAAACCATATAGTTAGGCTACTTTTTTACCATGGTAATGAGGTGCTGTACTTTTGGTTATGACCTACAAATGTATAAAAGATGAGGCTGTTACAGTTTTCACAACGGTACTGTTTTTGTTAATAAAAATAAAATGTACATCTGCATCCCAACTCAAGCTCCTGCTACTCTGAACTCAAGTTCCTGTTCTAATATGCTTTTCTAAGAGATAAAACTTATAATAATATTATTACATGTTCAATGCTACCAAATCAGGTGCTGGTGCCACTGCTCTCGAATGTTAGTCTGGAGCCCTCATAATATAAATTGTTCTGTAAAATGTTACTGTAATTTGAAATTTTGTCTGTTTAATTGTAAATGAAATATAAACCATTTTTTAATTTTAGTATAACATTATTATACCCTGGATAATTTTACCCTTTTTTGTTTAAAGAAGAAACCAAACACATATACATATACATATACATATATACACACAGAGAGAGAGAGGAACTTTTTTTTTTAATCAGGATATTTAATAAGATCTGAATAGATAATTGTAAATAGATTAATCTATCTATCTAGACAGGCAGACACTGTGACTCACACAATCTAAACATTCCTTTGAGCCATCTCAAGCAAGGTCACAGACATTTGTATATAAAAGAACAGACTGAGTAATGTCACTAATGACGCAAACATAGAAAAAAAAAAAGCAAGAGGAGGAAAAACTCTACAGATTTGCGATTTGTTTGGGCACACTTAATGACAAGCAGAAACTGATCTGTAACAATGCAGCAGTAAATTGCAGCCTCCAGCCAGTTCTTTTACAGAGAATATTATGGCGATTAAAAACAGACTGAAAAATCCATCCCTGGTGGTCCTCTCAATAACATGGAGACATCATGACTCTTGCCAGCTTTGCTCTTGGAACCTGCCTGCTTCTAATTTTGCAGTAAGAACAGCTCATTTCTGGACAGGCCAAATTCATTCTGTCTTTTTGGTGGGGAGGTACATTCTCCTGTCATCTTGGGAAAACAGGGGCCTCTTTGATGAACTTCTGAGCAAAGGCTTTACTTCATCTGCTACTCAACTGTCCAATGTTTAAATAAACAACCAAAGAGCACTTACTTTATAATCATATCTGGAAACAAGCTAAAGGATTGGGTTTCTATTGTTCAGTTGGTAAGAATATTGTGTGCGACAGCACATAACATAAGCGTTACCTAACCTCATCCATCACCGTGCTTAAATACCCAGTAGAACCAAGCACGACGACACACCTCACGACACCACAAAATTTATAGATAATAGGGCATAGAAAATACATGCATCAGTACATTAATCAGCACAAGCTGATATCTTTTTAATGAGTCAGACTTTAACATCTCCATTCTCTTAGAACGTGACAACAACTTTAACGCCAAAAGGTTTATCTGACATTTCAGCTATGACCTCAACGGCAAGACTTCAAACCTACAAACTTAAGTCAAGCCCTCAAAGAAAGAAGCGAAGCATTTAGAATATGAAAGACGTTCAAATTCCAGCACTTCTTAATGACCCAAATATTCCTGACATCACTCAGTGTGAAAGAACAGAAAGGACATTTTTCAGATCACGACTTCAGAACAGAAAAACAAAATGTTCTGGCTGGAAGGAGAGCGGAAAGATTTCGATTCCACGCCATTTGGCAGACTTTTCTGGTTTAGTGGCATCCTATGAGCTCTACCATCCAAAAGCCCAGCGCAGTAAGGCAGGCTGCAGCTCTGCAGGGAGCTTGAGCAAGCATGCAATGGTAAGAAGCAGACTGTTAGTATCTTGTCTGTCACCTGCTGTGTGTCACCAGGCTCCTGTCATTTCCCCCCATTCATTTTTCACAGTCACTCAACACTTCGACTCTCCATCTCCTCTATATACTCCTCCAATACTGTCATTTTGGGAAGTGAAACAGAACACGAAAAGACTGGTACTGACACTACCAGATACAAGGATGTGTTCGTCATCTAAAATTTATATAACCTGTTTTTTTTTTCTGCTCTGCTCCAGCTGTTGTCAGAATATGCTGGTGTTTGTGAGCTCTTCCATTTAAAAATCTCTCACTTTCTATATTAATTGTCAGATCGCCACATGACACGTTTGTAAACACGTTTGTAAACACGTTTGCACTGTTTAAAAAAATCAAAATAATACATTAACAAGCACATTTTGTGTGGCTTTTTTGTGTGGCTTTTACACATTAATAAATAAAATAAACATCTGTTAATATTTTTGTGGAAATAGGATTGGATATTTTGAGGAACAGAAAGCTGAAATAGAAATCTTGTTAAACATTATTAATACTACCACTTGTAGGGCCCATATGACATTTTTTTCCGCTTTAATTTTTCTGGATAGTTTTTTAAATAAAATTTGATTAATCAAAAAGCATGTCCAATTAATTAAAATCATGAAACTTTTAAAATTTCACATCAATTTATTAAAAGTTTAATAAAAAGTACGTTTAGGGCCCATGAAAAAGGTTTTTTTTCTAGGGATGGAACGATACACCTACCTCCCGATTCGATACCATCACGATACTTGGGTGCCGATACAATATGTATTGCGATTTTAAAAATTTCGATTCTACAAGTATTGCGATTCGATATTGCTGTGTGTTGCCAATTTTGTTTTTATTTTTAACTCTAGACGATGGGAAAAAGTTGAATGATGCACTTAATATACAGACTGTCACAAAATAAAAAAATAAAAACATCTTAGCAGTCACTATTGTGATTCGATATTACAATTTATTGTGATTTTTGTTTGCTTATTAAAGACTAGACAATGGAAAATAATTAACTATACCCATGAAAGAGATTGTATATGATGAGTCATATTAACAAAAACAATGCATCACATCTTTCTAAACTTTTATTTCAGGAGCATACACATACACAGTGTATATTTAAAGTACCTTGAACCATGAAACTTTAAAGTAGCAAAACCCTGAACTTGCATAAGAATATAGTAGTCAAATGTTCTGTGTTTTAGCATGTCTAATTATTTGAATGCATAAAAACAACTAAATTTATTCAAATTAATTACTACAATAGCCTTATGACATGTTTTTTTTCTCAAAATCTGTGTGTTAAATTTTTCTGGTTACCAAATGAAGGCATAAAACGTTTCATTTAGCTTTCAATTAATGAAAATTCAACTTTATACACGTCACAAAAATCATAGGGCCCTACATTTGTAATACTTGCTGAATAAAACATAAAAAGCACATATTAATGCCTTATTCTGCATGACTGCATATTTTAGATCCCTTAATACTAGCTCATACCTAAACTTAATGTCTACCCTATTAACTATTAATAAGCAGTAAATAAATTTTGTTGTTCATCGTAAATGGATAAGGATTTTTAAAAAAAATCATTTGTAAATGCACAGCGATCACACTCACAAAGTGTAGCTTCTCACAGCAAAATATTCTAAGAGTTGAGCATAACTAGAACAATTTATATTCAACAAAGAAATGTCCATAATTTTACATTTTATTCACGTCCCTTTTCCAGGCCTGGAAACCACAATATGAAAATTCCCTGATATTTCCAGGTTTTCCATGACCGTAGTAACCCTGCATTAGTCATAAACGCCACAGGTGTCAACCTGAATCACTCGGATTACTCATCATTTCATGAAATTTCAACTCCATTTAGATTCAAACATGACTGAAAGTTATGACGACTGAGTGAGTGAGTTGTTTACATATCCATTGGGTTGTTAATATCAGTCCATTTCCAACAGTTTCACCCATTCGTGCCTGTAATTCACTGCTGCCACCTCAGAAGGCAACAAGCTCAAAAGACCTCAAGACACCATTCATGTTGTTTTATTTTTGTACCACCGATTATTTTCCTCTTCAAACTTTTTTTGTTTTTTTAAGAAATGCACTGCCTCCCTTGCCTCGTCTCTGCTTCAGTCTATGAAACATTAAAATGAGCAAGCAGGTAAAAGACAGTAAGACAGAGGACGCCTAAGGAAAAGATGATGACGACCCTAAAAGATGACTTTCCATGTAATTGCTGTTCTTTCTCCTGGTCACATCTGTCATTGATTTTTATCTGGAGGCTTTCTCAGGACTGCATTAAGACTCCAGCAGAGCAAACATAAACAGGAGAGCGAATCCGGGGTTGGCGGGGAACGCACCGAAGCTTAAAAGGCCAAAGCGTCTTTTCATGTAGTCCAGCTAGCCTTTGCGCTACTACCCGAGATCTTTCACATGACTTAAGGGGATTTTGAATGGATCTGGGAAGTCTGACGTGCTACCTTTCCTAACCAGTACAGCTGCCGAGATCCCAGGTACAGTTATTGGACCGATGGGTGTGTAAATCAGAGTCTAATTTAGCCATAATGATGATGGAGAGAAACATAACACTACTTTACTTTTCAGACGTTCATCAAAAAAAAAAGAAAAAGAAAAAAAAAAGGACACTGATGTTGTGCTCCATTATAGACAAATAAACTGGAAGGAAGTGACTAATTTTCTGGACCAAGTCCTAAGTTAGGAAGAAGGGAAAAACAACACTGATAATAGGATTTGCTGAGAGAGAAACACTAAGCGAGAGCTCTGCCTGTTCTATATCAGGAGCCGGCGCTGATGCCAAATGAACAGCTTTGTTAGTGCTCCAGTTATGAGACGGACTGGGGGCCCAGTGTTCAGCAAGGTGGCGTGTCATGAATACTGAATGGACGGCTACAAAGCGCCTTATCCTCCAGGATAGGCCGGTGTTAAAGCATAGACAAGACCAGGCTGTGCTCTCTATAAGCTTTGTCCTCAAAGAGATCTGTAGCAATTTAGCCTGCAAATGACTAATTCTGCCAAAAATAAAAGAGGGCGCAAAGTACAAGGAGTTCGAGTGCGTTTGTGTGTGTGTGAGAATGGGAGAAGAGTTTCGTATTGCACCCTCAGGCCCCTAAACACACAATTTATGTCTATAATGTCTCATTCAATCTAAATTGCACAGAGGTTTGTGTCTCAAATGAATCTCCGACGCCTCCTTGGAGTACATAACATTAATCAACAAGCTTACTTATGAGGCGCTATCCACACCGTTAAACCCCCGCCGGCTAACGACGGCACTGCGAGAGTAAATTAAGCAATATGGAAATCCATACAGCCCACAGCTTGTGAACTGTACCCCGCATATTATCGGTGGTTTAGTCAAGACATTGATTTTATATGTAGGCACATGATATGGAGCTGATTGTGTAACCACACACTGAACCACACGGTTTTAGTACTGAATGAATGAGTGCTTTAATTAAGACCTGAGAAAGCTGCAGTCAATTTAATTCAGGGAGCGGTGAGAATTACAACCACACCACCAGTAAAGCCATTGACTAAATCTACTGACTGATTCCTCAGAAGCTCATGTTGAGGAAAAACAGGATCTGGTTTTAAATCAAAGCCTATTGGATTGTGTTAATAAATCTGTCATTTAAACACTACAAAGGTCTTTTTTAAGCTCCAGGCACATCAACTCTAACAACCCATTATTTATATTTATGGTAGTCTATCTCCAACAAGTGGTATGTGTAGGGTTGTTCTTAAAGGGATAGCTCACCAAAAATAAAACTTTTGCCATTGGTTACTCAACCTTCATGTTGTTCCAAAGCTGTATGATGATATATGGAACAAAAAAAACAAATATTAGAATTTACAAGCTACTACTTTACATAGTATTAAAATGGCTGGTGATTTACAATAAACAAATAACGCACATCTTTTACATTATATCCCAAATTATATGAATTTATAAGACTTTATGTGAGGTACAAGCCAAAATTTAAGTTGTAATCCCCTGATTCTCTCCAGGGAGCTGCTAACTGCTGCAACAAGATCATTGAGATGAATCAATTCAATTCAAGAATGAATCAATCATTCACTTCAACTGATTCACTGAAAATATTCAGCTTGAATGAGTCGCTCACAAAACGCAATACAACTTCTATGATGAATGTTGACAAGCAGAACTATGATCAACATCAAAATTTATAGTGAATGATGAAGTGATGGTGTCTGTTCTTCACATAAAGCTTTCTTTCTGAGTAAAGGTTTTAAAGAGATTGAATGAGGTTGTGAATATACTTGCATCAGTTCGCAAATAATTAATTTCACTTTTATTTGTCACATTAAAAATATTTTACAATATGTTATATAGACTTTTTATACATGAATGCAATAATATTTTATATAATTATACTGTCTAACAATATTTACCATATTTTACAATCTATCATTTTTAAAATTAATTATGGGCCAAATTACAAAAAAAAAGGCAATTAAAGTCATATTTCAAGACTGATGTATCCAGATACGATTTTTAATGGACACCTAATAAAAAAATTAAAAAAATGATTTGAATCACTTGATGCATTTCCAACCAGTTTCTTTTTTATTATTGCTAATGACAACCAAATATTTGATTGTTAAATGATATGAAGTTAAATGTCACCTAGAATAATGGTAACTAAAAAAAAAAAAAAAACTTCTGGTTTGAGGATCTACTTGAGCATTACTGGAAAAAAAAAGTGGTCTATTGCATAACTCCAACAGCATTTCCAAGCTTCATTTAGTCATTTTTGCCAACATGGCAGGACGCTGCAGTAAACCATAAACCACAAGCCTCAAATGCATCCTTTATAGTCCATTTAGTGCTAAGTGAGATCTTCATATAATAACGTTAGATTATAAACATTGATCATCAATATCCATCGCTCTGCAATGCATTAGCGAGACAGTTTCTCAATGCCGTTTCTCACACACAAACTGAACGTATGTTTTTCATTGATACCAAGACCACGTGCTTGCGAAAGGTCAACTATATTCTGAACGTGTTTTTTGTGTGTGGGTGTGTGTGTGTATATATGCAAATGCTCACGCACAGTATGGCTTTGTTAGTAACAGTGAGAAAAGGTCCTTTTCTGCCATATCCCACATGCCTCATTGCTTCCTCCTACAGTCTGAGCCCCTTCTTTAGTGTGATAGCAAGCGAATGAACAAAAGACAGAGTCTATTTATATCTCTCCCCACCAAGCCCTTCTTGGCGGTTGCCTGCAGTTAATCATTATTCATAATGCGGGGGAAGCGTCACCTTCACTATGTCACGTAACACTAAGTGCTGGAAGGATCTAAGAGTTCTGTGTTCATCACCATTTGTCACATCTGAACGCCTGCATCTATAAATACACGTGGCGTCTATGCATGTGCCACTCACTTTGACCTTTCCACAATGTCCCCAGGCTTGACTCATCTCTGCTGCCTTTGTAACAACACCATACTATATCATGTAACATAAATGTCACACAATTACAGGACAGAGAATGCGGAACCAGATGCAGTAGATGGCACGCTGTCACAATGCTATCCAGGGTCTGACTCCAAGGGCATGACAACTGTCATCCTGAACCGCTAAATCAGAGGTCAGTAACCTTGGGCACATGTGCCACCACTGGCATGCAAAGATGTAACCACTGAAAAAAAAATTAAGTAGTTTATTTGAGAAATTAATTGTTAAGTGCTTCAGGATTAATTAATTATTTATTTTTTAAGATTTATTTTTGGCTTCATTTGACAGGACAGTAGTGAGACAGGATGCGAAGTGGGAGAGAGATGGGGGACAGGTCTGTGAGCCGGGACTCAAACATGGGATGCCCGAAGCATCACGCGCTGCCCACAAGGCTATCAGAGCCGACGGGATGAATGCTTCATATCACTGCATTGTCTTTGGGATGTACAAAATGGCTGCAAAAAAATATTGTGAAATATTACAAATTATTATAAATATTTAAATAACTTATTTTAACTTCATATATTTTTTTTAAAAATACAATTTAAAGTGGAATTTATTCCTGTGATGACAAAGCTGAATTTTCAGCAGCCATTACTCGTTTTCAGTGTCATTCATCAAATGAAAAATCATTTTAATGTGTTGGTTTGGTGGTCGAGAAACATTTCTTAATGAGAAAATAACATTTTAATATGACATAAAAAATATATTACTGTAAATGCTGTGATATATTTTTAATATTGTTTGAGTAGAAAGTGCAAAAGAACAGCATTTACTGAAATAGAAATGAGACTTTATGGTCACTTTTGCTCAAATTTATGCATCTATGATGAATAAAAATATCAATTTCTTAAGAAAAAAAAATATATTTTCTTGATGTCACCAACAGACTAGTCAATAAATTACAGTATGTTAACTTTATTTTAAGTCCAAATTCTTATTTTAAACCACCAATTCTTGTAATATTGACTAGCACTCATATTAGGCTAACTTAACTTATTAATGCCTTATTCTGCATGGCCATATACATCCCATAATCCTACCCCATACTAAACATAACTACTACCTTACTAGTTACTAATAAGCTACACAAGTTTATTGAGGCAAAGGACCTAGTGAGAATTGGACCTTAAAATAAAGCATGACAAAAAAGAACTAGATAAACTAGCAGATGTCACTTCATGACTTGTTGACCTTCGTGACCCAAAGTTTTTTCGCATATGTATTCGTATGTATTGCCTGCAGCGAATGTAAGACAAGGTGATTTTTTTCTTAAAGTGAAACCATGCTGAATGGATTTATAGGTCAAATAAATAAAGCCCAAGTCCGAGAACAGTGTGGGAAACGGTGTATCACCGACCCTTTTAGATTATGAGGTCTTGAGATAAGACAAGAGCACTCGAAGAGAATTGGGAGCCCCTGCTGGGAGGCCGGTGGACTGATCAAACCGAAGATTAGAGCTGTTATGATCTACTCTGCTCTCCAACTCCCTATGAGGCACAAATGGTGAAATATTAGCTGAGACACAGCACATGTGCACCAGCCACAGACAGGGCAGTCAACAACGGTACAGTCTAGAGTATCCGCCCCTTCACGCTTCCAGTAAACAATGTTTTGGTGGAAGGAAGAGGAAAGGTGTGATTTCACAAGAATTCTTCTAAAGCTCACCGTCAGCATTTGGGTGTAACTGCTCTGGCCTCATGAGAACCGCAGAGGTTCCTGCGCAAGACGGAAATGGATGCCAGTCCGCTGCTCTCCAGGAATGCAAAAGGTGAGTCTGTTACGCTTTTCTTTTTCAGGGTGCTTAATTGTCTGTGACCCTTCATCAACTCAGGAAGGAAATAAACTGTTCTTGGCAGCGCAGTTGTCCGAGAAGCTGGCTCTTTTGAATGTTAACATTCAATTAACCTTCTGTCGAGAAACGGAGGAGCATGCTTAATGATGGGGCTGTTTTCAGCTTCTCACCGCACTGCACATCATCTCCAAAACCTGCAGGTATTTAGCAATCATTAATCAGACAACCTCCCTGTGCTCAAAGTACATTAAACATTCCCTCTGCAGAAATCCAGAACAATGAGGAGGATTTCACACTTGCACGTATCTAAATCCTCAATCGCATACAGTGAGGCACTGAGACGTTTTCCTACTTCCATTCTCTCCTTTGTGAATATCGCACACAGATGTTGCGGCCATTCACCGTGGAGAGTTTAGTGTTCCCTGGTATGTGTCTTGTTAATCTCATGAGCCTTCAGAGTTTTCAAACTTTCCTTTCTTTTGCACTGAAATTTCCTTTCGTCCAAACGTTTCCCCTGCCAAGTTTGATATACGTGTAACATTTGCCATTTTCCTCCCCTTTCCACTGAGACTAGCTCTTCCATGAAAGACAAAAAATATATTAACTCTTTATCGAGAAAGGTCAGATGGACACAAGAGACTTTTTTCAAAGGAAAGCAAAGAAGTAAGTCAAGTCAAACATGAGGTCATGGAACGTTTCGTCTTCTAGTCTGATGTCTGGTTCTAGGCACGAACTTTT
The DNA here is from genome assembly GCA_036784905.1 of Acrossocheilus fasciatus. Taxonomy (NCBI): domain Eukaryota; kingdom Metazoa; phylum Chordata; class Actinopteri; order Cypriniformes; family Cyprinidae; genus Acrossocheilus; species Acrossocheilus fasciatus. The sequence goes on from CM071950.1 coordinate 16,657,945, forward strand.
CCCCAATTTAACTTTCCATGCAAAAAATATGAACTGGGAAAGGCCTTTGTGTGCTGAAGAGAGCTAAGTGATTTTCTTCACAGAGGAGTTCCAACTACAGAGTGCACATGTGTTTCCAATAAAAGAGTCCGGTTTGAGTCCAAGGTTGGGCCCCCTCACCACTTTGAAAAAGAATCTGCGAAGGCACCATGGGCCAGCGACAAATGGAAAAGAAAAGGAGAACAGAAGAAGTTGAGGAAAGAAAGGTTGCAGAAGCAAAGATATTCTTTTGCTTGCTTGCTTTTGTTCACCCAAAAATGAAAACGTAGTCATGATTTATTCACCCTCTTGTCGTTCCAAACCTGTATGGATTTTCTTCTTTGGAACACAAAAGATGATATTTTAAAGAATATTTTTAACCAAACAGTTTTGGTGTCTATTGACTTCTATGGACAAAAGAGGCATTAAAAAAAAAAAAAAAAGTGTTGTCTTTTGTCTTCCACAGAATAAAGAATGTCATTTAGCTTTGGACTGACATGAGGGTAAGCAAATGATGACAATTTTAATTTCTGGATGAACCTTTAATACGAAACACCAATTACATTACACAAGTTGCTTTCAAAAAAATGTCATTTTGTAGACAATGAACCTTATTAAGACTCTGCCTGCAACAATTTGCAAGTGCTCAAAAGTGGCAACTGTTCAAAGCTGTAGGCCTATCGAGCTCTAGAGGAGTAATTTAACCTCCCAATAGAGGCAGCACCTAACAACTGCTCTCTCTGTTGGTAAGTGTCAGCCTCTTCCCCTCTCAAACTCTCCGTTGCTCAAGGGGCCGCACCAGGGGTGCACATGTAATGGAGCCGAGTCTCGGATCACAGTGCAGAAGAATGCTTGGGGAACATTGTATATACAGTGGAGGAGAGTGTGATTCTCTGCCCTGGCTTTGATGTCTGGGGCTGTAGAGCAGTGCTGGTGCGTTCTCTTTGCAGTGCTATATAAAGAGAATGGGAGATCGTTACTTTCTGCAGGTGAGAGTCTTCATCTGTGAAAATCCTGTGGGGCAGAGTGGTGCCTGTCAGACTAAGACTATGTCTCCTGCACAAATTTACCAATTCAGACACATCAAAAGAACCATCCGGGGAGGCTTAGAGCTGAACCATTAATAGATTTATATTGACGTCCTAGGCTTTATACAAGAATGAGGAATGTATGCGGTAACAGAATGAAATGTCTTAAAGGGATAGTCCAGACAAAATAAATATTCTGTCATCACTTATTCACCTTTATGCTGTTCCAAACCCATAGGACTTACCTTCTTCTGTGCAACACAAAAAGAGCGATTCTGAAGAATATGCTTGTTGCTCTTTTCCATATGATTAAAATGCATGGGGACTAGAGCTTTCAAACTTCAAAAAGTATTATAAATGTAACATTTCAAGTTTCATTTCAATATTTTCCAAAGCCATTTGATAGGTTTGTGTGACAAACAAATTAAATGTAAATGTTGTAAAACCAGATCAGTCTGTTGCGTGAATGAATCATTGAGAATGATTCTTTAAACTGAATCAACTAATGCACTGAAAAGACCTCATTCAAAATAATGGCTAAATCAATCGTCAACTGTTATGAAGGAAATCTAGGCTGGATTTTAAGTTTTTTAGTGAACAACAACTTTTCTTCAATGGCAATTTTAGTCTATTTCTTACACAAAGATATCAAATGGCTTCAAAAGACATTGAATATAGTGCACAACTCATGCATTTCGTCATTTTGAAGCTTGACAGTCCCATTATTCTAACTTTTGCATTCCACAGAAGAAAGCAAGTCACACATGAAGGCGAGTAAACGATGACAGAATTTACATTTATGAGTGACTGAACCTTTAAGAAAGAATCTATGGGGAATGTGTGTTTGCTGTGTGTGTTTCTCTGGAGCGTACAAATGGAATGAAGAGAAAGGAGAGGGGATAAGTTGGCAAAAAAAAATGGTGATCGGTTTGATTTCATGGTCTCAGGAAGAGCAGGGGAGAAGTGAGAAAAGGTGATGCAGAGCAAGCGAGATAGCTCTGCCTCTCCAATGACTGGTTGTTCTTGTGTAAATGGTCTACCTATCTTGGTCAGGTATTGGGAGCGGAACATGCTCCCTCCCACGTCTGCCAAGCAGTGCCTGAGGCTGAGAGCAGCCTCCGATTGGAGCACCTCATCTCCACATGGGCGCTTTGATGTACACGCACAAGGCAGCCCATGTCATTGCGTTTGAAAGCTCTCGTTTTCCACGACACCGACACACAGGTTGCTTTGCTCCTGGCGTTCCAGGTGCTGCCATGTGTTAATCTCAGAGGCCTGGTTCCGCATCAAGCTTCCCTTCTTACGCGAACCGGCTTTGAAGAGCTGTCTGATCAAACCGCTGCTTAACAACCCACATATCACTGGGAGCCTTCGTAACTACCGCTGCTTCAAATGGGCACAACTTTAACCGCCCCGACTCTGTTATCTGCGACGGCAGGTGAAGAGCTGGAAGATAGCGCAGACATCCTCGCAAGGACGTTTACAGCAAATCCCGTTAAGCAAAATAAATGTTGGAACGCAGCAGAAAAAGAAAGACTTAAATGAAAAATCATTTCTCTAAGTCCTTTCGGGCTGTATTCGGGTCATAACAAATGCGCCCGGCAACACGAGGAGTCAGACACTAAAGTAATGAAATCACATTTGCTTGCACTGGCAGATTCCCAAATGATTATCCACAGTCTTACCTCATCACACACCGAGGTCTGTATTTCACGGTGATAGATGCACTGCGTGTGAAAGCCTCTGCAGCCTAATGCATCTGTAGATTTGGATGCTGTGCATCATCTGGAGATCATCAGAAAATTCCATGTGTCTGTTTAGATGATAAATATCTAAATAACTCCTGTATTTGAGGTCTTAAAAATGTTGATGTCTGCAGCCACCTGCAAAAGTACACAGCAGTTCTGTGCTGGAGGAATCAAACTCCGTCTAGTTGGGCCCTGAGGGCAACAAGGCCATCTGAGCAGATCTCATTCTCTGCTGTGACAGCACCCTACTGCACCATCAGGGACTTAAGATTATTTCTGTTGTTGGCCTTAAAAAATATCACACAAATAAAATATCCCACTCAGATGTGAAGCATCATGTCTTGGGAATTCTCAGAAAAAGCTCGAAAAAGGGAAAAACAATATTTAGACTTTCTGGAAACGCTCAAACCCAAGAATGGCTGCAGTCTAGGCCAGCTCAAGTGAAGGGCTGAAAAGATCTTAAGATAACTGTCTCTCGTTTGGGCTATAAATCAAGGAGATGCATCCAACTTTAAATCTTGCTGTGTCTGATGTAACAAATATAAACCTGTAAAACTGGAGTAAAAATGGATCCAAAAAAGATAAATATACTGCATGCAGCAAGTTCTTAAAAAGTTAAGCTGTGAAAGAATTACTGTGTACAAGTCTCACCCCTGACATTATTCTCACAAAAATGAGATGGTTTTATGGTACATTAATTTTGTACAGGCCCGAGGCCCAACAATTCGGTGCAAGGTAAAACTGCACCGAAAGTAACAATTTACACACATATTATCAAACACATTTCATAATTTTCTAATAAAGGCCTATATGTTTAACTAGTTGAGTTTACTGTCTCTACAGAAACCCTATAGTGACCAAAAACTATGAGATATCTTATTAACTGTGAGAAATCTCAGAAGTGCGTGTAAACACATGTAGCTAACAAATGTTTAATGTGTTAAAATAAATCAAATTAAATAATAATAAAATTATTATTATTATTATATTAATATATTATAATAATAATTATTATTATTACAATATTAAATAATAATAATAATAATAGTAATAATAAAATTTCTATTGAATTATAACTCTGCAGAAAACACTTTAAAACTTGACAAACAGAAATATAAACGCCTAAATCAACCAATCAATCAATCATTCAATAAATAAAACAAAACTCATGTTTTATTGTCATATCTTATGCATTATTTACAGCTAAAAAAAAATTTTTTTTTGATTTTATTTGATTTTAAGTACACCCATAATTATTCAGGATTAGGAATTCTTAATTATTGAATTACTATAAATGCACATAAGAACTATTTATATGGTTAGTAAAAATATGCCTGTGTAAGTAGGTTAAGAAATTCTCCCTAATAATCATTGTAAATATGTATCTGTATAAAGATATTCATTGATGACATATATTGCAAACAGACAATCATCTGACATCTTGACCTTTAGAACTCTGCTAGATGCACTAAACTACTTTAACGAAATATGTTAGCATTTTTTTAATTTTTGTGGTTTTACAGACATCCTAGTTGAGCACTTTAGACCACAGAGGATGTACAAAACCACCTGTCCATCTGAGGGAGCTGTGTATGATGCATTTGGCAGACATTTTTATCCAAAGAAACTTGCATTGAACTTAAGCTATACATTTTATCCATTCCTGCATTCTCTAGAAATTCATGACCTTGTCATTGCTAGCACTGCATGCATTTGATACCGGCTACAGCTTTGAGCACCAACCTGTGCGACTTTTACAGAGTTCTGAGTGGCACCTCCAGCGTGATATTCAACCTTGAATTTCTTGACTATCTCTTCAAACCTAAAAGTACAAAAGAGAAAGAGAAATGAAAAAGTTTACACAAGACAAGAAAAATAAATAAATAAATAAAAACTTTATGCATACACAGAATTAAAAACAAGAAGTGAGACTTTTGATGACACTGAAACAAGGGTGTTTTATTTTTAACACAGGCCTTGTCCAGACTACAGTCACAAGATCACCCAGTGGAGATGCATCGAGAACAGGAAACCTCAGACACTGTAAACAGGAAATAGAGGACTTGAAGCCTTGTGCCGCAGGGCAGTGAGCCTTCTGAGAAAGTGCGTGTGTACTGTACTTCTGCACGCATCCCTCAGCATGTAGAGACGTGCACACAAACACACACAAAAGACCCACACAAAGGCAACAAACGACCTGCCCCATGTCTGGACATTATTACAGAGAAAAGCATCCACCACAAACCTGTCTGTGCAACAGATTTGAACAGCATGCAAATAGTCTGAGTCACTGAAGGACGTGACCTCCCATGGCCTCTGCAGTCCAAACACAAGCATCAAAACCACACACACAGAGTTCCTCTCCACACAACACCAATGTCTGAAGCTGATATTTGCTAACAGCTAACGCTCACGTGCATACATGTGCGCATGTAAACAAAATATGAAGTGTATGAAGAATATTTATCCAGTATTCAAGAACCATCTGACATTATGACAAACACTGTTACACTGATATTAAACAATATTTCATGCAGTGAATCCAGGGGCAGCTGTTGCTAAGGAAAGAATGACTCTGAACTGAACATTTTGATTAAAAATTCCAGGTGAATTTGTAAAAAATGCTGACAGATTTCAAATGCATTCCAGAGGCGATACCTACATCTACATGCTGTCACATACATTAATATATGTGACCTTTTAAAGCAAATTAAGAATAAGATCTGAAAATAAATTTAGTGTAACACTTTAGTATAGGGAGCGATTCTCACTATTAACTAGTTGGTCATTAGCATGCCTATTACTAACATGTTGGCTGTTTATTAATACTTATAAAGTAATATTCTGCATGACCATATTCTAAATCCCTAATCCTACCAATACCTAAACTTAACAACTACCTTACTAACTATTGATAAGCAGCAAATAAGGAGTTTAAGGCAAAAGTCATAGTTAATGTCTTGTTAATGGCTAGAATTTGACCTTAAAATAAAGTATGACCGTAAATTCTAGTATTTTAGATTCTATGGAGTTAAAAAGTGCAATATAGAAAAATACAATAATCAAATAAATAAACTGATTTGTCACATTAACAATAAAAACTTTAAAAAAGGGCTTAATCAAGTGTGTGTTCATACTAAATGAAAGTTGTGTTTGTGTGCATGCTTGTAATAATAACTAGTTTAACATTTCCTTGAGTGCAGTGGTGTTGTGGGTGGTTGCCAAAGCATTGCTAAGTGGTTGCTAGGGTGTTTTGGGTGGTCGCTTAGTGGCATGAGTCAAACAAAGCTGGTCACCAAGTCTCTATGATATTCAGACAGCAGATATGGGGAGATATGGATTTTTTTTAAACCATTTATTGGCTGGGACATTCTGTTTAGGTGAAAAAAAAATGAAAGTCAAAGTGGCTAGATAAGTAGCACATCTTTCCTCAACGACTCACAATCTGAGGTATCATTCATTTTTGTAAAATAACAGACTTCAGTAACTTTCTTATTTAAAGTCTTGACAAAACAGAAGTAGCGACATATTTTCTTCCATAATGTGATGCAAAAAGTGTAACAGATTATCAAAGAAGAAAATTGTAGGACGAGGACTTCAATTCATCAGTTGTTGATTGGACTTTGAGACGTGGCTGATGCAATTAAAAGTGAATGACTAAATGATTGGACAAGTCCTGCATTCATCACCAGAGAGAAGTCAGAATTGAATTGAATGACGACAAATTTCTTGGTCAAACATTCTTAGCAATGAAACATACATGGATGAATGGTACAAAATGAGATCTACAACATGCATTTGCAAAAAAGATGGGTTAAAACTAACCCAATACTTAAAGCTGGCCATTAATATTCAGTAGTAAGAATAAGCATTTATATCTGGCTGAAATCACTATCATTAACAAGGTCTAATTGTTGTTTTCACACATACTAGGCAAGATGGGTAACCTTAACTAGGTGTGGCTCTCAATGGCACAATTTGTGTTGCCATGAACTCCGAGCAAAGCGATGACGGCACTGATGTACCGAGCCCACAGAGACAAGCGCACAAAAGCAGCGCTGCACAGTGCCTTATGAAAAGCTTATCATGTTCCATTAGAAGAGAGTGGCCTTCGGGCACTGAATGGGCCACCCCTGGCTCCCAGCACTTCCTCTGGGAGGAGGGTCAGCTCTCCCACGGATCTGTCACTCCTCTTGTGACACTGTCAGAGGGGAAAAGCCCATCAAGCAACACTTCATATCCAGCCAAGGAGCAGGAAGAAGCAGCGGGGGGCCGGCTTCAGCGAGTAGGGATCTCACATAACTACACATTTAAGTACTTCCTTTAGCAACAGGAGCTCTGCACGCTTGGCAACAAAAGGCTCAGGCTGGAGATGGCTGGCATGTTGAGGCTCTTCAAGATGCTGGCCGACAACAAATGCACCGGTTTCTCACTCCAGCTCGTCTTCAGCCTTTTGAAGCTTTTGTAAACAGTGGAGTGACACCTCCTGAGAGCATAATCACGTGCGTCTTCCTCGTGTGTGCCTGTGAGAGATGCCTCTTAAAGGGACCGCTCACCTAAAAATGAAAATCCTTTTAATTTGATCACGGTCATGCCATTCCCTTTTTCTTACTGAAAATCTAAGCTGATATTTTCTAGAAAATTCAAGAGCCAAAAGCATCATAAAAGTCATCAGTACGATTTCATAATATTTGTATAGTGCACAATAGGTTTGTGTGAGTACCCGATCAAAATACTGGTCACGAAAAAATTTCACCATCGCAAAGCTCAAAAATGTAATTTAAAGCATAAATATAATTAATAATTTCGTTATTTGGTTGTTTTATACCATGTGAGCACCTATGGCTATTTTTTATGGAAAGAATAAGGTCAAATCTGCTTTAAAAATGTATTAAAATATTTAAATTAAACAAATTACTGGACATTTAAAAGGAGATGCACAAATTTCAATGCAGAAAGATAAAATCTATTTAAAGATTTTTAGTTGCATTCTTAAAGATTATGATAATGTTTTTTAAATTCATTAATACTTAGGAAAATACAGTACAATACTACAATAATACTTAAAATTAATAAATTAACTTATTAATACTTACAAAATATAAATGTTGCTTGTAACTTTTGATTCATCAAAATCCTGAAGAAATGTTTAATGAGCAGCAAAATCAACATACTAGATTGATTTCTGAAGGATCATGTGACACTGAAAACTGGAGTAAAGGCTGCTGAATGTTCAGTTTTTCCAAAAATGTTACATTTAAATTTAAAAGAAAATTGAATGTTTCTCTTTAAAATGTATTAACAGAGAACAGTTATTTAAATTGTAATAATATTTCACTATATTACGGCTTTACTGTATTTCTGATCAAATAAATGCAGCCTTGGAGAATGTAAGACTTTAACAACAACAAAAAATTAATAAAATCACCCAATGTCCAAACTTTTTCACTTTACCACAAAAACTGTTTGGACTACAAAAATAGCGCTTGATGACATCATTATGCAGATCACTGTTGGCTCTTGCATGGCCTGTTTTAAAATATTATTATGTCAATGTACCTCACAGAAAGTTATCATATCACTGCAGGCAAACTTGAAATATGAAGCAAGATGTGTCCCACTTTTTTTGAGCCATTCTAAATCACCATCCACTTTCATTGCAATGAAAATAGACTCTCAAACATTCTCCTTAACATCATTTTGTGTTTCATGGAATAAAGATGATACATGTCTATAATAAACTATCCCTTTAAGGCTTTGGTGCATCAAAAATAGTGGAAAAAAAACTAATAAAATGTTAAGCATTCGACAGAAGAGAACCAAATGGAGATTTCTGTTTCACACGGCAAACAGTTCACTGAAGTTTACTTAACCATGCTGTCCGTTTACAAACATCTTGGTATCAGGTCGTAACAATTAAAGCGTTTTTCCAACATTCCCGTGCAGCCCGTGTCAGGGCTGAGTGCAGAGGCCGTCAGCGCCCCCTGTCTGGAGCACGGGACCCTGAACTCTTCATAGCGTGGGAACAATATACACACTTCCTCGGCCTACAGAAAAAAAACACTAACCATTCTGACCACAGTGCGTGGGACTGAGCTAAGCAAGTCAAACCACGAGCATACGCACACACAAACACATTACCCTTTACACACAAGGAAAAAAAAACTCTTGCACTTTGTGCCCAGTGCTTCACTGGAGAACACATCTTAGTTCTGGCCTGAAATGGGTCAGGAGAAGAACTCTGGATGGGAGATTTGCCACAGTGCCTCAGTGTAGGGTTACAGCACACGCACACGCACACACACACACACACACACACACACACACACACACCCCTCAAGAGAAAAACTGAACACATGCACTCATAAAACTCACAATAAGAATAATAAAAGAGGTAAGGAACATACATGTGAGCATTATTGATTGAAAAAGGCGCTATTCACAACTGTTTACTACCTCAGCAAAGAAAAAAAGCAGTCTACCTCACAGCAAGAGGCAGCAGCACCGATGCTCAATATTGACGGCAGTTTTATTTACTGTATAGTAGCTTGACTGGAAGCAGCTGATGTGGCTACATAGGCAATTCACACAAACAAACAGTGAGCCTGCGGGGAGAGGTAGGGACTGTTCATCAATGGCCACAGGCAAACACTGCTCGACACACAGCCTTGTGTCTAGGCACTCCACGAACAACATCAAAGCAGCACTCCAGTCAGATTGTGGAAAACAATCAATTGTGAGAAGCCTCTTATTTTAGAAATGTAAATTGTGTGGCTGTAGAGTGGTGACAAAGGGAGTAAGTGGTACAGTGGGAGGTGGTGTGAATCAACGGATGGAAACGGGTTTGAAGTCAGACATAGCTGTTGCACCTCGGGGAGAATGTTACATTAAAAGTACTGAATATATCTGGTACCTTGCCTTATTTAGAGAATTCTCTGATACTTTTAAAGTGTCAACAGAAAAACTTTTTTTTTTTTTTTTTTTGTATGTCAAGCCTAAAAAAAGCTCTCTATGGACACACTGACGATAGAAATTCCATGAGCTAGTACTTTTTCTTTTTTTTAAACATTTACCACACATTTTATTTTATTATACATCATATATGTGACCCTAGTCCACAAAACCAGTCATAAGGGTTAATTTTATGAAATAGAGATTTATACATAATCTGAATGCTGAATAAATAAGCTTTGAGGTATGATTTGTTAGGATAGGACAATATTTGGTCGAGATAAAATATTTGAAAATCTGGAATCTGAGGGTGCAAAAAAAAATCTAAATATTGAGAAAATCGCTTTTAAAAGGTGCCATTGAATGCATTAGGGTTGTTCCGATTCTGATACTAGTATCGGAAATTCCACCGATACAGCAAAAAAATTCTGGCATCGGTATCGGCGAGTACTTGAACCCATGTACCGATCCGATACCATTTTTAAACAAGACCTATAGTTATGCGCGCTAGCTTTGCTTAAAGCTGCAAATCAGAAATCAATTCTTTTTCACTGCTCAGAACGCAAACACAGGAAGTTGTGCTGTGTTGCCACAAGCAACCACTATTTAGAGCAGCGAAGAATAAATATAAACATGCCAGCACATTGCCAGTAAATCACTCGCATATGCGACTAAATCTTCACTCTGGGCGACTAAATAGTGTATAATATTAGTCACTGGCTAATATATGCTCAGATTTTACTCGTCAGTGTGTGAGTTGGAGGCTATGTATAAGTTTAGCACAGATATATTGTCACTCTCCGAACACTCTGACTGAGCGCTTCAGAGTTTCACTCTCCGTCAAGCAATCGGTGCTATTTATCAGATCATCTGAATGGATGCGCAGCGCACCTGTATTTGACATACCGTAAGCTCTTTAGTAGAATTCATAGTATGATTATTATCTTATCAATATTATTGATAGTCTCCTCCCCCCCCCCGTATGATTGTATTCATACATGGTTACCAAGTTTTAATTCTAATGGCTAAAGTTACATCATTAAATAATACTCGATTATCATAATACATGTATCATGCTTGACTGACTGATGTTAAGAGTGTACTTTTAGATATTTAAATAGATGTGCTATTTACCAAACATTATATATATTTTTTTTGTTTACTCGCCAGACTATCTATCTATCTATCTATCTATCTATCTATCTATCTATCTATCTATGGTGAAGCACACTATAAAATAATTGTATCAATTCATACAGGTCTAGTAGTACATACAGCTGTAACCAGATACACACCCAGGTATCAGATCAGTACTCGGTATCATAGCAGAAGCTTGGTTTTGTCCTCAGTGACCCATTTTTGTTTTGGTTTCGAAGTTTGTTTGTGGATCATTGTCCTGTTGGAAGATCCAACCACGGCCCATTATAAGATTTCAAGCATGGACAGTCAGTTTTTAATTTTTTATATGTTGCATTTAATTGAATCCATGATGCCATGTGTCTAAACAAGATGTCCAGGACCTCCAGCAGAAAAATAGGCCCACAACATTAAAGATACAGCAGTATTTTTTTATCCCCGTGTTCACCAAGCCCATCTTGAGCGTTTGCTGCTAAAAAGCTCTTTTTTTTTTTCTGACCACAGAAGCCAGTCCCATTAGAAGTTCCAGTCGTGTCTGATAACTGAATATGCTGGAGTTTGATTTTGGATGAGCGAGGAGAATCTTTCTTGAAACCCATTTGAACAACATGTGGTGTAGGGGCTGTGATACTTGGAGAAACTTTATTTTTTATTTTTTTTAAATGGTAAATCATTTTAATTTTTAATTGTTTTAAAAAAATTGTAAAAAAAATTGCAGGGTAACTTAAAATCATATGTAGCTATAAAGTGCCTAAGAAATATAACCCACAGAATCAATGATGGATCTTAAGCATGGCTGGGCAGCAAAAATAATTTAAGTGAAGCATGAGGACCGCATTTTGGCTTTTTTTTTTTTTTTTTTGCGAGCACCAAATGTTCACTTATGAAGAGAGGGGGCACAGTGAGGAACGTCAGACTGTGCTCTTTGAAATGCCTCACCACAAATGTTACAAGAGCTGAAAAGAATGCGCTTAAACGTCAGATTGATAAAACCAGAGGCAACATGTCTTGCATATGCTTGTGGTTAGACATATTAAAGCAAGATGAGAGCCCAGTGTCTATCCAAGATGGGGATCCAACAGATTTTTCAGACAGCGATTTAGAAAAAGCCACTATTTAGGGGCTTGGCCTTCATTTTTTTGGTCATAGGAAGCTTAAGCAAAATATAAGTGCAAAAAATAAACAAAAATAAGGAGAAAAGCACAGGGATGGAGGCGGGGAGAGAGAGCGCAATGCAATGATGCTAAACAAAACCAGGTCAAGTCTTCAGAATTCTTTCAGATGGAGCTTTGAAGCACAACAATCGCAGTTAATTAGATCCAGAATATCCGCCTCCACTCCAATAACATTGTTTTTGTCAATAGAACTGGATACAATTAAACAAGAACAATGAGACAGCTCGCTCTAAATGCTGAAGTGAGATGCTCTGCTCTGCCAATGACATTGTTTGCAGAGAAGACCTCTAATGAAGGAAGAATACATCGCTTTACTAATGCAGGCCATATTCTAAACAGAACTGACAGCTTTTCACAGAACCGCTGCCTTTATGACAGCCGACACCGCACACCCTAAACATACAGAGCTAGCAATAATAACAAGCACTTAAATACTCATTAGCAGGCCGATATAAAACAACCTGTCAGGGCCGCATCCAGATAGCGAGAGATATAGAAGTTTGAAGGATAAGACAGTGAAAGGGCTGTAAATAAAACAAGGCGAGTGGAGTGCGTGTCTATGTCTGAGCACACAGCTGCCCGCTCCTCAATGATTCATGGAGATCCTTCAGAACGCCTTATGATGAACCGTTCAGTAGAGGTTTGGGAGAGAGCTGGTCAATGGAGCCGAGCAACAATTGCACCGAATCCACAATTCCTCATAGATGCCAATATATCCCCGGCTCAGGATGTGTTGTACACTAGAGAGAACAACTGACAAATAAATAAAAGCCTTTTCGTCTGTAAACATGGGTTTATGCAAGTCCAAAGGTCCATGAGGAATGGATGGAAAACACTCAAGGGTGCAAGGGAAGGAGATCATAAAAGAACAGAAACACTTTACTAGGAACAGTTTGTTTTGTGAGTAATCACCCCACTGAATAATAAAGTGAAGTGCATGTTGAAGCTGATGCCAAAACGTTAAGATGCAGTGAGAAACACTGCAATAGCTGGTGTAGTGACACTTCAAGTGGAAAGTTACATCTAATTATTATCAAATGAGAAAGTACGCTGACAGCAAATGTGATCTGCCAATTCTGCCATTATTTATTCAGCTTCATATTGTCCAAAACACACGACTTTTTGAAAAAAGGGAAATTTCCATGCAGTTAAAATGAATGGAGACAGGAGTTTTAATGCTTTGAAAAGGACACAAACACAATGTCAGTTTACTTCTGACCTGTAACGTATTTAGATACAATTTGCAGGATGTTTGCATGTGTACGATAATGATGATGCATCAGCCAGTGTTATTGGGGATAATAAATAGAAACGTTTGCTAATTTAGTTATAATAGCACAAAATGTAAAAGTATTCAAAAGAGGCCATATTACCCCCACTACTGGGCCAAGAAGTTAAACTGTAATTTTTAAGATGTAATTAAGTATTTCACAATATAACTTCACCATATTTCTGATATAAAAGCAGCCCTGGTGAGCATAAAAAAAAAAGACAGTATCTTACTGAATCCAAACTTTTGAATGGTCTTCTGAATACAGTCTTTTTGAATACAGTCTTCTGAAGTCAAACAACAATGTGCCCAACATATAGAATAAAATCAAAACTGATCGCTAATAATCCCCTTCAGTGAGTTGTAAATCATTTATGAACAATTAAATGAGATGCATTTGGTGAATATGATTCACTGAAATTAAATGCGTTCAAAAGACTTATACAAATTTATATAGTGCATAAAGTGCCCCTATGAAATCCATTTTATTTTTTCCCAAATTCCATTTAAGTTCCGTTTTTTTCCCCCATCATTTTAATGAATTTCCATTCTGGATTGCGTTTTTTCCATTTAAGTTTTTCTAGACTCTGTTTTAATGGTTACATTTAATGTTATCAATCAAAATGCATGTCTAATTAATTGAAATCATGAGATTTTACAGCAATTTATTAAAAGTTTAACAAATTATATTTTTAAGGCCCTATGAAATACATTTTTTTTTCTCAAATTTATTTTTTATTTTTACAACTTCTGTGTTTTCCATTAATTTTCTGGATTCCATTTTAATGGTTTCATTAAACTTTAAGGTCTCTCTAAATAATTGATTTCATAAAAAATACTAATAATTATTATTATTATTATTATTATTTAAATACTGTGTTTACATTTTTCTGGTAAATATTCCTTAAAAATAATGTTTTAATAATTTTATTAGTAGTAGTACTACTAATATCATTACATTAAGTAATATATTTCTGTCACGGTTTCATCAAGTTAAACCGAACTTTTTTTGACGGGTTGTTGTGGAGACCTTTAACTTTCTCTGTTTAAATATGACAAGACAATAATAATAACAATGTTACATTTATATAGCGCTTTTCTGGGTACTCAAAGCGCTTAACAGAAGGGGGGAATATCCTCAACCACCACCATTGTGCAGCATCCACCTGGATGATGCAACGGCAGCCATATTGCGCCACAATGCCCACCACACACCAGCTTATTGGTGGAGAGGAGACAGAGTGATGAAGCCAATTGGTGTATGGGGATGATTAGGAGGCCAATGGCAAATTTGGCCAGGATGTCGGGGTAAGACCCCTATTCTTTTTCAAAGGACATCCTGGGATTTTTAATGACCATAGAGTGTCAGGACCTCGGTTTAACGTCTCATCTAAAGGACGGTGCTTTTTACAGTATAGTGTCCCCGTCACTATACTGGGGTGTTAGGACCCACACAGACAACAGGGTGAGCACACCCTGCTGGCCTCACTAACACCTCTTCCAGCAGCAACCTAGTTTTCCCAGGAGGTCTCCCATGCAGGCACTGACTAGGTTCAACCCTGCTTAGCTTCAGTGGGCAACCAGTCTTGGGCTACAGGGTGATATGGCTGCCGACAATAGTTTCTCTCAAAAGAAATGGTAAAATGCTCAAGAAATGACTCAGAGCAGATGTAGAGACTATCTATGTTCATGTGTTTATGTACTCATATATTGAGGCGGCAAGGCTGAAATATTTCGTAAACACGTATTTCAGTGTGTGTGTAGTAAACGAAACCCACATCTGTGCCATTCATTCACACAGAGACATGAAAATGCAGGATTCATATTTAAATAGTATTTTGCAGCTTAAATAGTTCATATCACATTTTGATATAAGTGTACTGACCTACTTTTGATTTATGACACTCCGCGTTAAACACTAAATTCCATTTTTATGACTGGATTCCGCAATTCCGTCCGCTTTTTCTGCATCGCGGAAATCATAGGGCCCTATATTCCTCATTTATTGCAATCGCATGGAAAAGAGCAACAAAAACATGATTTAAAATATTTCCTATTATGTTTTACACAAAAAAAAACAATGAGAATAAATGATGCCAGAATGTTCTTTTTTGAGTAAACTAAATACAGTGAATGTCAGATACGCTGTATTCATTCAGCGGTGCTCAGGAGAGACTGTCTGGACCGGGATGCACATAGGTGCATGTCTATAGAGCACAGAGCTTTCTATTAAAGATTTATATAGCATCTGTTAGAGCTATTGACATACAACTGTGACCTCAGAAAGAGCTGCCTTGTTTTCCCATTTGAAATCATGGCAAGCGTTTGGGCTCTGTCGAACAAATTCTGCAGAGGCCGAATCGGGAGTGAGCCAACACATGTCCTCACATATACACGAATACAGACACCTATACATATATAGAAAAACACACACAGACAGACACAGTCAGGATTAATGGCAGGGAACAAATTTAACCTGCTGTTGGGTGGTCGTGAAAAAGTCCGGATAAACTTTTGACTGCCGAGCACGTCTGAATTATGAAGTGAAATAGATGGGTTCATTTATTTGGAAATGCACATACCAGGTGGCAAGAGCGTGGGACATTATTAATGTAGCTGTCATGTAAATTCCACATAAACACAGGAACAGAGAGGAAATGTACAATTTACAAGCATCTCACTGACCGAAGCCACAAAGCAGCCATTCATTCGCCAGGGCCGCACGTTTAAATAGAAACAAGGTGGTCAATGGTTGCACGTCATCGTTAGCCTCTCAATAAACAAGTGAATTATACAGGCCTGTCACAAAACAGACTCAAGGTTTTGATTTAACATAGAAAATGTATATTTCAGAGAAGGAAAAAAAAAAAAAAACAAGTTACATTTAATGCAAAGCGCAATGGCAAAAAAAAAAAATAGTTCATGCAGCTAATGCGGATACAACTTGAGCGATAACGCTTGGAAACCGGAGTTTGCATTTAGACTGTACAGAACAATCTGAAATCTATAAATTGAAGCTCAAGCACCGCAGGCTGGTGCGTGACGATCCAAAGCAGAGTGTAGTTCGCCGGCGGCTGGGCAGCGGCCCTTCTCTCTCTTTCTCTCTCCCCAGATGAGTCATTAACAGGCAGGCAGAACCAAGTGTCCTGGCTTTAAATGCCACCCTCTAAAAATAAACCCCCAATTGCAGCCTGACTAATGTCTCCATCAGTATTCTCTGTTCCCGGCCTGTGTGCTAGCTTAAACGCTAACCTGCACAGAGCACTTTTCCACAGGAGGGGGGACCTCCATCTTGCCCTCTCTCAATGTTAATCATAACACGCTTAGAAATTTCCGCCTTCTTTTACACATAGTTCTCTGAGGGTTTTCTTTACACATACCTAGCAGGGGAGGGGATCTGCTTTCTCACGTAGTCATATGTTAGGAAAAAGCTGTAACTGCTTTGAAAGGTGTAGAAAGCCTCGTGTTGTACAATATATATATGGGTGTTTATTCAACTACAAGCACATTTATGTCCCAGAGGATGATTTGTATTACAGATTTGAACATTTTTCTTTTTGTGAAGATCACATTTAAACACTCTTGGAAACTTTTTACCTTGTCTTCATTATTTATTTTTGCTACTTTTTGAAAGTCTTTTATAGAGTAGTTTCATTTCACAATATTTTACATATATAATACCAGCGTATTTCACATTCGTGGTGTAATAATCACAACCCAAAACTTTGCCCCCAATAAAGTTTTATCAAAAGTTAGTGTACTTGGTTATCAGAGAGACAGTATAAGTGAAAAGCACGCTTGATATGAAATTAG
This sequence comes from Acrossocheilus fasciatus, assembly GCA_036784905.1. Classification (NCBI taxonomy): domain Eukaryota; kingdom Metazoa; phylum Chordata; class Actinopteri; order Cypriniformes; family Cyprinidae; genus Acrossocheilus; species Acrossocheilus fasciatus. The sequence goes on from CM071950.1 coordinate 16,675,085, forward strand.
GCATGATGCCAAATTGTGAAAGTATTTTTGTTGCATATTTCCAGTCAAACTCTAATTGACAAGTTACAGTACGTAAAAACAGAAGATCTCCATTTAAAACAAAATGCTAGCTATGGAATTAGCTTTGGCAAGACAATGTATTTATTTCCAGAAATCAAAACCTATTTGATGTAAAATACACCTCTGCGATTTTTGGTTAATATTTCAATAAATTACCAACATATTCATATGTTCACTGTTCTCTCATTTTGGTTAATGGTCACATGGCATGCAGGTAAAGCAATAAAATATCTTCCAAGCATTTCATTTTGACCGCTTTTATTTTAAAATTTATTTATATTAAAATGACTAGAAGTCTAGAATTTATTAAAATGACTCAATTCTCCTGCAGTTCCTTCACAAACCCCAGTTTAGGAAACCCTAATATATAATTTCCTAATATACAATTTCCAAAAAGCCATAATATAATTTCCTCCAGAGAATGTCATCAAATACAAAAATAATTTAAGGTGGCGGAAATTACATAAAAATCAAAAGAGGACAAATGAAATAAACCAACTGAAAAAAAAATAATAATAATAGGGTCGACGGGTTCAAAAATACCCATAGTTGAAGAAACACCTATAAAATATGACACCCTGAATATACTGTGCTCATGAACTGCTGGAGATCCCTCCTTTTAAAGAGGAACTCAGCAAATGTGTGGGGGCATACATGAGGTGAAGTCGCCAATAGCTGAAGAAAACCAAACAGGCAAGACTGATGTAGAATGAAGATGGGTCTCAGGTTGAGGTGAAGGAGGAGGGCAGGTTCCTGTGGGCTGAGGGCGATAAGAACCCTCCTTTCAAATAAGGCTACATAAAGCATGAAACAGTGTGGTTAAGCCAGCTCTTGTGTGGAATGCAGCGGTTGACGTGCATGCTTACATGGCCCTTTACATCTGAATCGCAGACAGACAGAGTGTCTACGGCCTCCTGTGAGGGCCTCTTCCCCACCGGACCATATTCACCATGTTAATGGAGAGAGATGGAGAGGACTTAATAAAGCTTGGTGGGACACCTGCTCCTAGTCATCCACACTGGGGAATCTGAGCAGCCTGGGTGTTTATTTCACACAAGGGGACTCCAACGGACTGGAATCAAACACACACACACACACACACACACACACACACACACACACACACACACACTCACCCAGGCACAGACACACAGGGGCTCACAGGATTTGGGCTTGAATAACTGTTTTTCAGCACCTTGGAGCACAGACGGCGAGGGGCCCTGCTCTCAGAGGGCTTAAGGAGTCCTGCTCAAAAGCAGCAGCTGCCTCGGGACCTTTCCCCCCTCGCAGGGGCCCAGGGGATCACGTGGCTTGGCTACAATCAAGAGCCTTTTAACCATTTAATCATTTAGCACACACATATCATTCTCCACCCTAAACAGCTGTCACGGGGCATCCTGAGCCGCTGAAACCAGAGGACGTCATTAACCGCCATAAAACGTGCTCTGAAACAAGTTAGTATTTTACATTTGACAAAGTTATCCCATGGGATGCTACTCAATCAATTTCAGGACGTCCTGGGTAAAGAGCTTTTGATGTGTACGACTGATAAATTGCAGTCTGCAGTAAAAATGGCTGTGCAAGCTGCAATTCAAGTTTATTTAAATACAAATCCAACAGCAACTAATGGGGAGTTGACATGAAATACTTCCTGTTCTTTGGTATGACGTGTTGTATTTCATTTAAAACATGCAGCATTTACCTTTTTAAAACAAATTACTTAATTCTTTTATAAAAACACATGCCGATATCACCTGAAAAACATAACATTTGTGCTTTAAAATCGTTATATAAAAAGTTAAGAATATAAAAAATAAGAAATAAAATTTAATTAAATAATTGTTTAATACATTTAAATGAAAGGTTTTTAATTACTTGTTTAAAATATTTAGTTATATTTATATTTTATATAATTATTTATATATATATATATATATATTTTTTTTTTTTTAAATATTACATATTTTTCTAAGTTGCTTGTGAGCTTACTGTGTGAAATTGCTGTCAATATATGTATTTTTTTTCCTGATTTATACATTTTACAAATGTTTCTTTACTATTTATTTAAAAGCCATATACAAGATTAAGGGATATATAGTTGGCATCCACTAAGTATCCACACACTTTTTCTCTCACACACAAAACCCACATGTAATCAAACTAAGTCAAACTGATTGAGTTTACCAACCATAGTAACATCTAAAATGTACAAGACTCATTTGCCAACAGGAACCAGTCCTTCAGAAACTCAACAAAACTACAGAAAGATCTGAAAGACAAGTGTTTTCTCCACATGAATTCTCTGTCGAAATCACTCGAGAGGAGAGTTTTCCATTTGATTGGCACTGAAGGCTATATTTAGACAAACAGCTAACAGACGCACTGGGACGCGCTCAAACAATGCAGGACGACACCGAATGTAAAAGCGGCCGTCAATCCTCATTTCAACAGAGTCATCTGGTGCGGCAATTCTTCCAGACCTTCAGGAATTAGCAGCGTGATCAATGGATATATTTTCCCTCTTTTCTTCCTCTCTTGGGTGAGGCTGCTAATCAGCAACACCAAGCTTAGCAACATGGTTTGTTTAATTATTCTGGTAGTTTACAAGGAGACTGAGGACTTCATGAGAACACAAAAAAAAAAAAAAAAAAAAAGAGTGGGGAGGGGGCGGATCGGTGCGAAAGACTGGTAATAAATATTGTTGTTCCAGCCCTAATTAAATTGTTCAGTAATTTCTCAACACAAAAGAGAACACAGTTTATCTGTTTAAAATCAATAGCCCATTTCACGGTGAGCCACGTCCCAGCAAGACGACAGTGTCATTACTTATTTTGTTCTCTAAGCTTCCACTGTGCCTGTTCTCCCAAGGTTGAATCTGTTATTTTTCCCCCCCTTGTTTAAGGAGAGAGAGAGAGAGAGAGAGAGAGAGAGAGAGAGAGAGAGAGAGAGAGAGAGAGAGAGAGAGAGAGAGAGAGAGAGAGAGAGAGAGAGAGAGAGAGAGAGAGAGAGAGAGAGAGAGAGAGAGAGAGAGAGAGAGAGAGAGAGAGAAAGTCAATAATAATTCCTCTTTTATAAATGGATGGATTTGGCTGTCAGGGGACAGCTTTTCAAACGCAGTGTCTCAGCTCTCTCAATGACTCTTAAGTAATGTCTACAGAACCACTCACGCACAAATAAGATCATTAAAAGCACTGATTACCTCTGAGCCTTCACCACTCATCTTTAAAATATTCTTTACTCTGACAAGTGGAAAGCCAATTTAAACTGAGATGTTAAAATGAGCCGAATGCGATGTGCTGCAGCGGAGGCCGTCTTCCAAAACAATTCCGAGGCGGCCCGATGACTGATTACCCAACCGCTTATTTGTTTTGAAACAATTACTGGTAATCATATTGATGTTTATGCGCGGTGCCCTTTCTGAGAAGTAAAACTCCGCTTTGTAATTACATCACTGGAATCTAATCAAGAGGAGATAAACCTTCACCTATGCTAACAACATATTAAAATGCAAATCAGCGCAGTTGCGGATTCACGCGCACTCGCGGGCCTAATTATCCCGTGATGTCACAGACGCGGTCCTTGTGTTCCGTTTCCTTGGCAATCTATCAATCTGAATCTGCTCATTAACTTTACAAATATTAACGACGAGACGTACAAATCGGAAATAATATGTTTTTGATGAGCGGCGCAGGTGCAGACCAAGCTTGGCGGAAGCATGACATCATTGTCGCCCTATCAGACAGACATCATTGAGCCCTTGGACTCGCATTACCAGATCGCCCTGAGGTAACGCTACTGATGTCAGATCCTCTTCGGGTCAGAGGGCAGGACCCCTCACACCGTTGTGACTCGGACCCTTCGTCTGGGATGAAACGATGTGTCTGCGGTGACAGTCTGGGTTTCAATTAGACTCAGGGTTTGAAGGCGGACAGATGGTGTGAGAGAAGGTCCTGCTCTTCAAACCTGAAGTAAAAAGACTGCCCTTAGCTGATCTCCTAAGGGAGACACATGGGATGATCCGTTGAGCTATGATGTTCCATGTCAATAATTCATATCCATGCAGAGAACACCACACAGCCTAATGTGAACCATCTACGAGCGCACGACTGCAGCGTTTCATCAGTAATAAAGAAAAAAGGCATTGAAGAATTTTCTAGTCCAATTTACTCCCACAAAATGGCTGTAGGATCTTGGTTTCTGTAAAAGTATGCTCATTTAAGGAACTTTTGGCTGTGAATCAGTCAGAGATAAATGAGGGTAATTACACACATGGCCCAACTGTTTAAATTAGGTTACAAGTTAGGCTACAATACTTTTAACTGCTGAGCTAAAACGAATGCTGAAACTGCTGGTTTCCTCTGGCAAAATACATGGGCTGAGTTTTTTTCTTAACAACATGCCATTTCTGTAGTGTTCAAATGCTGTGCCTCTGATCTGCTCCCTAACATGTAATAAATCCGATGATAAAAGGGACAGACATAAAATGTGTTATGTCACTCCAAACCTGTATGACTTACTTTTGTCCATGGAACACAAAAGAAGTCATTTTGAAGAATGTTCAAGCTGCTCTCTTCCATGCAATGACAAAGAAAGACAAAAAAAAAAAAATGCACCAGAAAAACAATTCAAATACATGGTAGATATTTTGAGCTGGCTGATAATTTTCTGTAAGGAAAAAACTACATAAAATAGCAATCAATCACTTATTTTATGTTGAACAGTTTAACATTATACTACATAACGACTATCACTCAAATAAATCACAAGAGAACAACTAATCATTTATAATAATAATAAATGAATAAATAAATAATAGGCCTATATAAATGTGTACATACACACACAGGGCCTAAAATGAACACTCGCCAAGCACCAAATGCGAGTAAAAATCAACGTTAGCGAATATACAGTGTCAGTTGCTAGTTGGCAGGTAAAACTTTTCCGAAATATAACAATGCAATGTAGTGGGAACAACAGACAGTTTTAAAATGGATTCGCTATTTCTGACACAAGCGAATAAAATAATCTTTTCCGAAGACGAGATCATTGTGGTTAGCTGTTCAGTCATAAGTGACAAGAGCGAATCAAATATTAGGACACAAACGGGCTGATAAGGTCAGAGCAGTGTGATGGCCCGCTTGTCCCTAGACACGGTTCTAATAACTTTTACCTGAGAAGATATTGCTGCTTCATTTCGGAAGATTAACTTTTCCCTTCTTTATTCTTCATAACCCAAGAATGTGGCGACACATACCTGGGGGTTTCGCCGCCTAAACAATGTAGTGAAGTATACATTCGGCTGTACACATACGCAATTGTGTCAAAATGCTCGGTTTTGGCGATTCACCTCAAAAACGTAGTCTTAAATGAGTAATAAAGTCTTAAATGACGGTAAAGAGTTTGGAGAAAATAGGGTATGTGTCAGATCCGCGTCGTGTGTATCAGGTTTTAAGCCCGGGACACACCAAGCCGACTTAACTAGCGGCGACGAACGCCGACGGTGTTGTCGCCTCGCGTCGGACAAAAAAATCTGCACATGAACACACCGCACAGACTTCAGCCGACCGCAAACTGAACACGTGCGTTCTGCGCCTGCGTGAGAGGAGTTAGCCGTCTATATCAGCAGCTATCAATAGTAAATATTCGTTATTCAAACAGAGAAACCCAAACAAAGATATAAGAAACGTAAACGAAGCAGCGCTTGCTTACCATTTTGAATATCAGTAACGTTGATAACTTTCATTACTTTAAGCAGCTCATGTTGTTATGAAAACATTTGCATATTGGAATGCTTGGGCAAGATCATGTCACATCAAAAATCTTTTGTCTGTGCCGCCTTCATTTACATGCCCTTTTTCATCACTTTCGTTTGAATTCTCCTGCACGGACTCGCTAAACTCCATCCAATCAGAGCTCTCTCTCACCGACTGTCCGCGACAGCCCGACGCCGATTCAACATGTTGAATCGGGCAAACTCCCGCCGACGAGTGGAACACACCAAACAAACTAGTCCGACAGACCAGACGACCGTCGGCTTGGTGTGTACCGGGCTTTAAAGAGACAGCACTGCTTTTAAAGTGAAACCTGCTGAATTCTGTCTTTGATGTAAAAAAAAAGAACAAAAGAAAGAGAGAAATCACTCGACTGCTCTAGTCACTGATTAATAAAGATTAATCTGTATAGTTTATGCATATACAATTTACAGTTTATGTGAAGATTGTTTCAAAAATCACTTAATATTTCAGAGCTTATTAAATCTTAAAAATAATGGCTTTTAATTATACTGTAATGTTGAATGGCTATAATTAATAGGCAAAATACTTCATTAATAATAGGCTACTTAGTAAAAAGATGCCATTGAAAACATATTTAAAATATATTATATGTTGTTACATTAATTTGGAGGCTCAATGTGAAATAATGACAATATAAATATAAGATTAATCATGATTAACTACAGAAAAATGTAATTTTTTTTTTATTCGATTGACAGACAGCACTAATGTTAAACTTTTATAGATTTTAGATTTCATTTTAATTTATAATTTTATAGGTCCCCCCCAGAAAGAGATCGGGACAGCCCCCTTCAAATTTTCAGTTTAATAATCTGGCCCTCAAATGAAGCTAACTGAATAGCCCTGCTCTAATCCATTAACGTGTGCGGAAAAAAATACGTACCACATACGCACAGCAAACTGAGTATGTGTGAAACAGGTGTAACATGATGGCCTGCTCCGTTTGGCGAAAACATGCGAAGGACAAGAATCTCAACATTTTTTTAGGGACAAAAAAAAATAAAAAATCTGTTTGTTGTTTTCTTGTAAGTAAAGTAAAGGACAAATTAAAAACATTGTAAATATGTTTAGTCGTTGTAGTAGTAGTAATGACTGCCTGTTTTTGCAAAAAGAGTTTCATGGCTGGTAAAAAAATCTTTTGGCAGGTAAATTTGATCACGTCACCGGCCATTGGCAGGTGTGGCAAAAAGTTAGTTTTAGGCCCTGTACATACACACACATAAAAATAGATAGTTATGCAAGTAATCTAAAAATTGTTTTGCTGAAACTGAACAAACCCTGAATGAGATGACAGTCATCACAGCTATTAAAATCTTGAGAATCATTCAACAATACCACATTAGGAAAAACTTATTCCTCTACAACACACCCAGCACAATACTTCATTACACACCCAGCATATTTTCCATGATGATAGCTGGCTGACGCTCAAGAGCGCAGTGACTTTCAGCTCCATCTGCAGGAGGACCCGCACGGTGCGTTTCAGCTAAACTGCAGGCCAGCCAGGACTAGGGGGCAATAGAGTGCACATAATCATTCGGCTCTGTTGGTAATGAGGTGCTAGGGAGACAGTAAGCACAGAGCGGCAGGTCTGAGGTCAGTTTTATAGAGTGATTCGTGATGATTAAAGTCAAAGCTGGGCTTTGTGGCCATTCGAAACCCTAGAGCTAAGCGTACAGAACCAAACACTTAACCAGGAGTGAAGAGGAAAAGGCATCCGAATGCTGTCGTAAACATGGCAGGCATGCATGCTTGTAAGGAGAGCGTGGAGCGGGACCAGCCCACCGCCAATCAGGCCAGCATTTAGTGCAGCAGGAAAACAGACGGCCTGGCTGGGCTCCACGGCGGCCCGCAGCTTAGCAATTAGAGACCGTCCAGCTTTGACTGGAGAACAAACAGACTTTAAAAAAAACGACTCTACCTGACTCCCTGTAACACTTGGCTACAACCTACCTAATGCATCTCAGCAGAAAAAGATCTATGTTCCCACCTGAGAGGGCAAAGACCAATGGAAAATCTCATAGTGGCCATAAAAGCCAATGTTGCGTTTCTATGCTGGGCCGCAGTGTACAGTCTGGAGTTTCCTGGCAGTCAGCTTACTGCCGCCGTAATTCACAGCACATAAATCTAAGCAGTCATAGCATACAGCAGAGCTTGAACGATGATGAAGACTGAAAAGAAAAGCGAGAGAGAGAGAATACGACAGGCGATATCCTCTCTCTCTCTCTCTCCTTCCTCAAGATGAACCGAGCAGAGACCGGGCAGAAGTGGATGCAGAGCTGAGCGTTAAGAGGTTACTGCTCGGACATCGAGCCATTAGGGGAAATCACTTAGAGGACTGGCTGCGAAGGGATGGCTGATGGGAAACGAATCAGGCAGGAGCCAGAGTTGGAGTCGGAGCCACCAGGGACCATTGATCCTGAGCCGGACGAGATTCTGGATCCTGTAGACAAACCACCTGCTTTAAGCCTCCCTCCTCGTCTGTAAGGTCGGGGTAAGGTCACTGTCTTGACCCCTGGAATGTTATCCTGAGGTGTGGCGCTTTATACGCGCTTCCAGCCAAGGCTGGACGAGCACTGGTGCGTGTCTGCCAATGGGAAGGCAGAGTAAGGACGGCTCACACAGGGATAACCTAACAGGAACATACAGTACAAGTTTGTGGCTCATTTAAGTGAACAATGTTTGTCCTAGCGTATAGCTCTCGACAGAAGTGTCAGGAACACAGCACCGATGATTAATTGTAGCCGTCTCCTCCAACTCTAAGAGCTAAGCATCCCTGCCAATCTATTTTTTCCCCTTTCTTTAATGTTGACAAAGCGTTTTGCCCCAAACACTGCTGAGTAAATGTTCATACTGCAAGCGTGCGCAATTTGCAAACGGTTTGTCCCCCTCAAATATACTATTTTTCCCGATCCTCCGCACACCTGCAATTTAGCTTTTGGTGTGCAACAGCTCTTTTTCCTGCCCGCTCTCAAATAAAGAACAGCACACTCATCAAAACCAGCTCCATCTGAGACACAGGAAACAGTCAGACTCAGCTCTCTCCGGGGGGAGGCAGATTGCCCGCGGGCTGCGCGGCGTTAGGACAATCTACAGAACAAAAGGACGCAGATCAGAGCTGGTATGTTCTGCGATTGTCATGGTATTTATGAACTCAATGCGATGTGTTCTCAATAACTGTTTCAGTATATACAAATGACTCAATTCAAGAATTTCAAAACAAATAACTTCAGTCAAGCTTTGCCTTTCAGCCTGGGAAGCAACTCAATTGTCCGTCCCTTGCTAAACAAAACTAATCTGAAATCAGATAAGATTTCCTGTTGTGCACGAGCAAAAGCCACCCTGCGACATGGTGCCGTGTGAAACTGTTAAAATGCCCGAGTGCATGCCTCCACCTGCTGGCTGCCAGTGGTACTTCATCTGGGGTCTGTTCACATGCCCTGATGTTTTTTCCAAACATGCTGCTGCATTACCAGACCAGAGGCAGCTGCTCACTACTTTAATACACTGGCACACATGCCACCTCTTAAAACAGAAATTACTTCAATTACAATGACATAAAAACACATTGCAGAGCCATATACAAATATTATTTTTTGTCTCTTGATATTTGGGGAAAATATCTAAAAAAAAATAAATAAATAACTACTACTCTTTGATTTTTATTTATTTTTTTATTGCCATGTCAGCATCTAATGCTATCTTCAAGGCAAAAACTGAGTTGGAATAACACAAACATTTTAAAATGTTTTTAAAATAACATTAAAAACCATGTTAATTAAATTTAGATAAAATCTAAATTTCAGATAAAATCTTACCTAAATAATAAAATCATTAAAATACATAAAAGAAATTCTCATTCTAGATGCAAAGTAGTAAGTTATGAAAAATGTAATTTCCGAATTATTTACAATTAGGTAAAAATTAGCTATATGTAAAAAATTAAAAAAATAAATATTAAGAAAAACAATCCTTAAAAAAACTACAATCCTTAAATTAAAACTACAAATAAATAAAATAATTTAAAGTAATTAAAAAATAAATTTAAATAACTTATAAATGCATAATATATTTATAGATAATATAAACATTAAATAATTATTTGGTCACAAGATGGCAGTGTTGTACAAGCGAGTTAACCATCTGGGTTTCTGCAGGGGTCAAGGTTTTTTCTGGTTAACATGGCTCAGTTAAGCCCCTGCTGGTAGATTCTCTAACTACACAATCTTGTTCTAAAAAACTTCTATGAAGGAGGTTCAAAATTGACTTTTTTCTTTTCTTTTTTTTTTTTTTTTTAAATGGCCCCAACAAAATATTTGGACACTTCAGCGGTCATTTAAGTTAGTGACTGAATTTCACTGCATTAGATAAAGTGGCATCTGTAAACAAATTACAAATGTATTTTTGAAAAAAGCTCTATTTTTCCATTATTTTCTCTTCACCCAAATGCACGGTGGCTGATAAAACAGGATCTTGCCTTCCCCAACTGATACAATGTTCTATTAACAGATTAAAGAAAACCAGATAGATGGGAATGTTTAGTAAATGTACACTGTACTCTGACAATAGAAAAATCAACCACTGCATATGAACACCATACACAGTCTGAAGACAGCTGAAGCTGTAACAGGAGAACAATGATTGGTGACTACACTCTGCTGCCTCACAGCCTCGTAAATCACACAGGGACCTAATGAATGCCAGCGTACGTCCAGACAGTCCACAGCAAAATGCCAGGGCATTTGTCTGTGATATAAAACTCAAGCACTCTTCAGTCCAAATGACCCAAAATGTAAATGAACAGAATTATGCAATGCAAAAATCTATATTTAAGCAGTAAGCTCTGAGAGGTTGGACAATATTGTGAATACAGTAATGACTAAAGGCAGATGTTGAGCACTAGACACAGCAAGGCCTCAGCTGTGACTGTATTCATGAAATTAAATGCTGGCAAAGCAGTAGAAATAAAAGCATAAATTCTACACCTTTTACAATTAATGAACAATATTTGAATTATACAGTATTCTACTTCTGGCCAATTCCAATAAGCTGCTTTTCGTGCAAAATTAAATAAAATAAAAAACAAAACAAAAAAATAAAATAGCACTTTATATTTTATTTTAAATAAATGGGTAATATTAAAATTCTTGAACTGTCTAAATACATTTAAAAATACTAAAAATCTACAAATCTAAATCTCCAGCATGTACAGAATGAAATATGGATATTTACTTTGAGATTTGCACTCATCTACATTTTTTAAGTTTTCCTTAAGTGTCAAATTATTATTATTATTTTTTTAATTAACAAAGGAAATTAAAAGGAAATGATCATGCAAAATATCTAATATTGACCGATACCAATAAAATAAAAGCATAATCCTTAATCTCCCTAATATCAGCCTAAAAAAGGATAAGGTATAATATTACACTTTCCTAATTACAACTACAAATTCAAACAGTTCTACAATAAACAAAGAAAAGCAACCAGACAGAGGGACGGAGACCGGGTTGAATGTGCTTTAAATGCACGGCTGAATCATATATAGCAGGTTTATCAAGTGTCGTGATTAATGAGGAGCATGTCTGGCCTCTCCACCTGTTGCTCGCTGGCTGTTTGCCTTTGTGTCGGAGCAAAATCTCTGATAAGGACAATGAAAGAGAACAGAGTGGGAGTGCATTTATAATACTGCAGACTCACCAAATCAGACCCTTTCAACCTGAATTGGTCGGAAATAAATTGAACACACATCAGTGCACAAATCAAATTAAAAAAGGAACATACACAAGAAGAGAAAGTGGTTTAAAAAAAAAAAAAAAAAAAACAACTGCACAATGAGTCGACGGTGAAAGTCATTGAAAGAAGTGACATTCAGAGCTGCCACAACAAAGGGTGCTTTGGATCAAATGCTTTAAGTTTTAGGAGGTTGACATACGCCTCCACACTGCTTTAGGCAGATTACAGGCCTTTTCTCACTTTTGTGTGTGTTTTTTTGTTTTTTTTTCGTTTGGACCAATTCAAGCATCTGAATTCTTTAAACACAGTGGGATGTAGGGTGGTCCTTGCTTTTTCTCAGTGGTAGGCCACATTCATTTCTCTTCATACAAGGCCGATGAAGAGAGGCCCACAGCTTCAAACATAATAGTCAGTGACAAGAGCTTTGGTTCCCATCGGAATCATCACAACCTAGATTAAGCATCCAAACCCTGCAAAGCAACACTTCATGGCTGAATCAAACATTTAGCATGGTTTGAGGTTACTGGCCCACAAAAGATAATCATTAGCAAACCGAATGAGTGTTAATGTCACACAGGTATCCGTGTGCATAAGCAAAGACAGAGCAGCCCAATGATTTACAGACAATAAGATATATTGTTTGAAGCGTAATGAATGGGCCCCCTCGTGATCATATGTTTTACATTCTGCATGCTGAAGTGATGCATTGTTGAGACTCGCATACAGAGAGAGGAAGCGCACAGCGCAGCTGAGTAAACCAATACAGGGTAAAAGGTCTCTGTCTGATCCATGTCTTTCAGCTCAATCTCAATTTAAACACTATAATCTATGAATCCAAACAAAAACAACCCTACAACCTTTGGAAAGAATTTCTGAGAAGCCCTTGTTACACACAACCACAGTCTGATCTGGACAGCCAAACATTTCCTACAGCCTTAGTGTTTTGAAAAACAGAAAAAAACATTAACAAAATATTTAAGTCATCGTGTGTCGAACATCGTATTTAACATTTATAGTACATAATACAGTGTTATCAGAAACATATAGTAGATAATGAGAAAATGGCACTTTTTTGGAATCCTGTTTTTTTAAAAGGTTCATTGTTAAATAAATAGATGCCATGATCATTAACCCAAAGTTGTTTTCATATGAAGTTCTGCTGACATAAAGTAAGTTTTTATTTGTTAAAAGTTATCAGTCAAAGTTATCAGTTCCAAACCTGTACGAGTTTATGTTGAACATAAAAGAAGATATTTTGAAGAATGCTGGTAATCAAACAGTTGTTGGTCCCCATTGACTTCCATAGCATTTCTTTCCCTACTATGGAAGTCAATGGGGACCAACAACTGTTTGGTTCTTCAAAATTCTTTAAAATATCTTCTTTTGTGTTCAACATGAGAAAGAAACTCAAACAGGTTCGGAACGACATGAGGTTTTTGGGTGAACTATCCCTTTAATGCTAATTTCTACACATACTAATACACATTTGTAACATTTCAAGTTAATTAATAAACCAATAATAATTTATATAATTAAAAATAAATAAATAAATATATTATGGATGATCATGAACAATAATAAACACCAAAAAATACTGCTGTTCATTGTCAACTCAGTGGCACATACTGTATGAGGGAAATAGATCATGCAATTTTCACCAACTCAAAACTTCAAACCAGTTTTATGGTGTTTTTGTCTAGTTAATTTTTTATTTGATTTTTTTTGGGAAAGACTATCAACAATCAGTATGTTGTTAAACAACATTACAACGTATTAAATTCATTGTACTTCTATTCCTTCTTGTAACATCAATAAGCCCACTTATCAAACTGTGTCCATTCCAGAATCCACTTGGTACCTTTTGACCAAATATAACTGGACATCAACAATTTCCAAACCAAGACGAATGAGGAGGAGTATATACTGGATAAAAAATGAAGTTCTCAAAACTAACTACACTGAAACTGAAGGAAAACAAGTTAAATATATCCCAAATTACATGCAATTACATGCAGTAAACAATACATCCCTGTTCTACTTCCTAAGGCTTTCGACTGTCTCCTAAGCCCATTACCAAAAGCAGGACATACTGTACTCTATGTTGAGCAAATGCACTGTAAACTTCCTCTAGCCACTCAGAAAAGACAGCAGAATTGTCTGCAGATCAGCTGGATTGTGCTAAAGCAGCAGAATGGTGCATATCAGCCTTTTATGATGCAACTATGACATCAAAATATTTAGACAAAAGTGCGTGTTACCATAAAACTACTGCGAGTTTCCCCTGATGCTGAAATTACCGGTGCCACACTCTCAGCATCACATATTAAATCACCATATCCATCTGAGGATCTAATCGTTATGGGATTCACTGCCGAGACCAAAGAATACAATTTCAGACTTATCAAATACTGCTTTCACACATGATTAGATCAAGGGAAGTGGGATCAGATGAATCCAGCTGTCTGAACATAATTCAGAGTTGTCAGTATCCTACTAATGCATTAAACATCCTTCTAATCTTTGTATTAAAGAGGATCAATCGTTTAGATCAGATGCTAATCAACACAGAGTAACATCAATACACAAGATGGCAACAAAACTACAATAGTGCTTTGGTAATGCATTGTACAGGCACTTCCCTCCTGAGGAGATCTCACATCCTCTAAAGATGAAATGAAGTGAAATCGCTTAGTTGGCATACAGCCATGATTATAAAACCTTTTAACACACGTGCTACTAAATAGGGAATTACACTAGAGAAGTAGATTACACCACACACCAGCATGAGAGCTATTCTCATGAACACTAGAAATAGATTTTTTTCTATTCATATGAAGGGGTGAATGTCTATAATCAGTCTTCAATATCACTGAACATACCAAAATGGCCTGTGTTAAAAGACACTGGTAAAAACACTTACATTTCCTTGTGTTTCTCTTCTGCTAATATCTGGTCGTTTGGCTTGAGTCCATACCTGTAAGACACACAAAGCATCTTTGTAACACCAGATCTACTCATCAAGAACAAGTAAAAGAAACATTGTGGGTTTTTTTATTTCATTCAGTGACATTAGTGGCATAAAATTGTGGTTAAAAGTCTACAGTAAAATTCATGTCTAAAGTAATTCATGTTAAATGAATTTGTACCATATTTTGTCATGTGCAGTTAATCATCTTGAAATGTACTCTCGGTCAGATATAAAGATAAAGATAAGCACACGCAACAGCTTATTTTAGTAAGACGGCTGTAGGTGAAGGTCTTAGGCCTAACACAAAATAAAGCTTCTTTCGTTGAGCCATAATCACTTCATCAACTTAAAACGTCTTTGGAAGGGAGTACAATAATTTGCCAATTTCATTTAAACTGAACTGTGTCTAAATCCATCCAAAAACATGGTCAATTATGACTCATTTGTAACAGAAGAACACGAACTTGGTGTACTTTTAAAAATGGAAACCAACTGTCTGTAGTCTGTGTTTGTTGTACAAACGGTCATAACAGCTCATCAAACAAGGTGAAATTTTACATCTGAAGAGGATTACGGAGCTAGACACTGACTCATCGCAACTATTGGAGGTTTTTTGAAACAATAAAAAAATATTTCGAGCAAAGGCAAAAATAACAAAATGACTTGAGTATTACTTACACCACCGTTAAAAGTTTTTTGTTGTTGTTTACTGTCAAAAATAGTAAAAACATTTATGTTTAATCTTATAAAGACTTATTTCTAAAGGATCATGTGACACTAAAAATTTCAGCTTTGCCATCAGAGGAATAAATTACATTTCAAAATGTATTCAAATAGATAAGTTATTTAGAATTGTAATATTTCACAATATAGCGATATATAAAACAATTTTTGCTGTATTTTGATTAAATAAAAGCACCCTTGGTAAGCATTTCTTTAAAAAAAAAAAAAAAAAAAACACCTTACCCAAATTTTTTAAACAGTAGTGTATACCTAGGTAAACTGTTGGGGATCTTGTTATGATTCTCTCTCAAATGAAAGGAAAGGTTAACAAATTAACCTAAGGAGTCAAACCTTAATTTGTACATGAATAATGTCTTAAGAGAACATACTAAGTAACCAAGTGGCATTACTGAGATTTAGGTGATAGAGCAGTTTTTTCGCTTTTCATCATCCAATCAGCTTGCTCAAGCAGCTACAACACTCTTTCCGTTATCTTGAAAGTCTTTTTATATTTGGTATGTGGTCAATCATGTGCTGGCCAATATCTAATCATTAAATAGGCAGCTTACTGAGCTCTCTTAACACATCTTAGTAATCTATTCTTTGACTCTGCCCTGTAAACAACAGGTCATGCAACTAAAACCGCTTTACACTTTAGAATAAATTGAATGGAAACCATTACAGTCAAAGTCTGCCACAGCTCCAGCTGTTCTGTCTGAAACAGCAGTTTTAAGATTACCAAACCTGTTTGCAATAGTGCTGACAGTTAGGAGCCAATAAACTGTAGTTTGAATGTTTAAAAAAAACATTCATATTTACAGAAAAATATTGTGCAATTTGATCTGATCAGCTTACATATTTCCGCATGAAGTACTGACAAATGAAGTGACCATAAAGAAAAACAGATCAAACCAGTTAGACCTGCGCATTTTTTTAAAAGGCTCAGAAAGCTGAGATCAGGTTGTCAACTACTGAAACATCTGTTTAGTGAAACTGCTCTAAGTGTGCCACCTCCCGGTCATGGTAAAGCAAGGACACTAATGGCAAGTTGGGCACTGCCAGTGTGTTTGAGGTTATGTAATGAAGGGGGTATTGTTTTATGACTAGTGCTGGAATGGCACTCTGCGAGTAGGCCTACGTGTCAAACAGGAGATTTCCTCTCACCCGCAGAGAGTCCATGGCACATGCCGCCTCCAAGGGCACTTGGCCTATTAAACGTATTAGGTTTGATTTCTTTACAAAGATGAAAGAAAAAGAATATTATGAACCCAAAAGCTACTGGGCTTCCAACGTCTCTTCAAACCTAACATAGGCTGACCAAAGATCAACAACTTGGTGACATGTTAAAAAAAAAAAAAGTTTTAGGTTTTAGTTCACACGTCACCCAAGACAAAATGCTGACACGACACACTGATACAAAAGCAAACATACAGCAATGCACAGTCATGTCATTAAATAGATTCAAATCAAGTCGATTTGAAAGAAACATGTGACTTACTTGTCTAGAAAGTCTTTGTCCACCACAGCGCAGATGTCAAGCAGGGGGTTTCCCATCCCAAAAAGGGCATTTTGACTGCAAAATAAGACATGCGTATCCAGTTAAGACATTAGGAAAACAACCGAGTAGTCCTGACAACAGACGTAAGCATAGTTACACTAAAAGCATATGCACAGGGCCTTTGTGATTCACTTGCATGATGCGTCTTCTAAAGATAGCAGGGACATTTTTTTTAACCAAGCAGACTATTTTCAGCATTTTCAACAAAAATTCAAAAAATTGTGCATAACTCATGCATTTTTGTCTTAAGAGACTTTTCATAACTGAAATTCAGCATAACCATATAAGATCCACTCAAGCATACACTACAGCACATTACACAATTTGAAATATGCAAGCACTGCTTTTTAATGAAATCCATGATGAGCTAAAAGCTAGATATTCAATATCAGAAACGCTCAGTATTTGTTTACCCAGACACAAATAGTTTCAAAGCAGAAAAGCATGTCATAAATGTTTCAAAGGAGGCAGCACTGAAACATTAAAGAAAGCATTAGACAGTCACCACATCTAACAAACCAAGCATTCAAGCACGTGTCTGAGTGACTGACCGTTCATTCACCCTGGATAAGACATGTGTGGTGGAGACCCTAAGCTCTAATCTATTGTTGACAGATTACTAATTTTGCAAAGAGCAACGATAAAAGTCTGCAAGTTTTTCCATAGTATATTATTCTGTTATTAATGTAAACAAACAAGGCAGCACTTCCAAAAACTACATGGAATGAGACACGATTTCTAACACAAAACAGGAAACTAAATTTGTCTGAAATGATCATTTGCACTCCTACATTCAAAGAAAGACAATTGTTTAGTGTTATGAGAAATGTGTGAATAAGCACAGATGTCAGTGTGGGAGTTTGTAAAGCTCGTGGTGCTCTAAAACAGATGTTTAGGGGGTGCTGTTAAATGCATAAAGAAATATATAAATATAATTTCACTAGTGACTAAAACCATTTCTGTACAACTAAAAGTTAAAAAAACAGCCATCTCAGTAGCATGGTAAATAAGCAAACTATCCAGAAAACAATATAGCATAACATCTCGTGAGCTTCCATTATCCAAAACATTACCAATTCTCTTAAAACGACATCCTATTTTAATTAGAAAAACTCTCTCTTTACATTATGGAGTGACAAAATTATAAAATGCCTTAAATAGCTGAATAGGTGTCTGACTACCCAGTTTAGCCCTACCTGGCTGTAGGCATGAGGATGGCTCGAGGTGATGCTCACTAGAGTTTACTGACAGCCAGACAGCGGTCTGCAACGTTAGTACTCAGACGCAAGAGCACATCGCTGCTGATTGGTTAGGAGGGGCGTTTCCTGTTTTAAAGCTTTTTTTGTGGGTGAAATTGTGGCGCCAAATGTGAAAAATAAACCTGTTTGTAAATATTACATCTGACACCCAATATGCAAATACAAACAATAATGAGCAATATCCAGCTGTGACCTAACCGTTTTCTTACATGACACTAGTAACATCACATGCATACATACACACTAGTATCATCAATGCTCAATAGCCAAATAACTACGGTACATTAGTCATAGCTGATATTTCGTAATGACAGCGCCGCTAAAGCCACGGCATATCTGAAAAGTAGGGTGTCAATGGGTTTGGGACAGAAATACCCGCCGGAAAGTGACCTACACAACTTGCAACCAACATTTGTACGTGGAGCATAAACTAAACGAACAACTATATTGTGTTCATGCGTGTTTTTTGAATGCATGCATGCATTGATGTAATATATACAGGCGTGTTCTTCACTGTTGTGACTGTACAGCAGGAAGACTTTTTGCAGCAGAGCCGGACTGCATAACAAAAGACACGTGGAGCCGGAGGGACTCACTCCAGTCCAGTGGTCGATATAAAACAAAAAACAAAAAACAAACTCAAGGACAACGGATGTTCAAAAGTATTCATCATCCGTACACAACAACACGAACTCCCCACTCGACTATGAATATTTAAAGTAATTGTGGAAGGCTTCGGATATTGATCACCTATAAAAATGCCCCATGATCACGAGTTTGCGATTTATGTTTTGCAGCAAATCCTAACGTTAAGTGATTCATCGGCATTGTTTGACAATGGGAAAATGCTTTTGAGAGAAAGCACTGAATTGACAGCACATGGACTTTAAGTGACACGCAGACTAGACCTCTGACCCAAAAGTGCTCGCAAACAAACCGCCCCGTGTTCAATAAGATACCAAACACACCTTTGACTCTGTCATTCTACGCTGTTCAACCGATGCTTGTGTTTACTGTACCTGAGCTTTTTTTCCTCGAGTTTAATCCTCTTGGCTTTAGGTTCATCGGACGCCATGCTGTAGCTTGATAGTGCTCTATCAAATATGCTCCAGGCACCTTGTTGAGCGAATGAAGCATCTGGAGGTGCGGTTGGCGGATAGTTCTTTTGAATCGAATCTTTTCACTGAATCGATTCACAAAACCGTTCGGAACTATTCCTTCACGAACCGGACTGAAACGGTCCGAGCTGTTCTCACGGACCCAATTGAACTGAGAATCGTTTCTCTTGAATATATTCGTTTCGTAACGAGCCGAGGACCGATGAGTGAGCTGCCAATAAAAGCATTCGATTCTCTGTTCAGTGAGTCAGTAATAAC
Organism: Acrossocheilus fasciatus; assembly: GCA_036784905.1. NCBI lineage: Eukaryota > Metazoa > Chordata > Actinopteri > Cypriniformes > Cyprinidae > Acrossocheilus > Acrossocheilus fasciatus. Next base: position 16,694,560 of record CM071950.1, read on the forward strand.
GCGAGTGAACCGAACATTTGACTAAACAGGGTGAAAGTTACTTTAATAGCCAAATAGCAGAAATGTTATAAATAACCTACTGCAAATGTATGAATTTGTAAATAACCGCCATTTTAATAAACCTGAATCAATCTTCAGTCAATTTTAATGCTGCAAGCCTGGGACCACGTGATAATATAAAGAACCAGTGAATCTGTTCATTTGATTGTTCTTTGAAAAGAGTTGTTCAAAAGAACCGACTCGAGGAAATTATTCTGGCCGTGGAGAGTAAAATTTACCACAGACACATAGCTGTCCCTGTGTATTGCCGGAACAAAAAAAATACACTTCCAAGCTAATATAAACTTTAATTAAACACATACTTTGTAGAGGTATCGTTGAACGTCTTTGACCTTAAGCTTTTTCACAAGGAGCGAGTGTTTGTGTTTTAAATCTACTTTAATATAAATTCGCGACAGGCTTAGATTCGAACGCATGAACCGGGAAGGAGGAGTGACACATCTGCCACATTTGCAAGCGGGGATACTGCCCGAAAACATTAATCAAGACAGCTGTCTACAGGTAAGATTTATTTAGAAATAAGTTTAGGTGTGTAATTATGAACAACCGACTGTCTGTATTTGTTCAGCTGAATATGAAAATCCCAAGTAATCGGTAGACGCAGGATATCCTGTAACTCTTCCTTCAGGAAACATAACTTTTCTGCTTTTGTTTTTAGTACTTTCTGAGGGATTAATGATTTAATTAGCTATCACAATGTCCTGCATTGCCTTTGAAATTATAGTAATATTTATGTTACAAGTTTGTTTGCGACTAGTTTGGATAGATTTGAAAGAAGTTTAGGTTATGAAGTTTTAATTTACTGCTATAGGACAATACAGTTGTTTGCACAGAGCTCAGGACCTGAAATGTAGCTTTATAAAGTGCACAATGAACAGCATTTAGATCTAAGCCCTGGTCACTATAATGTTTTTCAAAATAGTTATTTATATTTTTATTTTTTTAATTGATTATATGGGACAAACATTGATCAAATAGGGATACAATTGTAATCTCTTTTAAAGCCACTATCATAATTACTGAAAGTAATTAGAATATTGTTTTATTTCTTATACAGAGGATTTAATTTGGATAGTGACTTTAATGCATATTACAAAGACATGGCTTTAAATTTCATTTAAAGTTTCATTTTAAGTAATGTTATTTTTATAACCAGAGTCAAAAAATTAAAAAAAAAAGTTAAAAATGTTGAATGTTCTAGGCATATTTCTCTCCAAACACTGGAATAACACAGTAGCTCATACTTGCTGTTAGCACCGTGACTCCCATTCTCATTGTCCCATTTTCATCCTGTTGAAATTCCAGCCCTCATCATGATTCACAGCTTGTTTCTGATAAACAATGCTGGCGATTTATTCCTGGAGAAACACTGGAAGAGTGTCGTGAGCCGCTCCGTCTGCGATTATTTTTTCGAAGCACGAGAGAAGGCAGTGGAACCTGACAATGTGCCTCCTGTCATCCGCACCCCTCATCACTATCTCATAAACATTTACCGCGAGAAGATCTTCTTTGTTTCTGTCATCCAAACAGAAGTGCCTCCACTCTTTGTAATAGAGTTTCTGCATCGAGTCGCAGAGACATTTCAGGTATCAATAAGAATTCATTTTAGGAAACGAATTCTTTTATTCAGCAAACTTGGTGTACATTTTATTGTAGATGTCTTGTATAGAATGTGTGTTCAGTAATATGGTATTTTATATTCATTTATGCAGGACTATTTTGGAGAATGTTCTGAGACCACTATCAAGGACAATGTGGTCATAGTCTATGAGCTCTTGGAGGAAATGTTGGATAACGGCTTCCCCCTCGCTACAGAATCCAACATCTTGAAAGAACTCATCAGACCTCCCACAATCCTGCGGTCGATGGTCAACACCATCACAGGTAAAACAACACATTCCTGAGTATTTTGTTCATGGCTATGTGATGTTGAGAATCTAATAGATTCATGATCCTCAGGCAGTAGTAATGTTGGTGAAACACTCCCTACTGGTCAGCTCTCCACTATCCCATGGAGAAGAGCAGGTGTGAAATACACCAATAATGAGGCTTACTTTGATGTGGTGGAAGAGATCGATGCCATCCTGGATAAGTCTGGTAAGGCTGTTTTTGGTACTTTAATTTCATAGTTAGATTGTTCCCGTTCACAGTCCATCTCTCTCTTAGTTAACACACCTGATTCAGATAAAGAGCTTGTTAGAAGTGAGCTACGTGCATGAACTGTGTTCTGAAATCCGTTGAAGTTTACTTCACTTCGGAACATTCATTCACGGATTTGTACTGCGCCGCTGCCTGCAGTGTCTTCACACACAGACGAAACATACTAGAGAAGTGTGACATAATATACCTCTGTAAATAAATACTATTTAAATTCACATCTTGCTTACGGTCGAATAGAACAAATGTCGTACGTGATAAGAGAAACATACTAAATATGTGCGAGGACTGGGATTGGGGAAACGCTGGTTCACATGAATGCATAATTCTGAAGGTATGTGGTTGATATTGGTTTTCTCTTCTGCTTCAGGAACTACAGTCTTTGCTGAAATCCAGGGAGTTATTGATGCTTGTGTCAAGCTCTCTGGAATGCCAGACCTTACTCTCTCATTTATGGTGAGAGCACTTATACATATTCATCTCTTTTTTTTTTTTTCTTTTGGGATATATTTTATTTTGCTGTGTCATCAACCATATTTAAAGTTGCAATGAAACAGACGTAGCGACAGATCTTTTCATTTGTATTGTGATGAATTATCAAGAAATAAAACATTTACCCCTGGTTTCACAGACAAGGCTTAAGCTAGTTCCAGACTAAAATGCATGTTTGAGCGTGTCTCAACTGAAAATATCTAGCTCTGACATATCTTAAAATATGTCAGTGTCATTGTTCTGTCAAGATGCACACCTTAATGTTTTCTTCTAAGGCATTTTTGTAAAAGTTGCTTTTATATCATAATTTAACTAAGGCCTAGTTCCGGTTTAAGCTAAACCCTGTTTGTGAAACCGGGCCTTAGAGCAGCGACTTGGATTATGGCACTTTCCTTAAACATTACAAGGTCAAAAAAAAAAACACACCCATAGTCAAGACAGCTGTTCACAATAAGATCAATAACATGCATATGCGGATTTTATTTTCAATGCTACCTTGGAAAATCTTGTCCATATCTGTACTCTTATCTAACAATTCTTATTTAACGAAAGTTCAGAGTACAAGTGCCGCCACTGGGCACCTGTAATGAACCTGAGGATTGAGGATTGAGTATCTTGTTTAAGAACAGAAAAAAGAACAAAAGATAAAGCAACATACACTATACTTGATCTAAATTATTTGCATGCATGCATGCATGCAGCTTTTATGATCCCATATTAATCAAGGGACAATATGACATATGTTTTTGTTTTTTGTTTTTTTACCAAACTGTATGTTGTTCACAGAACCCCAGGCTCCTGGACGACGTGAGTTTTCATCCATGCGTCCGTTATAAGAGATGGGAAAGTGAAAGAGTTATCTCCTTCATTCCCCCCGATGGAAACTTTCAGCTCATGTCGTATCATATCAGTGCGCAGAAGTAAGCAGAGTATAGGTCTGGAGTAAATGGTTAAGCAGTAAACCAAAAAATGTATTAAAGATATTTAGATATTGCCCATTAAAAGTTTTTTGCCTGTTTTTGCAGCCTTGTAGCTATCCCCATATATGTGAAGCAGAACATCAGTTTCTTTGAGACTGGACCTTCAGGAAGACTGGACATCACTGTGGGTCCTAAGCAGACCATGGGAAAGACTGTGGAGTGTTTGGTAGTGACCGTACACATGCCCAAAGTGATTCTCAGTGCCAGCCTCAATGCAACTCAGGGAACCTACAACTATGACCCCGTCACGAAGGTCAGATGCAACTCCATTTTCATTGATTTATTGCAGTTGTGTTATTTTAGTAATGTCACTTGATCATTTGAAACACTATTTTTGGCTAATTGTTCTGACTGTTGTCTTGTAGATTTTGGTGTGGGATATAGGGAAACTTAACCCCCAGAAGCTTCCCAATCTGAAAGGAAGCCTAAGTCTGCAGTCTGGAGCTCCTAAACCAGAGGAGAACCCAAGTCTGAACATTGACCTGAAAATCCAGCAGTTAGCCATCTCAGGTACGCTAGGGTCCTTTATCAGCTTTGGTCGTTATTTATTGCCAGCAGGACCTTGTGATAAAGCACCGATGTTATTAACACGCTTTTAAAATCACAGTAAGCTGCTAGAACCCTGTTTAATTTACTATTTGTTCACTTTTTTTTTTTTTTTTTTCTTTCTAAATTTATTTTCATCTCCTTCCACATGTTTGTATGTAATTGCTGAAATACCATCAAACATTTAGGGTCATTTTTAAAAAGAGTTTTACTTTTACTTTTACTTTTTTTTTTTTCAATTGATCAAAAGTGACAGTAAAGACTTTTATAATGATATAAAATATTTCTATTTCAAATAAATGCTTTTGAACTTTCTATTAAGTGTTAAAGCTACACAAGTTTGTCTAAAATCTGATGATCATTGACAATGCAATGAGAATGATCATGAGAACTCCCTCTCCACAAAAGATCGGTGTCACAAATTTGCTTATTTGAACAGTGACTTAGAAATAGTGTACCTTAATTTTTGGTGCAAAATCCTACAAAAACACAAAAATCCTATATTCAGACTAAGTGCCTTAAAACACTTTTTTAAAAATGTGTTATATAAATACAATTATGCTTACTTGACACTCTCTTCTGCTTCACAGGACTGAAAGTCAATCGTCTAGACATGTACGGAGAGAAATATAAACCATTCAAGGGTGTGAAATATGTGACCAAAGCTGGGAAGTTCCAGGTCAGGACATGAGGCCAGCTGCAGAGTATCACAAGGATATGCCAAATGTTTATTAGAGGTGCCATTTTCTAAGTGACAAATCATACAGAATTGCAACCTTGTGCACAATCTCCCTTACATTTTTTTTAAAATATCGCAGTTACATTTGTTATTGTAATATTTATCTTTTTTGTTTTGTGGGAAATTACTGGCAATTTGCAAGAAGTGAAAATCTTTCCAGTGGAGAGTATTGGGAGAGCATTTGCTTTGGGAATCTTTCACTTCATATCAACAACATTCCATTAATGCATTAAAACTGTGTTACGTTAGATTTAAGGTACGGTAAATCTTTGCCAGAAACACATTACATTAATCACAATACTGCTCTACAGTCTTTGATATTGTCACAAAACAATACTTGAGAGTTTCTGCACATATTCACAGGCCTTATTTTTTTCATTTAAATTTATTTGCCAGTTCGGTGGCCTTTGAATGAAACAAAAATAATACTTTGAGGAGGCCTCACGCACTCAAATGGCCTTTCTTTAAAAGAACAGTCATGCTTATAGCAGGACATGTTTACAATGATGCAATCTACTATACAAGCACATCACTGCTCAGAGGTGAATAGAAGCTGTATCTGCTTGAGAGACAATTTACACTTAAAGTAGTTTGCCACATACAAGCACTATGGAGCCTATATGAGCTCAAGTGATAAAATCAGTTCTGTTGCACTGACCTGCAGTAATACGGTAGATATGCAGGTCTGCCACCTTCCAGTGAAGCTTTGAGGATTTGCACACGAGGACACACAATTGCATTATTTTGTAAAATTTCAGGCATTTTAAGATATGTATTTAAACCAAAAGCCTTCAGATTTATAAAGTTTGCGAACTAAATGAGGTCTTTTTTTGTGTGTGTGTGTGTGTCTGTGCTTCCACTTCTGAGTAATACCTGTTTATTATAGCTTCACTTGAATTTGTTCGACAAAATTAGATAGTAACTTGTCCCTTTATTGACATATTTGGGGAATGAAGTTTCCAAGCAAAACACCTTAACAGAATTTTTTTATTAATCTGAGGCACATAAGATGTTTTTTCTATGTGACACTGAAAAAGTCAACATGAGTGTCGTATATACATTCACAAAGCAGTAATTTCACCCTTTCTAAATGTCATCAGAACCCACAACATGCTATTACACATACAAATACAGCCCTGTAAACTTTCACAACGAGGCACTATATTGGGGGCTGAAAATGTACTCTTTCAAATGTATATGTTGTAGAGAAGAGTTTTTAAGTGAATGCAAGGCAGTGAAGCATTATGATAGTGTTCTTGTAGCTGTACAGAGAATTCAGAGTGCATCTTCAGCTAATAATGGTGATGAGTTTGTGCTACTGAGTTTTTCATAGTTTGACTGCACAATTTCCACACATTTGATTCTATACTGTAAATTTACTGTCCTTAAAACGGTAGATCACACAAAAACTAAAAACCTGCAGTTTACTCACCCTCGTGGCCTTCTAAACCTGTATGACTGGAACACAAAAGAAGATATTTTGAAAAATATCTCAGTTTTTGTCTATACATTGAAAGTCATTGACTTTTACTGCATAGACAAAAACATTTTCAGTTTTAGAACAATATGAGGGTGTTGATAGACTTTTCATTTTTGGGTAAACTGCATCTCTAAACCATATAAACAAGCCACCTGGGTCTTGTTACCCATTCTATTTAAATGGGTAAAAACATTAAGACAGTTCCATCATCAATGTACTACAATTGCAAACACAATCACAGAGAAATGTCAAAATTACAGCCGTAAACTGTAAAAAGACTGAGCTAAGAGAGAACAGTTCAACTGTTGTGAGGATTGTGCTTTTCTTTTAGCAAATTTAAATAATCATTCACTTTCTCAAAAACTTAAGTGTGAATGAAGTACAAAGAATTTCAGTGTTAACTATCCAAGCTTTCGCATGTCTATGTAGATTTACATGATAGATGTGTTTTTAGATAGCTAATGGATATTATGCATAAAAAAACAAAATCTTTGGCATCAACCATGCCATGCCATCTCTGTAATGGCACGACCCATCAAAAAAGGCATTATCATATTTAATAAATAGCTAAGCAAAAGTTCATTATAAATATGAGCAAAGAACAGTTAATTATAGTGAATTATGACTCTAAAATAACCAGCCATAGGGTTTTTGAGTAGCAAAGTAAAACTTACAACATTGTATGTGTTGTATATTTGCGACTAAAAAGTGATCCTGAATAATGTTCTGATGAAATATAAGAAATATAAATATATACATTTTCAATAAGAAAATTTAATTGTCAAAAACTAATTTAAAGCAAATTTCATCATGAACTCCAACATTGTTCGAGAGAGGCATCATGCCATTTTTCTCCAATACAAAATAGAAAACTTCTGCATGCAAAAAATATATATATACCTGGAATTTGGAAACCCAACATACCAAAAATATATATTTAAAAATTTGCTTCCTGTATACTCCTACACTATACCTCAGTAGTGTGAGATAAAGGTAACAACAGCAAACTTTCAGGACAAAAATAGCCTCCGTAAGGAGCAGCGGAGGTGTACCAAGTACCCATACCAGCAAGTAAATAAAAATAAGTAATACCAGTCACCCCAAAACTGGAGCCGAACACTGATGTCCAAAAATATAAGAATCAGACAGGGTGCTTTCTCTCCACCTGCCACCCCTTATCAGATCTCAGACGTTTGAAAAGGCAAGGATGTAGATTGCTAATGGAAATCAACTAGTCCTCAGTTTACTGGTACCAGGGGGTCTTTCGGACCCAGCGAAGAGTGAACCCTGCGTCTGTGCGGATCTTGATAGAGGCAGCTTCTGCTTCTCTGACCGTCTCCTTCACGGACTGCATGAGGTTCTGCGCGTTGTGCACAAGCATCTCAGTGGCCTTGGGACCAAACAAAATCATTTTAATTCCAGTCCAATCCAATAAATCCTTCATTAAAGATGTGCCTTGTATCCTCACCTGCTCAGATTCTTCCTCACTGATGTTTGTACGTCCCAACATAGTGGCCTTTACTGTAGACAGGATCTTCAGCTGAGTGCTAATAGTTGGGATACGCTCACAAACCTGGAATAAACATTCAAGAGTTCACAGAGGAGAGATGTACTTGATAAGCAAAACAATTTGCAAATTGGTTCTCTACTACTACTAATATTTGCACCACTGACCTGCAAGAGGTTTGTGCGAATCCGTTTGTCAGTGCATTGCTTGGCTACCTCTTTAGCCAGCCGTGTGACCTCGTCGGAGGCCTTGGCGATGTCCTTGGCGCACTGAATGAGGGCACGTTTATTCCCACTGCCTCCACGCACTAGACGGGACATCTCCGCCATGAGCAGGGCCATGCGCTTAGCTGCTCCAATGATGTCGTTACCCTAAGAGGAAAAACACCCATGTGGACATAGCATTAGGACTTACAATAAGGATTTGATTACAGACGTACTTTGGCAAACACAGGTAAAATCTAAAATAACTACAAAAATCCAACTGTTCCTATAGAGTCGGTTGCTGTTCATGTAGATCATTTTTGCCTGTTATTAATCTGTGATCGATGATGAGCTCTATGTATATAACTTCTATCTCTAACATTTTAAAATGTCACAAAGACAAACAAATAGTGGATCATTTTCATCCAGTGCACATCAGTCATGCCTTACTGAAATTAGTATCGGTTTATCATGTCTCCTGAAGTCAAATTTGTAGAACAAAATATGAGAAACAAATGCACTTGAACAAGAATCTTTTTCTGTGCACACGGAAAAGCATTTGCATGCTTGTTACTGATTTATAAATATACTTTTCTGGTGTGGGTGCAAAAGTTTCCCATCATTAAATGTTTTTGTTTGCACATATAAGTTTCTCGTACATGTGGGAAAGTATGGAAGCTAATTTCTGCCAAGAAAAAAAAAAAAGTTTACATCTCACAATTGTGACTTTTTCTTGGAATTCAGAGTTTACATGTTGCAATTTTTTTTTTTTTTTTTTTTGAAATTCTGAGTTTATCACTTTTTGTTTCCACCATATAATTAAAAAAGGTAATTGCAACTTTTTATCTCACAATTCTGAGCTTCTTCCTTGCAATTGCAAGCTTATATCTCAGAATTCTTCAGTGTTTATACCTCACATATGCAAGAAAAAAGTTATAAAATAACTTTTTTATAAAATAAATATAAAAGATTATACAATATAAATTATGCCTTTTTTTTTTTATCCGTGACTGAAATAAGTTTCCTTAGTCCTCCTGTGTGCACAAGAAACTCTGAGGGCATTTTTTTTCTGCAAACGTAACTTTAGGGGCTCTGTAGAATCTACTGTATTTTCCTCCAGGTTGTCAACAATATGGTGCCCATCTAATGAATAAATCATAATTATTCATAAATACCTTGAGTAGAATTCTGCACGATCCTTTAGTGAGACAGTTATGTTCATACACAGGCATGCAAACTTTGTGTGTTAAAATGTAACCTCCTACAATGGCTTTGACATGGTCCATTTTTAATGGTTAGAAAAAGTGTGCAACAAACAAACAGGCATGTGACATGACTTCAACACGTGTAATTCAGAAGTCATTGGGAAACTGTCATCCATGGCTTCACAGGTTGGCAAAAGCAGAGTGTTTGGCAGCAGCGGTTGAGTGAATGGCTCCTCGTTCAAATCGGGGCACAGAGGTGTGACAACTATCAGAAATGAGCAGGGAAGTGACTTGTGAAGCCAGTATCAGTTTGTCCATGAAATGCACAACAAACTTGCCATTCCAGTCGCGGTCATTGGCAACCCCAGCAGCAAAAAAACACACCGGACCCAAGTGTGAAGCAACAGCAGCAGCAGCAGCAGCTATCTGGTTTCAGCATTCCCACAGTAATATCTGGATGCAGAAGGGATGCTGCGGCCCGCCGGGGCCAGAAAACGGAGTACCTTACTGGACCACTTGCGAGCCTCCTGGTGCAAAGACTGCGCAGCGGCCAAAATGGGCTGGTTAACTGGCTGATTGGAAGACATTAAGAGCAGTTCTGGCTCAAAATCATCCTCGTTGTCTGTGAATTCATCCTCATCGTCTATATCTACTTCCGCCTCAGCGGCCTCAAAACCCTCGTCTGTCACTTCAGGCTGGGGAGGCTGGGGAGGCTGGGAAGGAGGAGGGGGAGGAAGGAACCAGCATGGAGAAAGAAGGACAGAGTTAGTACGAGAGGCACTGCAAGGAGATTCCCAGGACATGATTGTGGGAACAGCTGGGTTTAGGATAGCTGGGAGGGGCAGCATTCTGGGTCCTGCTGGGTAACGTCTGCCACAAGGTTTATAATGTCAACTGAAAATCATGTAACTGATCTATTCTCACTTAAAGTTGAGGATAGAATCTGGGTGGTTAATTTGGACAGAGAACAAACAAGCAAAGCCCGCAACAAGATTTGACGAAATCTCCATTTAAAAAAAAGCAGCTTTGACAGATTTTGTTACAATGAGTTCATATTTCAACTTGAATGATACTTAAGCTAAAAATACTCCTAATAAATTATTTTATATAGACTGTCCTTAAATTGTCCTGATTTTTTTCTTTTAACTTTTCCAATCATTCATTATTACTGAATAAAGATTTTTAAAATATTTATTTCATAGAGACTGTTCTCACAAAAAAAAAAAGCCATTTATAGCTGCCAAAATAGTCAGTCATATAGACCGTAATTCATTCAAAACATTCAAAACTCTGGGGTTTACAGTTTATTTTATTTTTATTTATTTTAATGGATCAAAATGACAGTAAAGGCATGTATAATATTACAAAAGATTTATATTAATGCTAAATAAAATGAAATAAATGCTGTTTTTTTTTTTTTTACTTTCTATTAATAAAATAATCCTAAAAAAGTGTGTTGTGAATTCTACAAAAATATTAAGCAGCAACTGCTTTCCACATTGATAATAATAGGAAAATGTTTCTTGAGCACCAAATCAGCATATTAGAATGATTTCTGAAAGATAATGTGACATTAAAGACTGGAGTAATGACTGCTGAAAATTCAGCTTCGCCATCACTGTAATAAAGTTATTTTTTAAAATATATTAAAATAGAAAACAGTTATTTAAAACGGTAATAATATTTCACAATATTACTGTATTTTTAAACAAATAAATGCAGCCTTAGTGAGCATAAGAGAGCGTATCTGTCTATCTGCGATATCTCAGTATTTCAATAATACAGCTATTTATAATCATTTTTACACTGTATTCAGTTTAGTCAAGTGAATATTGTAATAACTAAACTGGCAATAAATGGGGCTGTGTGCAGATACAAACAGGGAAAGACCATGTTAACACGCAAGAGAACAAATAGATTTCTCAAGGACCAAGACAAAGCCATGAAGGGACTGTTCAGCTATTATAGAAATAGAGGAAATAGCACAGAAACATCCCACAAAAGTACAACGACACAACCAGTAAGTCAAACCCACCCAGTGGGCTCTCACTATGGTCACCTACACGAGCCTTTGCAATGAGCTTGTATCAGCTCTGCACTAGTTCCAGTTGATATCACATCCACTGAAGAAGACATTTCCCATTAGTTAAAGTTAACTCAGGTAGTCCTGCCTGTGTCGTTTCATAGCAGAAGCTCTTTTGGGGTAAAGTCATGTATTGCTCCTTCACTATGGTAAAACAATGAATCTACTTGTTAAAACGTTAGAGCATGCAAACATTTCTTTCATAGATGACAGTTTCCGTTCTTTTTTCCCCCTGAAACTGGAATCATCACAGAGATTTCCACATTTCAGGTTAAAGACAACAAAAACATTCAGATTTCAACAAAGGCAACATTTCACAATCATAAAAAGCAGACCAGTACACAAAGCGCATCTCAAACATTTAAACACATAATTTAGTTTTTTCATTAACTTTGTCATTTCATCTTGACAGTCTTTGTGAGATTGAGTTTATTTTTTAATTCTGATTCTTTAAAATGATTTATTATTGTGTTTTATTGACAATACATTACTGTTAAAAAGTTTGGGGTTGGTAAGAGTTTTTGTTGTTGTTGTTTTAAAGAAGTCTTATGCTCACCAAGGCTGCATTTTTTGTTTTGTTTAAGTCAAAATAAATTTTTTCCTGCTTTTAGATGTTATAAAAAGTCATTTATTCCAGTGATGGCAAAGCTGAATTTTTATTAGCCATCGCTCCAGTCTTTAGTATCATATTAGCCTTCAGTAATCAATCTAATATGCTGATTTTCTGCTCAAGAAACATGCTTTTTATTACTATTTTGTCGGAAACCCTGATTCTTAGATGAATAGAAAGTTCAAAAGAACAGTTTATTTGAAATAAAAATCTTTGGTAACATTATAAAAGTCTGTCATTGTTGATCAATTTAATGCATCCGTGCTAAATAAAAGTATTAATTTCTTGAATAAAAAAGAAAAATCTTACTGACCCCAAACTTTTGTATTTAATAATGTATTTCTAAAGAACTACAAGGAATGGTTTTGTGTCTAAAACATAATAGTTCCACTCACCTTACTGGACCATTTACGGGCCTCGTCGTGTAGCTGCCTGGCCGCAACCATCATTGGCTCGCTCACCATCTCGCCGGCTTTCTGCTCAGGGAACTCCTCATCTTTCTCCTCTGGGGGTGGAGGTCTCGGGGGAGGAACCTCTCCCTCTGGGAGGGGCGGTTTGGGGGGAGCCTGATCGTCACTGACCTGATAGAATCATATGGGTGAGTAAATGATGACAGAATTGTCCCTTTAAGGCCTGATTTGACACTTTAATTTGACTTACATGCAGCTGATCAAGGTCTGGAGGTGGAGGTGGAAAGTCAGGCTCCTGAGGCTGGAAGGCTTCCCTGACTTTCCCAACAGCAGCCAAGATCCTGTAGCCAGAGTCCAGGAAGCTCTTTTGTGAACCTAATCAATAGGAGAAAAAGATTTACTTTCAGTAATAGGAGAAATTGTTCTCTATAAACGTATCCAGAACATTTACAAAAAAAAAAAAAAAGACCTGGATCCTGGATGTTTCCTGCCACGGCTTTAGCAGCCATAACCATGGGTGAGATTGTTCTACCAAGTTCATCTGAAGCAGCTTTGACCAGTTCTCTGAATTTAGGGTCCTCTGAGTTCTCCACTTCCCGTTTGGCCACCAGAAGGACTCGGTTAGCCCGCCGGGCAATGCTGGTGGCCCCTGCAACCAACATCTGTGGCTGAACATTAGCCATTGCCACCCGACATTTATCAATGTCTTTCTTAATGGCCTCCTCTGATGCGTCTAAGAGGGATTTCGTGTCAATGGCTTCATCCACAAGACCTGAAATAAAGATTTTGAATATCTGAAAGAGTTTCAAAAGATTTGATGTGGTATTTTATGTGATACGAGTTTTTGCTTACTGGTCATTTTTTCAATGTTGTCAATCCATTGGTTCTTCATGGTCTCGAAGTGTTCATATGCAGCCTGGTTGCCAGGGTTCTTCAGCAAAATGCGTGCAGCAGAAGTGACCTGCTCATGAGTACAGCAAAAGATAGATAAACATGTCAAACAAACAAACAAGATTACAACTAGTTTAATAGTACTCATTCTGAGAGCCTTTATTGGTCGAATTTTTAATAAGGCAGCGGCTATTTGCACTAAGTGTAAATAGCAATGGATTCTATTTACACCAAGTGAAAATAGCATATTCTCTTAGCGATAGATGCTATTTACACTAAGTGCTATTTTCTGCTATTTATACTACTTGTTGCAAATAGTTTTTGAAAAACACCATGGCACACACTTTACTAGCTGCGCCACTGGAACTGATGAATTACAACAGTTTTTTATAATGTTGACTATCCTAATCACACGTTGGTGGGCGGAGTTATTTGCACAAAATATATACTGTGCACATTAATAAATGTTAAAACTTTTTTTTTTTTTGTCTAACTTATAGTAATGTGTAAAGTCCCACTTTTTAACAAAGAAAGCTTGTTTGTTTTGACTTCAGTTACTTTAGAAACATCCTCATAATTTAACACTCAATACTTTTCTCACACAGTCTTATTTTAAGAATGAGGTCTCACTCAAGATCATCATCATATTTGGTAGTATCTGGCATCAAAAAGCTTGAATGTCCCTGGTAGCCTTGATATTGTGGCTTATGTCCAGCTATCAGGCCAAGTACTCCACTATGTGCCCTTAAAGTAGCTCTGGCATAAGCAGAGAGTTGGGCGTCCACACATATACACACATATCATATATGAGCTGCATACCTGAGGTGTTAAACCTCTGGCTGATTTCACAGCCGCCTGGATGCCTTCAACTGTGCCCTTATTGGCTGTTCCCACAGCAGCAGCCTTCTCCGCTGTAGCACCCAGTCTACTGGCATGATTCTCAAAGTTAGACGCCCTTTCTTCAAAGACCTAGAGGGGAAAAATACAAAATGAATTATAATTATTATTTTATAATTGATAATTCCAATTTATCAATATATTATTATAGTTTTTGTTAATATTTTGAATTAAATTTTCATTTTTACATTTTACTTTCACTTTCATTTAAAAGTTTTAGTAATTTTGTTGTTTTTGTCATTTTAATTAGTATTTTATGTCTATATCATTTTTTTTTTTAGCTTACTTAATTTTAGTTATTTTAGTACGTCAAGTTAAACTAAACAAAAATGAGAAATGTTGTAAATGTAAATTTTATTATATTATATTATTATTTTATTTTTATTTTTTTAGTTAACGCAAATTTTTTCCCAAGTAACAAAAAATGTTTTTGTAATGTTTTTAGTATTAGACAACCATAATAACAATACATAATAACTGTGATAATGACTATAAGTATGCTTGTATGCATTTCTGCCCAGGTATAAAATAATGATTTTGGGGATTCCTTTAAAATAAATAATAACCCTAAGAATAAAAGTGTTTATTTACTTCTAAAAATGGCTTAAGTCTATTTACAATTAGGTTTAGGGCTTGGAATGCTTTGTGTGAATTAGCACATTTGATATGATACTAAAAACCAAGCTTTGCTCTGTTTAAAACAGGTTGAATACTCAACAGACCTCCTCTCTGTTGGGGGCCTCAAGAGGTGCTGTTGCTGCCACAGCCAGGAGTTTAATTGGTGTGGTCGTATCACTGAAAACATCAGACACCTCCTGGGTCATTGCTTCCTGCATCTTTGCCTTCAGATCCTTGAAAGAAAAAGATGATATGATGATTTATTTATGTGTACAATTAAAAACAAACAAAAAAAAACATGTCATTTGCTTGAAGCAGAATAAGAAAAAAAATATTGTGTAGTGCAAATATTTTCCAGCAGAGGGTGGCATTTGCTTATATATTACATTGAGCTAAAAGCCCTGGTGCTTTGTGTTCTAGCAGATCTGACCTCTGCACTTACCATTTGAGAAGATCTAAACATCTGCTTATGCTCCCACACCTGCTGTGTGAGAAAGATAGCGGGATCTTTTAATAGAAAAGGGGGACACAATGCCTTACTTTAATTGCCTCCAGAAGATGAGCAGCCACAACGCGCGCCTGAGCACTCTCTCCCTCTCCCCGAGCCGCAAGATCTGCCAACTGCATCATCAGCTGCTCCACTCGCTCACACTTTGCTAGCAGATCCTGTCTGTACGGCCCTGGTAGAGAGTTTGCCAGCCGGCGGCCTTCCGCTATCAGCCCCCGTATGGCAGCCTGGCCTACAGACAGAGACAAGACAAGCTCCCATTAAAATGGTGAATGGTGAAATGTGTAATTTCTAGCTGAAATGATCAAACAGGCTTCCCAAATTCTCAAGTTTCATTATACTACTGTTTGGACAAACAGACAGTCTCTTCAGGGAAATGAACCAACAAATTGTTCACCCAAAAATCATTAATCATTAAATGTCATTAATTACTCCCCCTCATGTCATTCCAAACCCGTAAGGCCTTAGTTCATCTTCAGAACACAAATGAAGATATTTTTGATGAAATCCGAGAGCTTTCTGACCCTGAAGACAACAACACAACTACCACGTTCAAGGTCCAGAAAGGTAGAAACGACATTGTTCAAATGTGACATCAGTGGTTCAACTGTACTGTTATGAAGCTACGATAATACTTTTTGTGTGCAAAGAAAACAAAAATAATGACTTTATTCAACAATTTCTTCGCTTCTTTGTCAAGTTTTAGACCTAGATGTTTTATTGGTTTGGAACGGCATGAAGGTGAGTAATTCATGACAGAATTCTCAATTTTGGCTGAACTATCCCTTTAAGAAGAAGCCACAATCATAATAGAAACATTTTGTTTCATGCCACATTTAAAATAAAAACTATTAATATGCATTTTAATTCAATTAATCATTTCAATTATTTTGCACTAAAATTTTAATTTTTAAACACTGCTGACACCTCTATTCCAGCCAAGCCCACTCCAGTTACCCCAGAGCCTGTCAAGCCAGAGCCAGTCGTTCTTGAGCCTGTCAAGCCCACTCTGGTCACTCCAGAGCCGGTCAAACCCGCTCCAGTCATTCTGTGTCATCCCTGCCCCAGTCATTTCCAAGATGGCCAGGTTGGCAGCTATCCAGTCACTTCCAGTCAATTCTGTCAGTCAACTTGTGTCATCCCTGAATCAGTCACTTTCATTACCGTTATCATGTCAACCACAGTCATCACTCAATGAAGTTTGCACCAGACACCTCTGAGTCTATCAAGTCAACCTCTGTCTTCCCAGAGTCAACTGAGTGCATTCCTGTTTCTCAAGAATCAATCAAGTCTAATGTTGTCCCTCAGTCTATAAGGTCTGTTCCCAATTTGTCACATTCCGCCAGGTCAGTTCCTGTCTCCACTGAGACGACCAAGATCACTACCTCTCCGCCTGTGTTGGCCGAGTCAGCTACAGATACTACAGAGGCAGTCAACACAGTTTCTATCCATCGGAAGAGGAAGAAAACGGCCCGTGCTGTGCAGTCTAATGCCCCTCCTGTTAGATCCACTGAAGCCATGTTTTTTTAATCCTGTCTTGTCTACAGAATGTGTTCCCACCAGTCATGTCAAGTCTAAGAATGTTCCTGTCAGTCATGTCCACAGAGGCTCTTCCTAAGCTGGCTGCTTCTCCTGTCATGGCCACGGAGGCCGATGCAGAGGCTTTCATTTAGCCTGTTCCGGCCATGGAGGCCTGTTCCAAGCAGCCTGTTTTCCCAGTTGCGTCCATGGATGCCATTCCTGCTAGTCATGTCGAGTCTAAAGATGGTCCTGCTTGTTATGTTAAGTCAAAAGGTGTTCCTGTTAGTCAAGTTGTGTCCACAGAGGCCATTCCTGAACAGCCTACTCTCACTATCTTTGCCACGAAGGTCATTCCAGTGGCTTATTCAGCCCGTTATGGTTGAGGAGGCCAACTCTGAGTTTCCTGCCGTTCCTGTTTTGCCCCAAAGGCTTTTCCCGAGCGGCCTGCTCATAACATTATGGTCACGGAGGCCATTCCAGTGGCTCACATTCAGCCTGTTATGGCCACGGAGGCCGTTCCTAAGCAGCCCGTTGTCACGGCCGCTGAGGCCTTCTCTGAATCTCTTGCCAACCTGATCAAGTCCACTAGGGAGATTCTCGCCACCCTTGCTGTGGCCACCAAATACAAAATTCCAGAAGAGGAGTCCCCAGAGTCCGCTATGGAGGAGGTTGTTTCAAAATCTGCTCCAGGTAGTGCGGTCCCCGAGCCCACTGCAGAAAGGTCTGTTCCAGAGCTCCACGTAAGCGCATCCCAGTTACTGAGGTCAGCCCACGGAGGGCTCCGGTACCGAGTTCAGTTCGAGTCCCTGCACCTAGAGGCACCTCCAGTCGGGCTCCCATCCCTCCCTTCCCACCCTCTGTCATTCCCAGTGGTGGTTCCCCAGGGCTGAGACCTCCCTGGCCAGCCATGAACCGTTGGCCTGGTTCGGTTCCCACCTGCCACTCCCCCCCCCCTGCCTAGTTGTCTGAGTATTAAGTATCATGTCAGTCCCCAATCTAGTCTCGTCCTGTCCTAACCTGACCTGCAGGCTGAGCTACTGGTCTTCCTCCTGAGTCTACCACGCTGCCGGGCCTGTGCTGTGCCTGAGACATCATGAGTGTGGAGTGGCTGGAGAGTGGTGAGGAGTGTCAGGCCATCGCTGCTAACCACTGGCCTCCTGCTTCGCTGCCTTCACTGCTCTCTGGCAGTCATCCGTCCTGGACTGGACTCTGTGGCCGTTCACCCAGACCTGCCTGTCTACAAGTCCTTTCCTGCCTATTGTTTGGACTGTTTACTCCCCTCATCATCTCTCGTCTTGTCTGCAAGTCTGTCCAATAAAACTGTTAACACACACTCTGCATTTGAGTCCTTCCTCCAGATCCGTGACAATAGGTGCCCAGATAGTATACCGTTTTTGGTGGATTTTAAATTGAGAATCTGTGCCATAGCAGTTTAAGCTTATTAAGGATAATTAACAATGAAATCATACTTAAGTTAACAAGATGACAAGGTCTGTGGTATCAAGATGAAATTTTATGACGTGACAATATGTCCCAATACTGACCTTGCTATACACTGGAAAGTATGGATTTCCCCTATCACGAGCAATAGAGATGTGCGGATGAGTTCAAACGTCACCCAAATCCGCTGCTTCAAATAAATTATCCGCCCGCCACCCACCCGCACCTATATTTTTCTCTGATATAAATAACCAACCCGACCCGCATCCGATCGTCACTTTACAATGATTCTAATTAGACTAATTCTTATTGTTGCATGATGATATGATGAATGGATGGTTCATTTTTAACAGCAGATTCAGTGATGTGAGATCTGATCTGCGCACCACGTCTGCCGCGCATTACGGCTCCGACGCGGCCACCGGAGCTGATCACGGTCGCTCTAGTCAAGTCAAGTGACCGCTCTGGCGCCTCCATGTCCTGCAAAGTGCGCTTCAGCTTCCACTCTTCACACAAACGATTAGATATGCACCTAGAGCATTTATATAGTTCAAACATTTAAACTAACATTGTGATATGCTTGAACTGTTTATATCTATAGATTTTATTTTAGGCAAGTCGTGATGATTTGAGAAGGCTAAATTGATCAAACAGGCTATGATCAGCTCACTGTCTGCCGTTGGCTGCTTGGTCGTTACTTAAAAATAAAAATAAAAATAAAAACCTTACATTTAACGAACAAAAAGTGCTCCAAACGTTTTTATAAATTAACTTGATAAAAAACGAAGCGAAATATAATCACTTTACCATTACATACATACGGAACAAAAAGTCGTCGGAGCCGTAAGGGGTAACGGTAACATGCTAATGCAATGATAATAGGCTGCTTTTAGATGAACATTTAATTAAAAAACAAAAGTTCTTCTTTGGCCAGATTATAGTCTACACTTTCTTGATAGCATAAACACATGCGTTACTCCATTCAAACTTTATCTGGAACGCCACTGTATCTGTCACTGCAACTTCCCGAACAGGCGAACACACACAAAAATGAAATCTGCGTGTACGTCTGCCTGATGAAAAAAATGAATTTAAAACACCTTCATATTTTAGAGAATATTTGCATCACTAATGATTTATCTCATCCACCCGCGACCCACCCGCAATTAATTAGAATGTATTTTTTATTACATGATCCAATTACCCACGGGCCCCACGGATGCAACCGCCATCCGCGCATCACTAACGAGCGATGTACAAACTAGTGTAAATATGTGAATTGGGACAAACCCTGGTACTAAACTGTGAAGCTCTGGTCTAGAGTTACTCCAAGACTAAGTTAACCTGAAAGTAACATGACCTGCTGTGAATAGCACACGAAGCAGCTATTTATGGTTTGAAATATTTTAAGTATGAACATAAATACAACAGGGACAGAGGAAATAGCCATCTGTCACATCATGTAAAGGTCCAGAGTCAAGTGCCCAGTTCCATACGAATGAATAAGTCATTCAATATGCCAGTGTTCTCCTTTGGGAGAAAAGTAATGGCCACAGATATAATAACCGTTATTGATTCAGTTCTAAATGTAAATGGATTGCCAAGCTGCATTTTTGTGTCATTTAAGCAGTAATGCTTCACCTCATCCTGCCACCCACCTACTCCATGATCGTCCGCTCCAGGGTTGTTGATCCAGTGCAAGGCCTGCTCCATTTTGCCCTCTAGTGTAACAGCGGCCTTGGCAGGTCTCATGTTGGCCACGGCACGGTTAGTTTTTGCCTGCAAGTTCTGCAAAGCTGTGCCAATCTGTTTGGCCAGCGCTCTAGCCTCAGGAGTATCCCCTTTACCCCTGTGGCACAAAAAAGTTCAAAAGAACAGCATTTATATGAAGAAGAAATCTTTTGTAACATCATAATTGTCTTTACTGTCACTTTTGAACAATTGAATGCATCCTTTCTGAATAAAAGTATTATTTCTTTATAAAAAATCTTATTATTATAAAATGTTTCATAATATTAAGAGAGTACTATGAGTCACATCAGAAACATTACCTTGGTTATATAATCTGTCCTAACAGTGAGCAAGATACTGGTTTATCAGGTTCCCATTTTTCATCACTATCTTTTCAACATTATCTAAACATGATAGACTGGCATGAATGATATCAAGCTGAAAACCATCTGTTCTTTGAAAGCGGAAAGAACACTTTGAATGTTCCTGTAAATTAAAGGATTCTAACTATATGTACTGTAGATCTATAATTACATTTTACGAAGTTCAACCAGTCTCGCCGTAAGTCCTGCGACCTCGCTGATGGAGCGCAGAATGTCGTCTCTCTCTTTAGGGTCTTCACACAGGTCGGCTATGCGCTTGGCCTCCACCAGAAGAGCACGGATGTTCTCTTCCCCCTCCGGACCACCATTAGGATCAGCCAGCCAGCTCTGTACAGAAACAACCATTCACAAAACAAGTTCAGTAACAAGTTTTACTACTGTCACAATCCTTTCATACCTAAATGTGTAATAATGAGTTCATTTATTAATTATTTGATTTGTTATTTTAAATGTAAAAAAGGGGTTTTATTTTATCAGTAAATGGTTTGCCTTTAATTTATTTTACATCACTAGAGCTACACCTACTAGTTAGTTAGCAGTATCTTCAAAAGTAATCTCACAGAACACTCTCAGACTCTTCTGTTCCTTTATTATCAGAATGAACATACTATACTGATACTTGTCAACATTTCCTGTTTTGAATTTTAAGGAATATTTATAGTCATATTTTCATTCAGCATAAGGAATCAGTCTGTTATATAATCACATGCTTTGCTGTTGTCTGTCACTGCACAGACAGCACAAAGTAAAAGTATTCCTTCTTGTTTTTCAGTTATCCACCCTTTAAATACTTAGGAGTCGCAGCACATCTCCACTAAATAACATCACTCCAGACAGATTTATGTAACATCTATTTAAATGAGGACATGTCTGTAATTATGAGTACCCATTTTAAGTACCCACTCGTCCTCTGGGATGCATATACAACCTCTTCAAATCAGTAAATATAGGAAAATGAACAATATAATAAAATCTTAACAATAGACTAAAATAAAAATAGAACTTTTAGGGAAAACACTTCACATATCTTTTGTTGTTTACATCAATGGCCATTCATTGACTCAAACCTTAGGAGAATTAATTTGGTGGAAATTCATCTGTGACTTGATTCAAAATGAAGTTTTCCAATTCAGCTTATATTATGTTTAATAATTTGAAATATTTTAGGTCCTGCACCTGTATTAATTATAGCAAACATAATATCCATAATGATAATATTACTTAATGATGATATTAATAATAATAATAATAATAATAATTACATTGTTGCTAAAAAGACAGTTGTTCACGTTGGTAATATTGGGTATAAATTTGTTTTGGTATAAATTTTGGTACTTGTTGCCTTTTCAATTGAGTCTTGAAGCAAAACCAATTAACTGTTCGCAAAGAGCTTGATTGACAGGTGATCTGACCAATCATAACCCCGAATCCGCCATCTTGCCCGACAAACAAATCAGACAGGAGAGTAGATGTTTAATTTTGGTGGACTCAAACTTGAAAAATTGTGTGTATTGACGTCTTTCTGCATATGAAATAAAATACATTATGATGTTCATTCACGTTTTTTTCATGCTTTAAGTAAATATCAAAAGACGATCAGTTCACGTGTGCCGCTTGAACTGAGGCAATACAGCGATCTATCACGACACATTAAAGAGCCACAAAACGGCATTTATTGTTTGAATTTCTTAAAAAAAGACGAAATTTTAAAGCTGAGACCTTGTTTCATACCAGAAGTAAGCTGCTCTGTCTTTTCTTCTTTGCTCCTCAATTTTTTTTTTTTTTAGTGTGTGAGAACATGACGTGTATTGTGAGTGCCATGGCTTGTCGAACACAAACAGTAACTAAGGAGGGCAGGTTTTTGCGAAGGGTCAATTGAGCACCACTTTAGACACACTAAACACACCAATTCACTAACAAAACACGCTTCAAGACTTACCTGGGCCGTGTCGATTCTTTTGGCAATGGCTTGTTTGGCATTGGTCAGGGCCTCCAGTTTCCGAGCAGCGTTCTCCACTTTCCCCACTAGAATGTCCAAACCCTGGCCCACCTGCTGAGCTTTCTGCATACCCATAGGGGTGGCACCCTGACCTCTGAATAAACAACATATATAAAGAATAAACAACAATAATAGAATAGAATAGAATAGAATAGAATAGAATAGAATAGAATAGAATAATCATTCATTTTCATGATCATAAAAAAAAAAAACAGGAGAATAGAATGACTTCATAATACATTAAGATCTCTCTGACTACCCGTTAACATTGATTAAACATGGAAATTGAACATGAAAAGCATCTGAACTGCATGTGAAGGTCAGTGTAAACAGCCCCCGTGTGTGAGAGTGATCAGTGGGCCGGGGCAGCTGCTGATTATCTGGCCCTTCAGCCTTTAATCTGCTTTCCTTGAGTCTCTCTAATGAAGCCCAGCGTCTGATCTTTCACTTTCACTCCAGCTTTCAACATCCTTGACACATGGACCCAAACTGTACCACACCGTTCCTTCCTTCTCCTGTACTCAGCAGTCAGGGATAAACAATCCCCGGAGAATTAGCCCGCTAACAAACAACGTCTAAACTGTGTTTATTGAAAAACCTGACACACTTTCTCGTGTTGCAAATTAGAAGCAGTTACAGCCCCTGAGACACATCACACAGGGGTAATTCGTTGTATAAAGGATGATGAATATTGTTATGAACAGCAAACAGCTGCATTAATGCATAATTCAGTTCACGCGATCGCGCGCTACAGGAACATGTGATGGCATTTGACTCTCAGTGTGAAATGCTGAACTGTGGAATCTCATAGTCGGTTGAATCAGCATTATAATGGGCTTTGATTATAATTCTGCCTTTTCTCCAGGTGCACCTGAAGGGGGCATACCTAGCGCGCACATCTGACACCTGATCCGTCATCTGGCCCAAGGTCTTGGCTGTTCCCAGGATCTCTCGTCTCTCTTTCCCCGCACAAAGCTCACCCACTTTTCCTGCTTCATCCAGTATGTGACGCAGTGCATGCTCTCCCGGATCCCCTGCAGGTGTCACAGACATAGTGTTAGGTCACTACATACTTTTAACCCAATTCAATTAAAATCATGTACATTACACAAATATTATGTACATAACAAAACAAAAGCTGTCACAGGGGCATACCCATTCAAAATGTACACCTTTGTACTTATTTAGCACTAAAGGGTACATATTAGTAATTAAAGTGTATATATTTGTGTGCACTTAATTTTGGGGTCTGTAACATTTTGTTTTTTAAATAAGAAATTAATATTTTTATTCAGCAAGAGAGCAATAAATTGTGCATTAAAATGTAAAACATGACAGTAAAGACATTTATACTGTTACAAAAGATTTATATTTCAAATAAATGCAGCTGTTTTAAATTTCTATTCATCAAAGAATCAAAGAGGTTTTTCACCAAAACATTAATCAGCACAACTGTTTTCAACACTGATAATAAATGTTTTTGAGCAAATCAGCATATTAGGGAAATATTTTTATTAGTGCTGTCAAACGATTAATAGTGATTAATTGCATCCCAAATAAAAGTTTTTGTTTAAATAATATATGTATGTGTACTGCATTTATTTATTATGTATATATACAACCCGAATTCCGGAAATGTTGGGGCATTTTTTAAATTTGAATAAAATGAAAACTAAAAGACTTTCGAATCACATGAGCCAATATTTTATGCACAATAGAACATAGATAACATAACAAATGTTTAAACTGAGAAATTTTACAATTTTATGCACAAAATGAGCTCATTTCAAATTTGATGCCAACTACAGGTCTCAAAATAGTTGGGACGGGGGCATGTTTACCATGGTGTAGCATCTCCTCTTCTTTTCAAAACAGTTTGAAGACGTTTGGGCATCGAGTTTATGAGTTTCCGGAGTTTTGGTGTTGGAATTTGGTCCCATTCTTGCCTGATATAGGTTTCCAGCTGCTGAAGAGTTTGTGGTCGTCTTTGACGTATTTTTCGTTTAATGATGCACCAAATGTTCTCTATAGGTGAAAGATCTGGACTGCAGGCCATTTCAGCACCTGGACTCTTCTACTACAAAGCCATGCTTTTGTAATAGCTGCAGTATGTGGTTTTGCATTGTCCTGCTGAAATACACGTGGTCTGGAGGGGAGCATATGTTGCTCTTAAACCTTTATATACCTTTCAGCATTCATAGTGCCTTCCAAAACATGCAAGCTGCCCATACCGTATGCACTTATGCACCCCCATACCATCAGAGATGCTGGCTTTTGAACTGAACGCTGATGACACGCTGGAAGGTCTCCCTCCTATTTAGCCCGGAGGACACGGCATCTGTGATTTCCAACAAGAATGTCAAACTTGGACTCGTCTGACCATAGAACACTTTTCCATTTTGAAACAGTCCATTTTAAATGAGCCTTGGCCCACAGGACACGACGGCGCTTCTGGACCATGTTCACATATGGCTTCCTTTTTGCATGATAGAGCTTTAGTTTGCATCTGCAGATGGCACGGCAGATTGCGTTTACCGACAGTGGTTTCTGGACGTATTCCTGGGCCCATTTAGTAATGTCAATGACTTAATGAGAATCATGCCGATGAGTGATGCAGTGTTGTCTGAGGGCATCCAGCAAAGGTCTTCGGCCTTGTTCCTTACGCACAGAGATTTCTCCAGTTTCTCTGAAACTTCTGATGATGTTATGCACTGTAGATGATGAGATTTGCAAAGCCTTTGCAATATGACGTTGAGGAACGTTGTTTTTAAAGTATTCCACAATCTTTTTACGCACTCTTTCACAGATTGGAGAGCCTCTGCCCATCTTTACTTCTGAAAGACTCTGTCCGTCTAATGCCGATAAATCGTCGACAAATGCCTGAAATCGGAGGCAAATCGGAGCTCGTTCACACGAGTGACAATCGCACTGTGTGAATTATCAAAGACGCGATCTGTCGCCGACGCCTGTGAAATATTTGGCATGCTAAATATCTGGAGCTGTCAGCGATTCACAATCCTGCTGTGTGCAATGATTTCTGACTGAAAACTACATCGGCGATGACCTTCAGCCAATGAGAGACAAAGATACAGGGCAGAGGGAAGTTCGGTGAGGAGTTATAGGCCATATCAGTATTTTAATATGTACAATTATATCATACAGAAACAAGCACAAATGCTTGACCAGCCACAACATCAGCATAACATTTACTGCAAAATTATTATTTACCACTCTTTACAGAACACAATCCCTGTTCCCTGCATCTCCCTCCTGCATAATCTGTTTTTCTTTTTGTAGCTGGAAATCAGCACACAGACAATTTGCGGGCTATATTTTTTTTAATACTTCCAGTCTCGCTTGAGGACAACGGGCTGACGCACGCAGGTTCTCGCATTATTTCCTTATCACTTCCCACATGTGTTTTGTTGTGAAACGTAGTTTGCGGATCAGACAGAGTTGTCGGCGATTCTTCCTATTGTGAAATCATGCAATGTGAAAGCCCCTGTCGCCGATCCATCGTGCAATGTGAACACAGCAGCGACTGAATGCTACCCCAGATAGTCACGCGGTGTGAAAACAACAGCGATCCGACGAGTTTGAAAATCGTGCAGTGTGAACTCGGCATAAGACATCCCTTTTATGTTACAGACCTGATGTCAATTAACTTAATTAGTTGCTAGATGTTCTCCCAGCTGATCTTTTCAAAAATTTCAGCCCTTTGTTGCCCCCGTGCCAACTTTTTTGAGACCTGTAGCAGGCATCAAATTTGAAATGAGCTCATTTAGTGGATAAAAGTGTAAAATATCTCCGTATAAACATTTGTTATGTTTTCTATGTTCTATTGTGAATAAAATATTGGCTCATGTGATTTGAAAGTCGTTTAGTTTTCATTTTATTCAAATTTAAAAAACGTCCCAACATTTCTGGAATTCGGGTTGTAAATACACATACATACAGTACATATTTTGAAAAAATTACATGTATATACATTTATATATTTTTATTATTTTATTTTATATTATATATAAACATATTTAATATATAAACATAACATATTTTTCTTAAATATATATACATGTATGTGTTTGTATTTATATATGCATAATAAATATACACAGTACACACATATATTATGTAAACAATTTTTTTTGTTTTGGATGCAATTAATCGCGATTAATCATTTGACATCACTAATTTTTATTTTTAATAATTTAATATTAGATTTTTTTATATAATATTTAAAAAAATCTTATTAAATTGTTTTTTCTTTAAAAGTACTGTAATCTAAAAAAAAATGTATAATTTGTTTTTATTACCCCTTTTTCTCATCATATAATCAATCTCTCTCACATATAATCAAACGGTTCTGTTGTACATGCTCTCTTAGCATGTAAAAAGAGATACCGATCCAAAAAAAGTGTCATTAATGCACAAATGTTATTGATTGTGTGCATATGCTCAGATCTTTGCAGAACAATGAGCAATTTTCACAGCATAGTTTTAATAAATGGTCTTATTTCACTTTAGAAGTTTTGACTGAAAGTCACAGTGTTTTCAGCACAGCAACCTGAAATATGACAGTGAGGTAATGGGTGTACTTATATTACCTGGTAGACCGTTAGGGTCCCTCAGCCAGCCTTTAGCCTGACCCATCTTTGACTCGATCAGTGCCAATGCTCTCCTCATGGCCTCTGTGTCCTTCAGAGAGAAGAGTGTGTTAGTCAGTAATGTCTGTCATATTGGCCCACAGGGCAGGATGTCATAGCATGGATCTGAGTGGTTACAGCTTTTTGTTGCAGTTGCAGTTTAGGTGCTCATATGAAGGAGTAGATGCTGAAGGGAGGGGGCTCTGCAGCTCTTTCCCTATGACGGGCATGAGGAGCCTCTGCCTCTCTCAATCACACACACAAAGTGCGAGAGTGGCCCACATAATCACCACTTCACACTCCATTGCACCACGCACACATCTGAAGGAGAACCCGTCTGGTTTGGTAACTCAGCCATGCATATGGCGCTCCTCTTTACTGCAGTCTAAAGCAATAGTCATCTGCACAGGCAATGCATTCAATGCAAACATTATCAGAAAAATGAGCATATCAAGAGCATAACACTGAAAGACAAATGAAGGGCATGGGTGTGAAATTAGGTTCAGTATGATTTTCAAGGTCATGCCTTCAATACTGATGCCTCAGAATATTACAGCTTATTGAGGAGATGTGTGCTATGAGCTTTCTAAGCAATCAGACTTATAATTTTTGCTTGGCTGCAATTATTAATACCCTAGCAACCCCTGAGCGACAACACTTTAGCAACTGCAAACATGATTTTTCAAATTTGTAAATAAAACAAAGGTGACTGAAGTAGGTTACAAAATGCTATTTTCGTTTTTGTACTTCTAAATTTCATTTTAATTCAGTCTGTTACTTGCAGGGTTATTACTTTCAACTAAAAGTAAAACTGAAAGTAATTAATTTTTTTTAATAATAATAATAATTTAAAAGAATGAAAACAATAGCCAAAATATTATTTGAAACTAAATAAATGTTAACTAAATAATAATAATTATATATATATATATATATATATTAAGAAACTTTATTTCAGCTATTTGCCAAAGCATCATTTATGATTTTAATTTAGTATAAAAATTCATAAAGCCTATACAGACATATAAACTAATAAAAATAACAAACACACAACAAAGTAACTAAAACTTCAAGATAAAAATGAAAACATAAAATATAACAATTAAAATTGGTTTAAAATATTAATAGAAATAATAACAGTTTATCTCAATGATACTAAAATAATACTGCTTACCTGCATTTCTTTTTAATTGCTTGTGAAATTTACTAATAATTTCTGAGAGAAAATTGTTTATATTACCCTTTTTTTTTGGGCAGTGAATTTCAGCCATATTTGCATCTTTTTATCTTTTGACTTGTGGCAAGCTTTTGAGGCCTCATGTGGGGCACCACTGGCCCTTGAGTGCCCCAGTCTTACTACTAATATATCAGAAAGACATGGGAGTGGTATCTCAGAGTGGCAGCACTCAGATGCTGATCTGAAAATGTACAGATTTAGTTTTGCTTTGTTGTCTTTGATTCAGCAAGACAAGACAATAATGGACCTTTAAATAGACTTAGAATTGAGTTCTTGTTTTTGCTTGGGGTATTTCCACCAGGAGACACTCTGAAGCTGAAGCAGCAGTCAGATCCAATCAGGAGAGGGAGACAGGCAGGAAATTAACCCCTCACACCTGCGCCTGCTGCCTATTACACCCCATCTCACCACTAAATTACTGCATGTTAAAATTTCTCTAAAATGCACAGCTAAATTCATCTCAATCCACTTTCATAAATCCATATCAAAAAGCTTAAATATAGTTTGTGGTTATCCTGAAGCAAACCTGAAGCACAAGTATAATCGATGAGACTTCTCTCAGCTAAAACGAATTATCCGCCCAATCCATTTCCTCTGCCTGCTTTGCCTGCCTGCTATCCAGTAACTGCTGCTTTCCAGCCAACCTTTCAGCATCAAGCAAGACAGATCACATTATTTGTAAGTTGATGAGTCACTTCCTATTCGTGTGCATTAGGGCTGGGTTGCATTTGCAAGCTGGGAAAAATGTTATATGCACTTGTTCAGGTTTTTATTGTTCTGTTTACTTCACACATGATTTTAGAAAAGAAGAAAAAAAAACATTCATTGTAGAAAATGCTTTTGCATTTATATACAGTTCAAATGTTTGGGGTCAGTAAGATTTTTTCTTTTATATTTTTTACTTTTATTTAGATTGAACTGATCAAAAGTGACAGTAAAGACTTTTACAAGATTACAGATGATTTATATTTCAAATAAATGCTGTCCTTTTGAACTTTCTATTCATAAAAGGATCCTGAAAGATGTTTTGCAGTTTTCACACAATTATTAATTAGCAAAACTGTTTTCAATATTGAAAATAATTAGAAATGTTTCATAAGCACTAAATCTGCATATTATAATGATTTCTGAAAGATCATATGACACGGAAGACTGAGTAGCGGCTGCTGAAAATTCAGCTTTGCCGTCACTGGAATATATTACATTTTAAAAAAGAGAAAACTCTTATTTTAAATGGTAATAATAATAATTCGCAATATTACTGTCACAATATTAACTGTATTTTTAATCAAATAAATGTAGACTTCATGAACAGAGACTACTTATAAAGACTTAAATAAACAACCCAAAACTCTGAACATTAGTGTATAGAAAAAAAATTGACATTATATATTTAAATGTAAAAATGAACCTAATTCTTGCTTTACAATTTGATGTTGCATTATGTATTCGCATGCTGTTATATTACAGGCAAAGATTTCAGAAACAGGGCAGGGCGTCTAAAAATTATCATATTTCATGGAGTCAGACAACCTGTTTGAACAATTTCTGCTTGAATATGCCTGATCTCATGACAGATATCACAAGCATCTTCTGTGGAGAATTACAATATGAAGGCAGACTGACGACTGACAATGATGAACTTACTCTTCAAGAGTACGATACTGGAAGCTTTAACATTATTCAGCTGGCTAACAACATCTGTCTCCCTTTGGCTAACAGAGTAAATAATGTCAAGGAATATTTGGGCCAACTGTACTTAGGTTATTGGCTGACAAAAGCTTTGAAATTGTTATGCAGAGAATTTCAAATAAATGCAAAAGTTTATATTATTGAATAAGGAAACAAGTCAAAGTAATTTTCTGATTACAGTTTTGAGTGAAACAATAAATGAATCTGAAAATGCATAGGCTTTTTCTTCTATTAATCATTCCCCGCAAATGGACTTTGTGCTGTGTGTATGAAGGAGCTGAAGAGCAATAACTATGTCAATCCATCTTTCATGTTGTCAGTCATAAGGCACAAGGGAGCACAGAGTGAGAACTGAGTTTCAATTCAATTTTGTCTTAAGACAAAAGCAAGCTGGTCCAATGCTAAATGTATTCTACATTCAAAAGATTGAAAATGTGCCAGAACTCTTTTATTGTGCCAGAACGATTACCAGATTAGCTACAGTACACAGTTATAGAAATAAATCCTTTCTGTATATATCTCAGATATGTGTATTTTCTTAAAAAGGAATTTTAAAGACTCGTGCAAAATCAAAGTTTAGTGGCTTTGAGCTCTAATGATATGCTAAACTCCTAAAAAACTAGGTTAATTCTTAGTGCATGCAAATTATTAGTAAATTTAAAATTCTTGTCAAGGAGAATAAACAAAAATATTTATTATTCATAAAAAAATTCAGCCCATTAAAATCCATTTTTAGTCCATAAAAATGGGCCATTGTCTGATGAAGAGGCAAATGCCTTGAATCTTACATTTTTGTGAGAACATAAATACATTTCTTTCTATTTTTTCAACGTTTTTTCCATGTTTGTTATTTTTTTGTAGTTCAGTATACTCATTGAGATTTTTTGCCTGCAACATGTGCATAATTATAGTCACAAAATTTGTACAAATTTTTTTACTTTAACTTGAAAATCACATTCCTCCAAACTAGCAGTAGCCAGTGCCTCATGACTAAACCACCTGTTACTGCTAAACTAAAAGGTAAAATAAAGATTATTGGCTATTTTAATAAAAAGGGAGGAGCTTTCCAATATATCCCACCCTAATTTCCTATTTCAACAGGAAATATGTGAACACGAAAGCAAAATACACTCATCGAGCAATTTCACTGGGTTGCAAAAACCGGGAGGAGCTGTGTATCAGGAGAGACAGAGCATAAAATCAAGTTAATCTGGTAATACAGCATTCAGGTAAAGTAAATGTGTAAAGCGGGAGCCATGGAGACCGACACCAAGCGTAAAAAAGTCGTCACATCCTGAGACAGACATTAGTGATTAACTGTAAGACGGAGTGTCTAAATGAGGGATGATGTGAGACTGGAGTAAATATGGATGAGGAGGGTGAGTGACGGCACAGTGTCATTCTACAGCACATCCGAAAACAACCTCTCTAATTGCAATTTATTGTTTTGTTTTGGTCCTGGGGTTTCTGAAATACAGCACCCTTATATACAGCATATAAAATGGCCAGGCTAAGAAAAAAGACAAAACAAGAATGAATATACTAACACACACATACTGTTAGCAACACAATGATCTGGCATGCAGTTTGTCGCATTACAGAGCGGGAGAGAGGAGAGCTTACCTTCTATAGGAAGGGAAAAAATGGAAGAACACAGAAAAGAAAGAGAGCAAAAAGAAAGAGGCATGTTTACAGAGTTATATCAGGGCAAACAGAAAAACAGAGGTGACAGCAAAGTAAATGAAAGCTCAGGAAACTGATTTTGAGAGTAGAGTGATTTCTTATGGAAATATTTAATATGCATGCTAAGCAAGCGAAGGGTGTCATCAGTCAGCGAGGGATCAAATGATTCAGTAGGCTTCATGAAATATTGAAAGACAGATCATTAATCTTCCAGTTAAACACTGATGCCATGTGTACGGTATATGGTGATATTTTCCATCTTTGCTGGTTGCTAAGCCTGTGTTTTCGTGTCATATAGTCAGTGAATTCTGAGCCTGACTGTGAACAGTGCTGGAAATGGAACAGATTATTACATTAGCAGGATGGGAGTGTCACATTCATTCAGGGTGAAAAACATACACCAAGGGGTCTCAATAGAGCACAGCAGTGACTGCCCACTTTTGAAGTGGCCATGTTTTATTTCTATTAATTTTCTTTATATGCATTTTAAAACAATATTCTTAACAATATATTCTTCAATAAAGATTTTAAACCTTAAACTAAAACAACCAGCTTTGAGATAAATTACAAGACTGCAAAAGTTTTAAGTGTAAGACTGGACTACAGCCAATAAATTTGATATATATATACTACTATTCAAATGTTTGTGGTCAGTAAGTTAATACATTTATTCAGCAAGAACATACTAAATTGATCAAAAGTGACAGTAAAGACTTTTCAATTGTTACAAAAAAATCTATTTCACATAAAATGTGGTCCTTCTTAACTTTCCATTCATCCTGAATAGAATTCAGAAATAAATGTATCAAGGTTTCCACAAAAATATTGAGCACTGTTTCTGTTTTCAACATATTATAAGAAATGTTTCTTGCGCAACAAATCGGCATAATAGTTTTCTGTAAAAAAGCAGCATCTAATCTAGTTTGTGTTTGTTTGTTTTGGCAAATATATAGATTTTGTTTATTATTATTAAAAATCACACCGAAAGACACATTATCCTTAGAAGTCTTTTTTCTATGGAGACAATGAATGGGATTTTTACTTTTCTCTACCGCTCCCACTGTCGTGTTCACAGTTTATAAACATAGTTAATTGAAAATTGTTCACTTAACTTGCTTGACCCACTGAAGCCGACATAACTTAGTGTAACCGTTTAAGGTGGAGTTGCAGAAAGGAGTGTATGTGTGTTTAAGCATGATAAAGCTCATACTTTGTTGGCCCAGGCATCCTCGTCCCATGAAGTGAGTTGCAGCACTCTGATTATCTCGTTGATCTCAGCACTCATCTTCTCAAACGTGTAGTTCCTGTTCTTCAAGGCCTCCTCCACGCCGTGACTCTTAGTGCACTTGGTTGTCACAAAGATTTTAATGGCTGATGGGTATCAAAAAACAATTCTGTTAGCCCTCCCTTTCATGGGCTATCTAAAACTGCTGTGCAAATCAAGATCAGAGTGCGGTTTATATTTGATGTGTCCAAAAATCAGGCAACTAATTATCACCATACGAGTAGACATATTTGCAAACATCGACATTAAAAGCCTTTCTACGAGTGCAGATGAGCTGCCATCAACCTGGCTATTTATTGCTGAGCCAACAACAGAAAGCCAACTGGATGAAGGGAAAAATCTATCCCTCCCCACAAGGCGGTTAAATGGCTCCAATTATCAGTGTTGCCATATCAACGGGCTGGCACACAGAGACCGCAAGCTGCACACACGAACACACAGCACTTCGCTGGCCTCTTACCTGATATAAGCACGGGCAGCAGTTCCTTCACTGTGTTCATGGAGGTGACCAGCATCACACGGTGCTCCTGGTGTGTCAGCTCCTGTTGCCGCTCGTCAATCATCTTTGCCATTTTTGTCATGCCTAACAAATTCATACATCAGTACAGTGACGATGTAGAGGTCAAAAATGGATGTTCCTTTTGAGATTTGCTAAAGATACATTTAACAATGTAATTATATTAGATTTTTAATGATTAACTTGAAGTAAGCATGAAGGGTAATCTAAATTTTTAGATTGAAAAAGTCAACACATGTATATCCAACATTAAAATCGAAAAATATACACTACTGTGGGTACGTTTTTAAAATGTCTTTAAAAGAAGTCTCTTATGCTCACTGATTAATTAAAATAAAAAGAAATCATATTGTCAAATATTATTTCAACTTGTATTGCATTTTAATGTATTTTAAAATGTAATTTATTCATGTGGTAGCCATTTATTTTTACTATCATTGATGTTGAAAACAGCTGTGCTGCTTAGGGATGCTCTGATCAGGATTTTTGCAGCCGATAACGAGTACCGATTTTTGTCATGGTGATCGGCCGATACCAATGCCGATTCTTATGCTTCAAGCTTTATATAACATATGTAATAACGTTACATAAACAATCACAAAAATTATTCCTTATATAGTGAACATTTTAATGTGCCTTTAAAATGGGGTTTATGCATAACATTATGTATATCAGGATACCTTAATATAAGACAAAAATAAATACAAACAAAATGAAGCAGTCTGATGCAACCCACAAGGTTTATTTAAACATTATCTAAGAGTAAACTGTGGAAGTCTGATAAAAGAAGTCTGATGTAACTTAAACATTGTCCAATATAAGTCTGAGCACGACAAAATAGATTTTTGTAGGCTATATAAAAAATTCATAAAATGTTTAATTAATTAAAATAATAAAAAAAAAAAACACATTTAAACTCCTAAAAAAACTAACTGGAGTAGTTTGATGCAACTCATTAGGTTTAATTTAACATTGTCCAATGTTAGAGAGAGGACAAAATAAATAGAAACATTTAAACTCCAACATGGAGAAGTCTGATTTAACTCATAAGGTTTAATACTGTCCAATAAGACTGAAGAGGAAAAAGAACTAGAAACAACTACTGAAAGAACAAAATGGAGTAGTTCGATCACGGTTAACTTATATCCACGGGCGCTGCGAACAATCTGCGGGTCGGGTAAAATAAATCATAAATAATGCAAATATTAACTACATTTTTTTAATTATATTTTTTCATCAGGCAGACGATTTCATTTGTGTGTGTGTTTGCGTGTGTGTTCAGTAAAGCCTGTCTTATTGAGTAGGCTATGGCCAAAGAAGATCTTTTGTTTTATAAATAAATGTTAATTCAAACGCAGCCGAACGATCAGCGTATTATGTTACCCCTTACGGCTCCAACGAGGTTTTGTTCGTCCTCCACGCTGTGACAACTCACAAAAGACTATTTTTAGCAAAGCAGCGCGGAGAGCCGCTTCAGAAACACGCCGCGGTGTGACTGATAAAAAACTCAAGCACTGACTGAGTGGCCACGATCAGCTCCGGTTCCCGTGGAGCCGTAACGTGACAAAAAAAATCATTTATGTCCCCACGCCCTATGTACGTCCTCACGCATTGACGTTATCAAATTGAGATCGGTTCGTAAGATCGGCCAAGTGTAGTGAGTACCGATCGAGTCATAAAATGTGATTATCGGCCGATACCGATCTCAGCCAATCGATCGGAGCATCCCTAGTGCTGCTTCATATTTTTGTGGATTTTTTTTATTTTTTCCATAATGTACTTGTCTTTTTTTTCTTTTTTTTACGTTTTTTTTTTTCAATTGCTCATGTCGTACATAAAGTAAAATAATAAAAGTGAGGGAAAAAGCCAATCAAGGCTACTAGCAACTGAAAATACCTCACATAAACAGAAATTCTTCCTTCAAAAACAACCTACCACCTGATAAAAGAGGAGATATATAACAAATAATCAGTTTTTCAAGGTCATACATCAAGTGTAATCTTTTAAAAACCAAAAAAAAAAAAGTAACAAAAGCATCGGAAAATAATAATTCAACTATAATAACAAATAGTCTCTGCCAACTGTCCAACTGCATGAGCCAGATGCCAACATCATCAACTTTAAATTCAGAAATTCAAATCAAAATGAAATTAAATCTCTTCAAAAGGAAGTAACAGGACATATGAAGTACCTGGTCCTAGGTTTTTAGTGTAAGTGATCAAATCCTCCATGGTTTCCACAACCTCTGCAACGGTCAGGTACTCCAGGATGCCTTTACACACCCGGATAATTTTACGCACCTTAAAAAGACAAAATACAAATGATACAAAAGAAAAAGACACATTTAGACACATTGACATTTATGCATTTTGGCATAAATGCTTTTATTCAAAGCAACTTACAGTGCACCCAAGCTACACATTTTATCAAAGCAAATATTTCCTGGGATTCAAACCCATGACCTTTACGTTGCCAGCGCTGTGCTCTATCATTCAAATAGGGATTCTTACCGGGATCCCATAGGACTAATGTTTTATTCTGCAGGTCTCTGCCACAAACAGGCAGACCCACAAGATATAGTACCATAACATCATGCTTACTCAGTGCCCTGTGAACAACACAGCTACTTGAGAAAGATGATAGCAGCACTATTAATAGAGCTCAGAGTTAGCTTTCACCACAAACCGATGATCTAATATCTCGCCCGTATGTACATACACACCACAATCTGTGCTCTCTTGGAAATGTTTCTATTATACATGTTAGAATAGGGTTTTTTGGTAATTATATAATAATACAGCAGTCACTGGGACTAAATCTGCATATGCTCTCACTGGTTTCAGGGAGTATTTTTGGTTTTGAATACATATTACCAGCCCATTTACACTGTGCTGCTGGGTTTGTATCTTGTCTTGTGATGAGAAATCTTGTGACCCAAAGAAGCAGAAACTTCAAAAGTAATTCACGCTGATAGAAGACACGCTGTGTGCGAGGCGGCTCACTCAGATCATGTGCTCCGTGTGAGCTCCATTATGCTGCACCCACACGGCAGCTCACAGGGGAGGCTGGATATGTGGAGCACGGCACATTAAGACCACAAGTTACAACGCATGATAAGGGACTGTGTGTTTAATGTTGTTAGGCCAGAAGAAAAGCCTTTTTTGTAAAGATGATCCAAAGAATCTGATTATTATTCGTCAGAAAGACAAAAATATTTTACAAATCCAATTTGCTTTATTTCAAGTTCAGGTTAAAAAAAAACTATATGCGCATTTTACATAGGATCTTTCACGTATCTAATGAGGTTAAACAAGAAAGCATGCATGCAAGATTCACATCCAGCTGTCAAATAATCTACGGTACATAAATCACTCTTCACAAGGAAATTGCTTGGTTAAGATAACAATCTTGCTTTCAGTCAAAACCCTCTTTGGAAATTCAATATGACATTTCCCATAGAAAAATGTGTGATATCTGATCTCATCAATGTTCACCAAAAAAAAATAAAAATTGTTATGTTTTGTCAGTTTCACAGAGCAGACCTTTGGAGGAGAACATATTATTTGTTACTGTCGACTGCCAGTTTCACATTAATAGCCAAGCATCTGAAAAATTGCCAAATGTGAAATAAACAAATTACTGTGCACTTTACAATCACACACTGCCATCCAAACAAGACAAATTTTTCAAGTGAATATAAAAACACTATGAAACAGTCAAGCGTAAAGAGAGTATTAACAAACACTTAATTTTGAAATGAATACGTTTCATTGTATGATTCCAAGTTTAATGTCAGTAAATGACTTTTGCAGGTGTACAATATTGTTCAAAAGTATGGGGTAAGTTTTGTTTTATGTTTTTCAAAGACATTTATTATGCTCATCAAGGCTGCATTTATTAGATCAAACATACAGTAAAACAGCAATATTGTGAAACATTTTTACAATTTAAAAAAACTGTTTTCTATTTTAATATATTGTAAAATGCTGAATTTTCATTAGCAAAATCTGATCTGTCAGAAATGACTCTAATATGTTTATTTGCTACTCAAAAACATTTTCTATTATTATTAATGTTGAAAACAGTTGTGGTGGTTAATATTTTGGTTGAGACCATAATATATTTTTGGGGGGAAACTTCATAAGAATAGTATTTATTTGAAACATTTTTACTGTCAATTTTGGTCAATTCCATGCATCCTTGCTGAATACTGAGCTTCTTTTGAATGGCAGTGTATGTATATTTAGCTTAGCCTAATCATTAATCTCAATTACTTTTTATGAAAATTAATCATCAGCCTTGAATCATCATCAAGATTCATTTCCATTCCTACCTCTGCCTCGTCAAAGGTCAGAAGCAGGTCTGAAGTGCCTGAGAGGATGCCCCGCGAGCCATCGATGAGGTAATCACGGGCCGGGACAGAGTACGGGTCTGTCCTCAGCATCTGAGCTGCTTCCACCAGCTTTGCACAGGCATTCTCCACCCTGAGAAAAAAAATCACAACTGATATGAATATTTTAAAAAATACATAAGGCATACTGTATAAATCTATAATGGCTTGCACTATTAAAATTGCTCAATACTAAATAAATGCAATATTCAGTGCAAAAAGAAAACTATGCATTTGACTCAAATTGGAGGTGACATTACTAATTGATATAATTGCAATTAAATCAATGGCCCACTAAATTACAAATCAAGATCATTTAATCACTCAATTCCCAGAAATGAGAGCAGTAAACAACACCAACGCTTTCCAGCAAGCAGTGTAAAATCTTCTCTCAGACTCAATAACACTATATTAATAGAAATTAAAGCACGTCCCTGTCGCCCCGCAGCCCACGGGAGAGTGGGATGATGACGTGTTCTGGAGGAGGCCTCTCTTCATCGTTATTCTGCGGTGGAGACCCAGACTTACGCAGGCACCTCCCTGTATGAGGCACCACCCGGGTGTCAGTGCTTACAACACAGCCTATATATAGAGAGGTTCACATTTCCTGTCACCAACCACATGTGTGCTGATTGATGAGCCCTGTGCCAGCTTGTGTTTATGGTGCCAAATGTGTCAGCTAAGACTTTTGCTGTCTTTAATTGAGCCCATCTGCCCAGCCATTTCAAATAGATACAGATACCCACACTTTATCATTCGCCAAGCCTGATCAAGTCTAATCGCTTTGTAAGGTAATAGCAGAAGGTTGATATGCACCACAACTTATTATCATGTCAGCAGCATAAATGGTACAGAAACATGTTAAAACCTTATTATAATTAACTATGAGCAAAAAAAAAAGTGAATCATGTCTTAGCAAACACCACTAATAACTAAATATTTATTCTAAATTTAGCCTCCATCTGTTTCTACAACTAAATTTGGACTTGCTCAGTATGAATGACCATATCACAGTTTGTAATTCTGGTTTGTCATGTATTTCACATTTGTACAATCTTCTGAAAAATGAGTCCCCTCAGGAGCTTGATTAGTGAGCCAGGAGAAGCTGTGCAGGGTCCATATGGACCTGTCAACTCCACTGCTGCTCTGAGGATGCTTCATACGCCACTACAAGTGCATGAGGTCTTACAAATCTATATACATACAAACATCTATATAAAGTATATTATATACAAAAACTAATAATAATTTGATTTAATAATTGGTTTCACTTTACTTAAAGCCTGTATAATGCATTATAAATAGAGTGGGCCATATGTGCCATTTATATGGGACTCGTCCTGGCCAGGATTTTTATATTGCATAAATCATCCAAGGGTTTGGGTTTGGTCCCCCTTGGCTAGGGGTGGGCGATATGGCAAAAATATCACAATTCTTTTTAGGAATATCACAATTCTTTGTCATGTTGGTTTTTCTATTTTGCAAGTTGTTTGAGCAATACAGCCAAACTAATTTCCCTATTATAAAGACAAAGCCTTTCAAGGTAACAAAATGTATGTATGTAAGTATGGCGGATATTTAGGCCGAAGTGGGTGAAGATAAAAATCACTGTCATTATTTTATCTTTGTTATTCAAAAATGAGAGCAAAGATACACATTACAAATACACATAATATACAAATAAAATAAACAGTGGTTTATTTTCAGGTAGGCTGCAATAGGTGTATTTAGCAGGAGCATTCAAGAAACTGAATGAACAAATATAAAAATAAAACACCATATAGATTGATTTCTATTAAAGCAACTGTATTAAAGTTTTTCAGTCAAGAGTAGACTGATTTTTCTCTTTGTGTTTGGTGTTTTATTAACCTATCTAATCCCACTGGTCACAATAGTGACTGTAAAAATGGTTTTCATTTTATAAAGCTCTAAAACCCTTACTGACTGATGTTTTAGTGCACTTCCTGCAAATACGAAAAAATAAAGCGTCTCAATTAAATATGTGCAGTTTCACATGATTAGTGCAGATTGTTACATGAGCAGAGCAGTTTATTTCCTGTTTGTACCTTGAGAAGATGATAACTGCATCAAAGCTCCAAAACGAAAGGCTAGTAAAGTATGTTAACAAAGATATGACAAAGATTTTTGGTACACATTATCTTTAAGGTGTCTAGTATTAATATATGAATTCACATATATTCAGTTTTGTTGAGTGTGGTCATAGAATGAGTAAACATGTTAATGGTCACAATAGTGACCGGTGGGATAACAGTGAATTTAGGTTTACAATATAAATTCAGTTGCAGTTGTTAATGAAAATTGCACTAAAATGTTGCAATGACAAAATATTGCACTAAATTAAAAATTCAAATGTTACAAAAAATGTACAATATTGATGTTGTAATATTGATAGCACTAATATAAAAATTTGATGTTATATTTTACAAAAAAGTAACAATTTTGAAATGCATTGATGGTTGATGGTCTTTTATCTCAGTGTTCCTATCAATGTTGTATAAGGTTTCTTTTTTTTATGCATAATTTTAAAATAAGTTTAAAATAGCTGGGCTAAAATATATAACATTTTTTATGACTGTAGAAATGTTTTAATTCAGTACACACATTATCCCACCGGTCACAATTGTGACCGATCATAAAACACAATTTTTCACACATTTTTCCAAAAGAAATTTCAAAAAATAGTTATTGATTATTTCAAAGGGTTACTAATGACACATCATTTGGATAATTTCATGCCTAGGGAAAATTTGGGATTAAAGGGGTTAACATTAAAGGAATAATTCACTCAAAAGGCTGGTGTTTTCCTACTGTTAAAGTCAATGTGGACCAGCAACTGTTTGGTTACCCAGATTCTTGTGTCCAGCACAAGAAAGAAATTAATACAGTTTTGGGACAACATGTGAGTGAATAAATAATGACAAAAAAATTTAGGATTTCAGGGTAAATTTTAAAATTTTAGGGTATACTATCCCTTTAAATATAGTCGGCAGCATGTTTAGTAGGCTACTGTCCCTTTAAGACCTGCACGCATCATTTTCTCTCAGCTGTTTACTTTCATTTTAGACATAACCAGGTAAGTCTATACATAAACCTTGTGTGTTTTGACAGTATTAGCACAAAACATAACTTAGTTCAGTAATCAGGCACTGTTTGACGGGCTTTTTAGTGCGCGCGCTGTGGGTGTATTTGCTCAGAAAAAAACGCTGGTCAGAACAGCACAGGAATGAAACGCTTAACCGGCTTTAAAGCAGATGCATATAATGTACTTTTGTGATTGTGAATAAGTGCAGTGTCCCGTGAGAGTAACTCTACCGCTGAACACTGATCTGAATGTATGTTGCGTTGTTCAGTGTATTGATACGGCGGCGCCAGAACTGCAGCTGATTGAATGTGCACTGTTGCCAACACGGTCTCACTCCCAATTCGTCACATATTGACGCTTGGTCAGGACCCTTTGGCGTCTCTTTTTGATTCACAGGGTACCCCTTTAGTGTAATTTTTCGACGTGCAGGGTCCTCCATTGCTTTAAATAAGAAACCCTTAGCCTTAATATGCCTACGCAAAGGCTTATCGTCATGATTAAATTATATATTGGGCAATAATATTGCCATTGTTGCATATATGTTGG
The DNA here is from genome assembly GCA_036784905.1 of Acrossocheilus fasciatus. Classification (NCBI taxonomy): domain Eukaryota; kingdom Metazoa; phylum Chordata; class Actinopteri; order Cypriniformes; family Cyprinidae; genus Acrossocheilus; species Acrossocheilus fasciatus. The sequence goes on from CM071950.1 coordinate 16,736,119, forward strand.
GGTGTGTCACAACAGTTTTATTTATATAACACTACTTTCACATTTATGAGCACATAACCCAACCCCTGCCCCTAAACCTACCATTTGTCAATAAAACACAAGATATAACAGGCAGATACAACAACCGTCATAATTTATAAAAAAAAAAAAATAATAATAATAATATTCTAAGTCTTTCAAGGCAAAACGATTGATTTGTGAGAAGAATAGACGCGATTGCCGTCTCCGTCCGCCGTAAAGCTCTTCCTGTGTGCTGTCTCTGGGCGCGAATTCAAAAGAATGCCGCCAGAAGAAGCCTTACGTTAGCAATTGGCTCTTGTGTGTCTCGTGACCGATTGCGTCATGCTACGGGAGTATGATTTGAATGAGATGTGAGCGCGTTAACGGAGCGGGATCATTTTCAGCGATTTAAACCTTTATGTTTTACTCTCTTCTTCGCATAAAGATATCGTATGGCTTCAGAAGACTTGGAATGCAACACGACATGTTTGTAATGCGTTTATTCTGCTTGTTTATGGTTGTTTTTTGCAATAAATACCTGTGGCTGTACTTTTATTTGTCTGTTGCGTGTTTTATATTGTTCAGAAGTGGGTAGGTTTAGAGTAGGGGTGGGGTTACGTGCTCCAATGAAAGTATAAATTTATATAAAATTATTCATATTTAATACAAATACATGGGAACCATTAAATTAAGACAAACAACTGAAAACAATGGAGGACTCTGTGCGTCGAAAAATGACGCTGAAGAGGTACCTTGAGCGTCAAAAAGCGACGCCAAGGGGTCCTGACCAAGCGTCAATATATGACTAGTTGAGTGAGACCGTGTTGCTGTTGCACAATACAACGATATTTCTTCAAAAGCAGATCGTGGAGATACTTTTATATTCCACGATCAAAACTCTTAATATCGCACACCCCTACCTTCGGCAGAAATCGCAGACTGGGGGCACTGAACCGCAAGCGTTGGACCTCAAAGGGGCAGGGGCTCGAGCCCCCCACTGTGCACGCCACTGCGCGCACATGTTTATTCGTTCGTTCGACTTGAAGCTGCGCACCGATCATTGTATGACACAAAAGTACCACGAGAGCGATTTGAAAGCATAAGGAGCCGTCTGCTCTGCTCTCTATAGCTCTCCTGAAATAATGCCATACAACGATCGATCTGCACAGTGCAAACAGCCAAAACCTGGATATTTTAGGCAATATAGAAATCCTGGGAAGGGTGCGTCCCGTAAAATGGCCTGTATGGTCGCCCTAATTATAAAGGGTTATTAAAAGGTATAATGCATTTCAATTTATCAAAATGTGCATTGTAATATATTATATCTTGCCATAATTATAACCGAATTTAAAATGCATAGTGTAACAATGAATTGATAAGTGTTAAAATGTATTAACAGTGGTTACAATTATTCATGAGATTGTACAATACATTATAAGGTGCATTACAAGGCATAATTAATGCATTAAAACGAATCTTATAATGCATTATACATAAAAGCTTTAAGTAAAGTGTTAATAATTTACATTTTTTATGAGAAATCTCTCTCTTTCTCATATATGCATTACATTTTTTATTTCAGAAAACATAATTAATGATTAGAATTAAATATTATTAAAAATAATCGAATATTAAATAATATTACATTTTATAACATGATACATAAAATAGTGTTTTGATCCAGTTTTCTCCTCTTCTCTCCATCATTTCTTGCCATCTGTCTACTTCCAAAAATAAATACTAATGTTATACATTTATATTGTATTTTTTAATGAAGAATAATATATATAATTTATAATATTTTAGATTTTTATGTTGTATGCAATTGTACTATATATATTAATTACACATAATACATTTATATATATAATAAATAAAATAATGTCTTGACCCAGTTACCTCCTTTTCTCTCATTGCTCTCTCATTCTCTCATTCAGGCATCTCCCCACTTTCCTTGTCAAAAAAAAAAAAGCTGTTTTCTTTACTTTTTACCAAAGGGACAAGCACCTCTTTGTGTTCTCTGTGACTTTCTGACTTAGAGCATCTGAGAAAGTGAGGAAAAAGATGATGAAAGACAGACACAAACAGACAGTTTGCATCAATATTAAACAGATTCAATACTAACTGCTTCATCTGCATTAGCTGCCAAGCCACCACTTCACACAGCCGGGGAGACACTAGGGAGAGCAGTCATATAGTTTTTGCGTAGACTTATCAATAATTCATTGTAAGCTCGGTGGAAAACGCCCCCCAAGCTTCAGCAGTGAGGGGATGACTCAGCCTGACAGCAAGCAATCCTGCAAGACCTCATTTAACCTCCATCACACTGTACATTATTTCAAGCTTTCAAGGTCAGTACATCAAAGACCTCAAACTCTGACATCAGGCTTTACAGGTATCTAAAATCGGGAAGAGTAAAAAGCTTCTGATGTTTGGACAATCCTGTGTAATGTACAGGGCCGGCCCAAGCCTTCATAGGGCCCTAAGCAAAATTTTATTTGGGGGCCCCTCTGTGCCGCCAATATGACTGGTTATTGTCAAAGCTTGATTATTCCCATACACTATAAATCTAACACACCCATTATCAGTTTTGTTTGTTGTAGCTGTGTTGCTTACATCATACTGTCTGTCTGGCATGTTTTTACCCTTCTGTGATTTTTAATTGTAACAGTTGCAAACTTACAAGAGTGGTCAGGTGTTAATTTGCACGTTAACATTCAAAGTCTTAAAGTATTAAGTGGCATACTTAATGTGGTGTGCTGAAAAGTAGTTAAATGAACCAGCAGACAATGCATTTACAGAACAGAATGTTATTTTAACAACATAAATATTAATCAAAGTTAATAAATATTAATTAAAGTACTTTTATTACAAGTCATACTTTTTGTAATAAATATTAAACACAGCAGAGAGCATCTGTACATATATAAAACAACAACTCTTAATCTATATCTAGCTAATTGAGGCATAATGATATTGGAATATAATAGACCCAAAATGTAGGCTAAGGTAAATAATGTTAAGCTGTTATCAGTTTATGAAACAGAAGCTTATTTTTATTACAAAAATATATACACAAGAAAGTTATTTTACGCAGAAGACAACAACTTTAATCTAAAACTAAGTAAAATGTTATATTATAATATATTAAGATATCTATTTGCTGATGTTTTGATGTTCAAACATGTTCAACTTCCCTAAAACAAAAAGATACCCTACCTAGGCTATGCTAATTAACTAAACTTTTATGTTGTTTTTCTGATGTTGAAATGAAGTTATTTAGTAATTAGTTGTTAAAAGTACTTTCAGTATAGAACAATTCGTTTTCATTTACAAATGTTAATTTAGATGCCAAAAAAAAATTTATTGAAGAATTTCTGTCATTTACAAATTATTGTCATTTACAAACTTGGGGTGGTCTGATCCGATGAGGGGTGCGTTTCCCAAAAGCAACTATGGTCGCAAGTTTTCTATGGAAAGCGGCAATAATAATCCTTTCAATTAATGGACGATGTGTTTTATTCCTATCAAATACACATTGTTTTTCTCCCAGCTAACTGGTCACTTACTTTCATGTATTTTGGGAGAAATAGGTGAATTTATGTGATGTTAATCCGACAGATCCACACGGCAGCGTCCAGTGCATATATTATCAACATGGTCACGTCGCTATGGAAATAATAAAATGATATGTATAGATTATTTAATTATTTAATTATTTAATATTGCGCTTTCGTATAATTACCACTGTCCATTGACATAATATATCACGAATTAAAATAAAATAAACGGTCATTTCATGTAGGCTACTCTTGGGGGCCCTCTGGTGACCACGGGGGCCCTAAGCAGCCGCTTAGTTAGCTTATGCCTTGGGCCGGCTCTGGTAATGTATCATGTATCATCACTTTAATCTTCTCTTGACAAGGTAAAGGCACATGTTTGTTAATCCTGTGCAATGAGCGTGTATGTGTTCAGCGTGATTAGAACTGATGTATGTTCACATGACGGGTGCCTGGAGAGAGACAGGAAGCACAGGTCTTACTTAATGAAGGCCGGAGGCATGTCTCTCTTCATAATCTTGTCTTCTGTGGTCTGTACCGTCTCCTTCCCCACCTGAGAACACATGTAAAACAAGCTTGTTTACAGGATGCATAATGAGATCATTAAAGGGGTCATATAATGGTACATGCACTTTTACAAGTTGATTGTACTGAAATGTGTGTTAGCAGTGCCTGTACACAACCATCATAAAATGATAAAAATCCATCCAGTGTTTTTTTTTTAATCTCCTTATTTGTTTTACCCTGTCTCAAATCAAGCCGTTCGACCGTGTGACGCCACACGGTCGGACGCCCCTCCCACGATGGTTGATTGACAGCAGTGTTTCAACACAGACCCGCCCTTGCTGGTGAGCGAGCTGTCAATCATAGTCCGCGCGTCATTGTTGATATACGCTGGAGCTGTCTATGAGCAGAATGGCGTCTAAGCGATTGTGGTGTTCTGTTCTCGGGTGCAATAATGAACACAGCAGTCATTTTGATGTTTCTAAGTCCGAACCGCGAATCATTTTTCACCAGACTGCTTTATAAATGAAGGTCAGTATAAAGCTGGTTTTGCTAAGAAGCTGCTCCTGAAAAAAGAATCGGTACCAACTATTCGTGTTCCTGCTGAACCTCCAGAAGAAGTGAGTGTAACGTTTAATTAACCTTTATATTAATCTTTATATTAATCTTTGCAAATCGCTAGCACGCTTCACGATGTATGTGGCTAATGTTTACATTCAGGGTACATGCATGTTTTCTATTTACGACGTTCTCAATATGATTAATAATCCCACGTTTATAATGAACAAAACGTTATGGTTTTTGTGTTATTACAAACTGTGTACGCAGGTATTAAAGTTAACATGATAACACTACACTAAGCTTACTTTTGTAGATGGTTTATAACGGTGTCTGTTAAGAAGTAATGTAAAAAATTTAAATAAATAAAAAACAGTTATAACTGCATGAAAATCAATGGCAACACAATACCTGCAAAATACTGTTTACATCCTGCAAATGCATATGATCCAAGACTATAAATACTCTAATTGATGTTTTTCAATATTATGCCAGAATAAGTTATGTTATCTGATCACATATTTACTGCCATTCTTCAAAATATACCCTCAACTGTTGTCAAGGCAACACTCCACGTGTGTTGTGTCAAAAACGCCCCACAGAACAGAGGGGCGGAGCGAGCAAAGCTCACTAGCATTTAAAAACACACGCACTAAAACGGTGTGCTGAAAACAGAGCTGTTTTTGAGCAGGTAAAATGTGTGTTTTCTTACAATACTAATGAGAATTTTTAATTAAAGTATATTACAAACTTTCAATTTAGACCCTAAAGAATCATATTAGCTTGTACAAAAATGGCATTATATGACCACTTTAAATACATTTCTATTTTTCCGACACCAGCCTCCACTCAAAAAGGTTATACACACTTATAGGGAAAAGCTTCAGCTCTTAGGCAGACCAGATTGACACAGCTTGTGAATGGGGTCGCTCTGAGTGTCTGGACACAATAAGGGCCTGTGTGTCTTGGATGAGCCCTGAGGCTGATCTACCATTCGCTGTCTGGGATGCTGCCAATATTTCCAACTGTCCAATCTGAAACAACAACCCATGCTGCTCATCTGCCATTGCCACACCCAGTTATTGATTATTTTCAGAATGAAAAGGAAGATGCAATCAACACATCTACAAACATGTAAAAAATAAAATGAATAATTAAACAGTTGAAAAACAAAAAATGAAAAGGAAAACTAAACAAACAAAAAGAGAAATGAAACAAAAGAAACAAAGCTAAACTAAATGAAATAAAAAAAAACTTAACTAAATTAAATGTAATAAAAAAGCAAAACTAAATTAAATGGAAAAAACTAAAACCAAACTTAAAAAAGAAAAAACAGAAAAGAACAAAACAAAACAGAAAACCAAATCTAAACTAAATGAAATTAAAAACTAAATTAATTGAAATCAACAACAAAAACTAAACTAAATTAAATGAAACATAAAACAACTAAACTAAACAAAATGAAATGTAAAATAAAACAAACAAAAAAAAAACTAAATTAAATGAAAAACAAAACAAAAACAAAAAACTAAAACAAAACAAAAAAGGGGGAGGAAATCTAATGATAATAATTCTAGAAAAACCTGTACTTTGATTTTATAATTTTGCTATGATTTTACATGTTATTAAACTCTACAGATTCAGTGATGTATTTATTTAATTTATTTAATTAATTTCCACAAATCAGTTCAAACTGTCTCATTGATTTCTGGATCATTGATTTATTTTCATCACACAGAAATAGATATTTTTTAGCTATAATCACTTAACCCTATCGACCATTAATGTAAATATTTTCAGTGTCCATACAAAAAAAAAAAAAGGAAAAGGAAAAAAGTCTCCCTAATTCTTTCTTACATCACAGCAAAACCATTGTTTGATTTTTAAACCATAATCCTGAGGTGACAAGATATCAGACCACACACACACATGCTCCCATCCACGTGGTCTATTTGCCCTTTCACTGGACATCAGGAATGACATTACAGTGTCCTTCTTTAGAGTCCACTAATGCAGAGATAGCAGCGTAACAGAGAGATGTTTGTTATCTCCACACGGCACATTGCCACTTCCCGCCTGCTCTTTTTTCCAATGATGTAATTACACCGAGGCAGTCACATTCACTTTTCTGTCCTCCATCTCTGAATCATATTTGAAGAAGATTTTTCAGCTCCCATCAAGCTTTTCATGAGTTGACATTTGAAAATATATATATAGAGAGAGAGAGAGAGAGAGAGAGAGAGAGAGAGCTTTTATTTGATTGGATGGGTGAAAATAGCAGGGATTAACAATGAGATGAAAAACAGGTCAAACAGACACAAGTAGTAAATAATAAGAGTGCATTGATTCACAGCAGATGACCTGCTAAGGACCATTGATCACATTGGAATGCGCAAAGCATGCAGTTGTATGTGGAGGATGGTGCTTTTGTAGTGCAGTGCACTCTTTTACAGAGTCCTAATTGGGTGAAGGGAACTCATAAATAAGGCTAACTGGGTTAACTGCTGGGCTAAAGTGGGAACAGAGATCACATATGCACACACAGCAGCCAGTCACAAACATCAGCCCTGTGCACGCTGTGATGAATGCTGCATGGCCTGTTTGGTAGATGTATTCAACAGAATGAAAAGACTTTCATTGCAGTTCTGGTTAAACATGAAGTACCCTTCCAAAAAACATCCAATGGTCAAAATGTCGTGTGGTCAGGGGGTTGAACACTTGCATTTATTATTTTCACTGTATCTGCATGTGATATACTGAAACACTCTTTTCAGTGGGGCCTCCACCTCACGCTTCTCTTGAGATACTGGACCTGCAACCACATTCCACACAGTTATTCTTAGCTCAGTGTCCTGGTCTATAAGGCCATCTGAGGGGCAAGAAGTAATGGTGGTAAATAAGAGCCCACTGACAACTTAGTCAGGGGTTTACAAGCACCTACACTGTAAAAAAAAAAAAAAAAGTTGAGCCAACTTAAAATTTTAAGGCAACCAGCTTCAGCAGATTTTTGAGTTTTCTCAACTTGTCGTTTTAAGTTTATACAACAAAAATGTCAGAATCTCCCACAAAAATAAGTTGAAAATCTGCTGAAGCTGGTTGCCTAAAATTTTTTTTTTTATTCTAGTCTATTTGTCAGCAAATAAATGGTTTTACATCATCCGATGGACTTTTGACTGGGTCTTTGTGAAAACTAGATTGTACTTCCAAATTTTTGTATCCTCACCCATTGGTAGTCTGATCCAGCCATTCATTTTTCTCAGTTCTCTCTAGTCGTGTAGCACTGATTTGACTACACTGTCAAAAATGTCTAATAAATATTTATAAGATACCTTGCATATAGGGTTAAAAAGTATATTACATTTGATGGGGCAATATAATAACCATAATAATTAATAACATTTCCAGAAGTCCCTGTGTGATACAGGGACACATTGTTTTTTTTAATGTTTTTTTCTATTTAAAATTATATTATAAAATGTATTAATTATAAAAAAAATTATTAAGTAAATGTTTATTGTGTTTTTGAGTGATCTAAGTTATGATAATGATACATAGAAGAACAATAACTATAAAGTTTTCATTAAAAAACTCAACTCTAATTCATCTCTAGTTCAATAAAAAGTCCATAACTATAACTATAACAATACGGCACAGAGGAATTATATCATAGGAATCACTTTCAGAGTGATCATTTTGTTCAGTTAGTGAATGTTAGAAATGACAGTTAATCAAAATCCACTTTTTAAGCATGTAATGCAGTTATATTGACAGACCATAACTCCATAGCAGCTGTTGATAGTCATCACTATAGTTATATTATAGGTTTTGTTCTTGTTGAGTAAAGGCCTTTATCCTGATGGTTTTGTCTTTGTGTGGGTGACACTGTACTCTGTCACTGTCTATAATTTTCACCACCAATACATTTTTTTTTATTGTCATTTTAAATGTCCTTTTTTCTTTACAGCGTAGTGGCATGTGTTAGCAACAGGGCAGCACAAAATCCACCTGTTCAATAATGTGATTATAACAGGCGATGGCATGTTTATTTATGACACTGGCTCATAAAAACTGAGCTGATATTTGACATCTGACATGATTCTCATTCCTCTGAAGTTCACTTGTGTGTGAGGGTTGTACTGGACACATACACAGTGAGAATGTGACGGCACCTGCAGTAAGATGCCTCTCCCTCAGCCGAAAGCAGAGCGGGTGCGACTGCATTCTCTCTCCTTGATGGCTGTTTATATAACAAGGCTCCTGGTTTGTCACAGCACTCTGTCATCTATTGACTGTTTACGCTTGAACTCTGAAGTATCTCTCATTGATTCCCACAACCTCCGCAAAGACTCACGACTCCTTTAAAGGGAAACTCTGCACACTCGCCAGTGGATCCATAAAAGGTCTGACTTTATAAAAGGGCCCTCAAACGCACATTTGGCAGTTTTTGTGGTGTCAAACAAAGCATATGGGTAACAGAAAGACAGACTCAAGAGGCATCAGTGCATTGATTGTGTACTTTTGATGCATAATTAATGCAGAGTGCTTATAGCAGTTGTAGCTTCACTAAAAGGCTGTTTGATCTCAGGTGCATTAGTGCTGTGATAATGGGTTTTGAGAGAGCAGCCCAGGTCAGCAGCTGCTCTGGCTCCTGTCTATCGGGTCACTGTCAGATATCATTAAAGACAATTCAGATCATTTCAGCAAACAGGACTGAGGAAGCCGGACATGAAGGACTTGTGCATTGTAGATAATTACATTAAGTGCAAGCCCAAGTAACACTTTAGTATATGGACCAATTCTTACTATTAACTAGTTGCTTATTAGCATGCCTGTTATTAACATATTGGCTGTTTATTAGCACTTATAAAGCACATATTCTGCGTGACCATATTCTAAATCCATAATTCTAACCAATACCTAAACTTAACAACTATTTAATTAATAAGCAACAAATTAGGTGATTATTGAGGTAATAGTCGTTGCTAAGTATTGGTTAATAGCAAGAATTGGACCTTAAAATAAAGTGTGACCTAACAAAGAATTCCATTGAGTCTGTTTTGAGATTTGTTTTATGGATAATGTTTGTCACTTTAGCAAAAGTGATAGACCAATATACAGTACTGGTTTATATTTGACCATTTTGAGATTATTGGTCAAACATCATTACACTTCTGTTCTGTTTATGTCCATTTGGCTGATTATATTAATCTTCATCCTTCATCCTCAGTTCTTTATCAACAGTTTTGTAAATTATGAGTAAATATTGTGTAAAATAAGGAATTTTTAGTTATTTTTAGTTTATATTTAAAGAAATTAATACTTTTATTCAGCAAGGATGTATTGAATTGATCAAAAGTGTCAGTAGACATTTCTAACTCTGCAGAAGATTTCTATTTTGAATACTTTTGCTGTTCTTTTGAAATTTCTATTAATCAAAAAAATCCTGAAGAAAAAAAAAATGTATCATGGTTTCCACCAAATATGAAGCAACACAGCTGTTTCAACATTGATCATGATACATTTTTCATGAGCATCAAATCAGCATATTAGAATGATTTCTGAAGAATCATGTGCCACTGAAGACTGGAGTAATGATGCTGACAATTCAGCTTTGCCATCACAGGCATAATAAATTCATTTCAAAATATATTAAAATAGAAAATTATTTTAAATTGTAATATTATTTCACAATATTATAGTTTTTACTGTATTCTTTTAACAAATATACGCAGCTTTAGTAAGCATAAGAGACTTCTTTCAAACACATTAAAAAAAAAAAACTCACCAACCCCAAACCTTTGAGTATTATTTATATATCAAATGTTATATTCTACAGTGGTCGATACTGAGATCAGTCAACCACTACAGAAAAAGAATTCCTTTCTTTCCTTCATTTTGTTAGGGGTAAATTTTGAGAAATGTATAAACAACAGTAATTTCAAACAGATACAAATTTAAAAAGATTGCATGTGTTCACTGTCACAGTTCATCATCTCAGCCCTCATAAAAGAGCCGTGCAGATTCTCATCTATATTGTGATTCATAGAAATCAGACCTTCGCATTATAATGCAAACAGTCACAATGGAGACTTGCTTTAAAAAGAATATGCCTGTTTAAAGTACTTGAGGGATTATGGGAGCTGGGGGAAGCAAAATGCAAACAAGTTTATGCTTGTGTCATCAGTGTGGGTCTTACTATGACATTGTGATAGATCTGTATGAATGACTTGGATTATCTGCAGTTTAACACATTTCAAAGGGCATCACCTCCTCTCACACAATCATTTTATCACTAAGGGAGTTTTCCATGCAAGTGGCAATTCACTAATGTACTAGAGTTTGGCTTTGGGTTACTAGGTCATGTATTTAATCACTGCATTTTGCTGTTGAATGTGACGTTAAAACAGCAGCAGCAGTTTACATATACTGAAGCTCTACAGTACTGTTGACTCCAAAGGGAATCTACGAGCTTAGCCATGGATGACATAAACGGCACACATTTACAAATGCATATGGCATATGGATGGTATGCCAATGGCTCTCTTCCAAAACACTGTGACAGACTTGGCTGAAAAGACAGACAGACAGACAGACAGAGATGGAGGCTCCCCTCCATGCCAGACCCCTGCTGTCTTCTCCGTTAAGATCCAGAAAAAGCATTCAGAGAGAAGTAGATCAAATAACTCAAATATGTCCATATGAATCAGGTAGATCTAGTTTGCTATTCCTCACTGGCTTCATTCCAGCCCTTCCACACACACAGCAACGATCATTAATCATTTCAAGTTACAGACTAAGACCAAATATGGTTCTGGATTGTATATATTAGGTCATATCTAATATTCTGTGGAAGCATGAAGTAGTGAGAGTCGACATTACAATAAACAATTACACATTCAATTCCTTATTTGTAACAATTATAGGGTCATTATATATATATATACATTAGTTAACTAATAATATGTATATAATCTAATCTCTTTCCACAATCCCACAGTGACCAAGAGAATGTTGACAATCTAAACATAGAACAGTCTCCAAGATACAGACCGGTCTTTAGAGTGAGAAGAGATATAAAACCTCATCCCTCAGCCTTGATTTCGAGGCTTGGCTGATGTGCTGGACACTTCAGCAGTAACAGGTGCCGCATATGAGGGGGGTGGGGTGTGTCTCCAGCGAAGACGCTGACACCTTAGACTTCCTCAAGCCAACAGGGAGTCACTTTCCCTGTGCATGAAACACCCCTCGAGCCATGCACCGTGAGACCGTGTTACTTCCCAGACTAGAAGACCTATTTATTCCCAGCACAAAATGCTCACTCCCTATTTGTGACTTACTCACGTACATTAGGGGGATTCTTTTCACGTTACTTTACTTAATGACGGCTGGGAGTAAATTATCTTGCTACAAATAAACAAGAAGAAATAGCCTAATAATACTTGACCTCTCAACACAAGTCCTGCTTGACTTAAACCATATACTTGTGAGAATATACTGTATACAACTTGCAATAGAATAGAATAGAATAGAATATTTATCTACAGGTATAGACTTGTTACAACAGATATGTTCCAGATGGCTGAAGGCATTAAAACACTTAGAACACATTACAGAATAGAATAGAATAGAATAGAATAGAATAGAATAGAATGCCAGCTTGTTCACATCAGAAATATCAAAACCAAACTCATAAATAATATACATGATTCTAGCAATCAAATTTATTCTTTAAAATATTTACTGCTTCAATAAAAGATTGTTGTTGTTATCATTTTCTTCAAATAGAGACTTGCTTATTGAGACCAGAGAGGAAGGAGAACATACCAGCAAGGTTCTGTCTGGTTGCTGTGGGTACACTGGTAAAATAATGGTACAACACTCTTGGAAGTTTCTGGGATTGATGATTCTGTTTTTGATGTTTCCTGGAACTAACAAAGTACTTTTCTAAACAGATTGTTTTCCTTGTACAGAGAAGAATACAGCCCACCAAAGACTCCACTATACCACAATCACTTCACCTTTATGGTGCAAAAATCACAGCTTCCAACCAGTTCACTTGTCACAATACTGTAACTACTCCTATACAGGATAAAGCATTTAGGGATCGTCTAAAATCATGAGAGCATTGGAAAGTTTAGAGCCTGTCTTTAACAACAATATCCCTGTGCTCTTACTGGTTGTATCAGATTGAAAATAATTTAGCTACTCACTGTCATTTTTTCAGATGTAGGAACTTTAGTTTACTGTATGTTTTAGGAGAGAAAAAAAATAAATTTTCTCACTGACCCATGAGGACCCTGTGTTTACATCAACTCTTATTTCCTTTAACTAAAAATTAAGAAAGTCATAGATGTTAATTATCAATTATTAATTATTATTATAGATGTGATTATCAAACCAAAACCAGTATGATCAGTTTACACTGACTGTTGGTATTTTCAGTTCTCATTGCAACACATTTACCTGATCACTGATCAGATCACGACCATTCACCCTCCTCAAAAAAAGCCAGGTTTAAAAATAATTTCCAACTCAATACCACAGTGTTACTAAAACAAAGCAATAAATTTTCACAGGAAACTTGGTGTCAGTCACCCACTGTCATGAAAAAGAAACTAAATGACAAAGTGTCATAAGTGAAGAAGACCTCATATTTATTATGAGGTAGCAGCAATAACTGCAGTGCCTATGGTATTTAGGAAGAAACTGTGGTTACCATGGTAATTTTTTATAAGGGGAGATGTTTTAACGCAATGAAGTGCACGTTGATAAAGACAATAAAAGAACAGATAAACTAAAAGAGCAAGAAGATGCTGTATGGATGACAGGACTCTCACCCGCACGAGGTTGCTGACAGCCGCTTGCACTGCCGCCACAGGGCTGGTGAGATCTGGGATCGCTTTCCCATCAACTTCGCCCTCCTCGTGCATGATAACCAAGTGGGATATTTGCTGAGCCACCGGCTCCAGGATACTCTCTATCGTCTTGGTATGGAAAACTGGCATCCTGAAATCTCAATATCCTCAACACAAGTGAGAAAAAGGCACGAGTTCGCTCTGTCCTGCGCTTTCCCCCGTTATTTCTTCCAAGGGCACCACGATCCAAATGTCTATTCCCAAGTCTATTCCACTCATGCAGAGAAATCCCTAAACGCCTCCTCAACGACCGACGCCTTCTTGTGGATAACCAAAGCACGGCGCCGGTGAGCGCGAGGGAACGCACGGCTTAAAAGAGCCAGTGCTCGTCAACCAATCAGCGCCGAGGTTTCACGCCAGGCGGAGCATCTGATTGGTGCTCGCTGACGCTGTCTCCACTGTCCTCCGCCCCTCCCTACCTGTGATAAGAGCTTCCCTGACTACGTCATGCAGGCAGTAGCCAAAAAGGGAATGCGTCGGGCAGGAATGACAAAGTGAGGATTCCGTGAATTACATTTGACTTAATGATAGGTAATGGTGTTAGTGAAGCGGCAACAAGTAAATGATACACCGATGACAGACCATGCAGGCATGTCTATACTTAGGTTGCAACGTACATCTGCTGAGCTGATGTCTCCTTCGCTTGATCATTTCTGCGTGACTGAATGAAATGTGTAGGTGGACAATTAATTAATCTTAGTTTTAGAAGATAATGCTGATGAGCAGCACACAAGAAGTTCACGTGCCTGATAAATGTCTTTCTGATATAGCCTGAAAGCATACTTTCGAATCTAGGTTTAAGTGAAGCATACACATAGCCATAACACAAACGTTTTTTGAACAGAAAGATTTTTAATGGTTTTTTTTTAAAGAAGTCTCTTCTGCTCACCAAGCCTGCATTTATTTGATCCAAAGTAGGCTACACAGCAAGAACATGTTGAAAATGGCTGAGTAGAATTTTTCAGGTTTCTTTGATGAGTATAAGTTCAGAAGAACAGCGTCTGAAAAAGAAATCAACACTATTATCATCACTTTTGATCAATTTACAGCATCCTTGCTAAATAAAATGATTAATTTCTATAATTTCTTTCCAAGCTTTTCAGTGAATAATGTTACAAAAGCATTTATTTCAGGTAAATGCTGATCTTTGGATCTTTCTATTCATCAAAGAATCCTGAAAAAAATCTACTCAACTGTTTTAAATATTGATAATAATAATAATAATAATAGTTTATTGAGCAGCAAATCATCATATTAGAATGATTTCTGAAGGATCATTTGACATTGAAGACTGGAGTAATGATGCTGAAAATTTAGCTTTGATCACAGGAATAAATTACATTTGAAAATATATTCAAATAGAAAGCAGGTATTTTACATAGTAAAATTAGTAATATTACTGCTTTTGCTGTATTTTGGATCAAATAAATCCAGCCTTGGTGAGCAGAAGAGAATTCTTTTAAATACATTAAAAATCTTACTGTTCAAAAACTTTTGACTGGTGGTGTATACACAACCATTCAAAAGTTTCTCTTATACTCCCCAAGGCTGCATTTTTTTTATATAAGAAAAAAAAAACAATAAAAAAATAATAATGTGAAATATTACAATTTAAAACAACTGTGTTCTATTGTAATTTATTTTAAAATGTAATTTATTCATTTGACGGCAAAGCTGAATTTTCAGCAGTCATTACTCCAGTCTTCAGTGTCACATGATCTTTCTAATATGCTGATTTGCTGCTCAAGAAACATTTCTTATTATTATCAAAGTTGGAAAAAGTTGTGCTGCTTAATATTTTGTGGAAAGTGTGATACATCCCTCTTGATACATTCTTTGACACGTGATACATTCTCTGATGAATATAAAGTTTAAAAGAAAAGCATTTATTTGAAATGTAAACCTTTTTTAACATTATGAATATATTTACTGTCACTTTTCATAAATTGAATGTGTCCATGCTGAATAGAAGTATTAGTTCTTTCAACAACAACAAAAAAATCACTAAAAATTTTACCCTTGCTTTTAGATGTGACCACTTGCAAACTGTATAACAATGAATAAATTTAACTGCAATTAATATATATATGTATATATTTTATTTTAAAAAACAGTGGCGAGACACTGTAGAAATTCTTCATTTGAAGCTAAGCACTGGACACTTAATATATTGACCTTGTTTGGTTTAACTTAATACTTTAGACGATGTGTTTATAGTCAAGAATAAACATTTGCTTAAAGGGAGACTGACTCCTCATAATGAAACACTCAGTTTGCTGGCAAAGGGACAGGACTTCATTTAGACATCTGATGATGTGTTTAGGATCTCCAGGAAAGTAATGTTGAAGCATAATAATTATACATAATTCACAGGTTAGGTCTTTAGACAAGTAAGACTCACTTGTGACTTTGTTTCAGGCACCATTTAGTGCTAAGGAAACACAAGGCAGCTGTAAGGCTACCAAATAAGGTGGGATTTCAGATGGAGGAGCACAGAGAAGTGCCTTGCAACACTAATAAGGTAAACTGTTTATTATATAACTAGCAGATGCCACTGAACCTTGTAAGTGCAGAGTCGCTTAGGGATGCTGCTTGCGTATCTAGGACGTTGTCTGCTCTGCAGTCTCTCAATGTTCTCAAACTTGACAGGAGAACTCCTGCTTTGGCTGTGCTTTTAAACTCTTTCAGACAACAGAAGTTGTCAAGTTGTCAGTCAATTCACACTTCTAAAAACCTTATAAATAAATGTAAAGTTTTCCCCATCAAGATCCTCAGTTTCTGTCTATCCACCATTTCAGTCACAAGTTTTATTTTGGTAAACTTAACTGTTTTGATTAGAAAATATAAATGGAAAACAGCTGACTGATTAATATGTTTACTTATGATATGAATTATTAATTGTCATCACTGGAAATTATAAATCGTATTACTGTTATTGGTGTTGAAACTGTTTGTATTGAAATGGAACGGTGTAGAATTGGACCCATTATAGCCAAGGTGAGTAATGCTGTGCTCAGCAATTTCATGTCATCCAGCCCTACTGCTGACTAGTCCATATTTGCTGCATTTGCCCCATTGGCTGTGATCGCATTGTTTTCTCTCTCACACAAACACACTCGCTTACACACTTTTAAACATGCAAATAAACAAATACTAGTATTTAATAATAATAATAATTAAATCAATATAAAAGCACAATATGCTTTTTGGATGTTTCTCAAATATAATGCTGGATAATGTGACCATAGGGATTTATACAAATTTCAATCACCAAATCAACATCACGGCAGTTCGGCTTCAGTTCAGCATTTCACTCAAATTGTTGTGTTTATAATATAATTTGTAATGAAAAAATGTTGAATTTAATTAGAAAAGGAATGAAAAATCACACCATTTTTTTAGGCTATTAGTTGGTCTCTGATGTTTGGATTCCACTTTATTTATTTTTTTCTCCATACATAATGAATAATATTTAGTCACTGCAGCCACAATACTAATTTAATTAAAAGACAGCACACCTTAAAGCAATAAACTAATGTTCTCCATTAGGTTGTATGACTCAGATCTGCTTCAGTTATATGTAACCGGCAATGTGGCTGTGAATACCCTTTAATGAGAGGTTGAAATATGACAGAAGAGAGAACCATCTGCTCAATCAGATAACAAGATGACAACAGAAATCCACGAAGAGATTTCACTATATAATAAGATAATAATATGATTAATGCCATCATTCCATCATTCTTGTAATGATGTAGCAGCGCCCTCCAATGTGCAATGAGAGTCATTACAGAACTCAAAAACACAGGCTACTGTATATAAACATCTGTTCAAGTGAAACCAGGATTTTTATATTGGCAAGTATATCAACATATTTTTAGGCAATTGACTAACAAAAAAACAAAACAAAAAAAACATAGTAATAAAAATCTGAACAACTATACAAAATTGTACTAGACAGTATAACATACTAAAGAAACAGTTGAAAGCATACAGTGCCGTGAAAAAAACACATACATGTAATTTGATTTAATATATAGTATGGATAGTTGATGTTTAAATATAGCTAACCTTAACTGGTCTGCTATAGTGAAGGATGTGGAGGAGATGTCATTGATATAGGTTACAGGCAGGGCTCGATTTGAGGGGGGATGCGGGGGGATTGCATCCCTCTGGTCGAAAAAAAAAAAGACAAAAAGCATCAAAAACAAAACAAAACAAAAACAAAAAACGTCTTGAGAGTCCAAAAGCATTCACTGCGTGTGATGAAGCCCATTTGAATACAGTTAGAATGCTTTATAATTCAAGCAATGAAACAAAAAAATACCCATGTATGAGTTTTTAGAGAACACAGAATGCACTTTTGTGAGAATTGAGATGTACTGCGTTCTTGCTTCACTGACCGCTCAGCATAAGCAGTGGCCAATAAATAAATATAACATAACATTACAAACATTTCATACTATTATAGATATTATTTTCATATAACTGTATATCATTTTATTTTACAGCGTTATATGTTTAACCTTAATTGTCACCGTCCCATATATGGGACGCCTAAGTTTACTTAACTATATTACAATTAAAACCTAATGTAATCATGACAAACTATATATCATTGGAAATGTCTAAGACTCCTAAATAGATATTTTACCATTTTTTGTTGTTACAAATTATGTTGTAACAGTAGTAGATTCATTTATGACAAGAGTGCGCCAAGAGTCTATGATAAATCTACATCAACAGGAGTTCTGACCTTTGTCACAAAAAGTCTTTATTTCCTTGCCTTTTTCCCTATCACATGTTTTAGCAATCATCAGAAGTTATATACCATTTGAAAGCTTAAAATCTCAAAATTCATCCTGTGAAAACCATTTTGAAATCGGACATTGTGTTACCATAGAAATGGCACTTCAAAATGTTTTAGTGGTCTCCTCCCCCTTATCAGGAGATAACAGTTATGGGGATGACAGACAGTTATTACAAAATGTATTACGGTCTTTTAGAATCAAAACTTTTTATAACCTTGACAAAATACACTTCGTTGGAAAGGTCTGAGTTATTTTGTTATAGATGTAATATTGAAAAAAAATTCAATGGAGTTTGGATGGCACCCAGTGGCTACTTTTGGTATAACGCCTAAACAAAATTGCATATGAACCTCAATTTTTTTATATCAACTTCAAATTTGGAACACAACTTATGTAGACATATGGCTTTCATTTTATAGCAATTTTGGATTTTTAACTATTTTTTTAAATATTTATTTTATATAAAAGAAAAGAAAAATATTGTAATACATTTTCTTTACAGTTAATTTAAACTTCTATAACTTTTTCATACTTTAATTTTATTAAATGATAAAATTACTTAGGTAATAATCTGCTAATTGTCTTCTTTAAAAAGAGACCAACCTTAGGTCTGTATTCAAAAGCGTTGCATCCTTGATATCAAGAACACATCCGGATATTACACATCCGGTAACTGAACTTCGACAGTTGATGATGACATAGAACGAGAACACAAGGACGCAAGATCGCTGAGGAAGCATATTGAGAAATAGCCGTAGTCTCACTTGTTTTGTTTCTATTGAGTTTTATTGTCATATTTATTTATCCATTTTATTTTCATAACATTTATTTATAGACCTAAATTAGCCAAGGTGACTGCACAAGAACACATTCAGCAAAATATTGTTTAATTGTCAATATTGACCAAAATTCCTCTATTTCAGGCCCCAGAAGGGGGGGGGGGGACGTATAAATAATAGTTAATTTAATAAGGCAAATCTTTTCATTAAATAGAAACCTTTTTAGAAATAGAAATAGAAACACCCACCACTTCCGACCACAGCATCCCCCCTGAGATTTTTTTTACAATTCGACCACTGGTTATGGGAAACAATGAGTTTACTGTGTTATGTTTCATTGCTCGTCATTTGTCAGTAAACCAAACTCTTTCCTTTTTAGGCAAAGAGCTTTTTCTTTCATAAGCATATTGTATTCTTGGTAAGAGGAAGGAGAAGAGTCTACATATAGTCTTTGGTGATTCACTACTTCCACCTTTTCACTTATGTTACCATGTTTTATTTTGATTTTGAGGCCAACTCTTGCAATTAAGAAAATTTCTGCTTAGTTTCTCACGGACGCTTCCCCAAAACTCTTCTTACACAACAGCATGTGGTTCTTCTCAGGAAAGTTCTCAGCAGTTGAAATGCATCTCACCACTAATTCACACCAATGACCATGATTATGTCCTCAATATATCAATATCAGAGTTGGGTATAACGCGTTACTCAGTAAAAAACTGTTCTTGTGTCTGGCTGTTTTGGTGCACAGTGCTCTGTAGCTTCGGCCAGAGGGCAACGGTTCAAAGAGAGAGTGGGCTGGGTGTGAGGGGTCCAGAGTGATTTTCTTAGCCCATTTCCTCACTCTGGAGGTGTAAAGTTCTTGGAGGTTGGGTAGAGGGGCACCAATAATCCCCTCAGCAGTCCTGACTGTCTGTTGTAGTCTCTTGATGTCTGATTTGGTAGCTGAACCAAACCAAACAGGTATAGATGAACACAGGACAGACTCAATGATGGCAGAGTTTAACTGTTTCAGCAGCTGGCTGAGGTAATACAGCCTCTGCTGAGCCTTTTTCACAATAGAGTCAATGTCATTGTCCCACTTCAGGTCCTGAGCGATGATGGTACCCAGGAATCTGAATGACTCACTAATTCCATATAATTCTAGCTTCACACTATAATTCCATCCAGTCTGATTGTTTTCATTTGTCAAGCATCTTCTAACCACTTGTTTGAGTTTGTTGTGATCAGAACAATTTTAAAGTCTGGTAGTGTGTGATCCTCAGTCATTTAGTATATGATGGCCTGTTTTTCCTTTGTAACTATTGCAAAGTTGGTAAGTGATGCCCCGTGATTTAAAATCTGTTTAGATTTCAGCCTTAACTTAAATATTTCTCAAGATGGGTTTATTTTAACAGTCAGTTTCTGTATATTCTGTATATAAGTCTTGGCTATAAAAAGGACATTTCCATCATTATTGACCAGGAAAAAGAGGAACATGCTGACCTTTTGTTTCAATAATTGTACCATACAATATTTAATTACAATTAGTTTAATGGGACAAAAATGTTTAAAGGGATAGTTTCCACAACAAAAAAAAAAAAAAAAAAAAAAAAAAAGTTCTTTCAAACCTGAATGAGTGAAACAGCATTGTTGCCCATTGACTTCCATTGTATGGACAAAAAACAAACAAAAAAAAAAAAAACACTGCCATTTCTCAAAATATCTTCTTTTGTGTTCCATGTTTGGAAGAGGGTGAGTAATTGATGATAAATGTTTTAAATGTTTAGGTGAACTATCCCTTTAAGGAGGCAGATGTGCACTTACTGTTAGACCATGCCTATATTTGAATAATTTTTGAAAAATTATTGCACATCATTGAGACTAATAGATGAAAGAACAGATGAATAATAGATGAACTAACTGGTCAATAAATGGTTAAAAAGAATGAAAAATGATAGTGAGTATTCATCAGTTGGTTGTAATTTAAAGAAATATTTATTATGATGCAAAATGAATGAATGAAATTAAAACTTGAAGAGATTTAAAGCAAGTTTAATGTAAAATAAAATGGTGCATTAATACAACGGTGTATCATAAAAATGGAAAGAATGATCATTTTGTATTAAAGTACATGGCTGTTTTACAATCAGAGCTATGTATGTAAAAAATAAATAAATACACTTGTCATATATACGTCCATGCAATAAATTAAATATTAAATAGTGTATAGTAAAAAGTACAATAAAAAATAATTAATAAAACAGATTTAAAATAAATCTAACATTCTGAAACACTACTCCTTCTTTATATATATATATAGTTATTGCCAAAAACTGTACCAATGTCCATGTCATTAACATCAGTAATTTTAGATCAACTTGTTTAGAAAGGTATAAAAAGACAAAATACATTATTTACAGTTCTCAAAAACTGAACAAAGGTCCTCATTCTATGTATCCTTTATACACCTAAACACTGGTATCACTATTCAGTAAATCAGGAACATGTAATTATAACACTATCAAAGATGTTTCCTATTGATTACAGTAGCTGCCATATATAATCTAAATGGTATAAATAATTGGCACATATTCTGCTCAAAATATAACATTACCCTGAGTGGCTAAGCATCTGAGCAATGCTCACATTTCTATTGTAAACTGACCCTGTCATAATTAATCTTTTTGTGGATACCTGGAGCCTGCTGTATATTTGGGTAAACCAGTATGCAGTGAGATCCAGTTATTATAATTGGTGACTTTTGTGTAAACTCCTGGGTTAAAGTTTTTTGCACACTCTTTTCCCCAGCTAATGACACCGAATAGGAACATGGTGTTGCTTACTTCACACATCAGAGGCCCTCCTGAGTCGCCCTGAAAGCAGAAAAAAAAACACACATTCAGATATGTATTTCTTACAGTTTTATGAAGATATTTTCACTTGCCTAGGCCAAATGTCGTATTTATCAATCATCAGTGAAAACATCTGGTTTACCTGGCAAGCATCTTCCTCCCAGTCTCTACCAGCTGCGCAGAACATGTTTTCATTGACCTCATCCTTGCTGTAATACTTGTTCTGGCAAGTATTCTGGGAAATAAGCCTCACTTGAGCCTGTTTCAGATATCGAGAGTACTCAAAGCCACCTTAAAAAACAGATAAAAAACAATGATGACCTTTATGTTTATCTCACATATTACAGTTCTAGTCCTGCCATTCAACATTGACGTCTAAAGTGACAAAATGTCTTGATTACTAAAATGTCCAGCTACATTCTCTGCTAGATTTTTAGAGATCCAGTACAGTATGGCATATCATAATCCTAGGATGTCTAAGTTTGTTATATTTCATATCGTAGATCAACTTTGTGGACGCACCATGTTGCCCTCATATCTTGTTGTCGTTGGAAAATGATCATTGTTATTGTTCTCGGATACACTATCTAGCTTAGCACACAGTGTGTGTCATCTTACCCTTTTGATGTCTTCCATAGCCAGCAATTTCACAGTAGAATCCTGTGGGAAGTGTCTGCTGGAAAGGGGGAAGACATGCGGTTTTCACAGATTCTGTCCTCACTGCACATTGTCCACTGCTGTCCACTATCTTCAGAAGAGCTAAAGGAGGGGAATTTGCACTACTTATTATTCATGCACTCTTCTTTTAAATGCTGGAATAATCAAATATAAAGCAAACATACCAATGTCGTTATTAAAGTCTTCAGCTGTGTAATCATAGTTCTCATGGACTACAAGTTTGCTCACGTTGAACTGCTGCTCTTTGACAGTGTCGGTTTCATTGATGGCATTCTTTCCCAGATAGACAGAGTATCTCATTATGCGTGTTTTCTTACTGTTTAAAGCAAAGAAACAGTAAAATTATATGACATTTTATACCACAATGCAATGACACTACATCAACTGCATTAAGCTGTTTTATTACACGGCCCTTTGGAATACTTGATTCTGATCGCAGGATTCAGTGGTCTGGATAATAACTTAATTTGCATTTGGCTACCCACAAATTATGGCATTATTACCAAAATGTTACCAAGTTACCACCTAGACTGTTTAAAAGTTGTTTGTTCATTTGTTTTCCATCAATTTGGCACCATCTTGCAACTTATTTAACAATATTAGTGAAAATGACCTTAGAGAACTTTATTATTACTATTACTGTAATATTGTTGAAGTGTTCGTCTTGTTGATAAGCTGATTGTTTTGTATGCTGTAGTGGACTATTTTTTCTTAGTGGAATCTGAGTAATAAGCAGGATAATGTGGTGTCAGCAAGTCATTATTGCAAAATAAAGCTGACAGGGTGATAAAAGACCCAGAACCCGGAGCAGACTGTGCATTGGCTGATTACTTGTATAGAAGGTCAGATTTTTCCATTAACAACAGGTTGACATACCCGTCAGGGAAGCAGTGGGCTGCAGTGAGGATCCAGCATGGAGCAATAAGAGTTCCTCCACAAACGAATCCCTCTCCTTTGAAGATAGCTGCAATCCAAGGCTGTGACTCAACAGTTGACCTTGATCCTCCTATTATCTTTGTAAGGCGGTTCAAGCGTCGCTCCCCACACGTTGATTCTGAATAATGAAGAAACATCAGAAAAATGAAGTCTGTGAGGAGAGGTCATTTTCTAGGCTTTGTAAACAGATCCTAGTTGGGGATTTTGGTTTAGAATGGGTGATAAAAAGTAAATCAGTCATAATTTTACCTGTGTCCTGCTTTGATGGGTCAGATGTGGGTGGACTCGTGGTGGCTGCATAAGCAAATGTAAGTCATATTAGTCAAACTGCTGTCAATATTTCCCATGACTTAAATGATCAAAAGAGATGGACTTCTACTTACTTGGTTCAATTTCCCTGTGGGGAATGTCACAGTATTCCCGTACATAACGGTTTCTTCTCCTTACAAAGCACCATGGCTGAATCTTGTTATCTGGATTCCTAAAACAGCAAAATACAGAGTTCTTAGACTTTTTAGAAATCCCACAATGTAGTGTCAAAATAATCTCAGTTTTCACTATCAATTAATGGGCAACAGAACATATGAATATAAATATAGAATACCTGCAGTAGTTATGAAAGCAGTTCCTGAAGGGGGAGTTTTTCCTTGGTAACGAATTCCATGGTAGACATATCCGGCCACTGACTGTCACCGACACTTCGTTTTTGCTGTCCACGCTTCCATCAAGTATGCACTTATCTGAGAAGAGAAAAGTCATGATTAAACCTATACTGTACATTCACTTACACATACTACTAAACTACATACATACTAAAACTACAACCGTAATCAAACAGCATGGAACACTTTAATAATGTGAGAATTTTTGTGAGATATTTACCCTTTACTCGAGTAGAAGTGTATTTTTTCTGAGGGCTTTTAGCCTAAAAACAGAAATATTAATATTAGCTGTGTGGGTAAAAAGGTTAATTATATTTAAAGACATTTTGTAGGAAGTAAGAATTTTCACTTCTATTTTGTTTTTCCACTTACGGCTGCAGTAAAGTACAGGGCGCATGTCAAGAGTAATATCCTAAGTATACACTTCATCTTGACCGCAAACCAATGTTGTCCTTTTTTGGCAATCCTAAAAACATTTTGAAGAAGTGAGATATATATTCATAAGACACTTCTTTAAAAGAGAAGGCACGTGCTCTCTCACCACAAACAGGGTGAGTTCAAGTTAACATGAACATTTTTAAAGTTGACAAATGAATAAGCAAGCATTGCCGAGAAAATCATATGAATTTGTAAGCACTGATTACAAGCAAGCATGCGTATAATGGTTCTATAAGCCCAGTGTTCTAACAAATAATGCTACCTATCAGATTATGCTACCAACACTGTATTTTTAATACTACAAGGGTAGGTGTACATACATGTTAACAAAGCCTCACACCACATTAACATCTGGAAGCAAAATCTGATAGGTAGCATTTGTTGCTGTCGAATTATGCTGCCAGTTGTTTTAATGGGAGGTAGCAAAATCTGACAGGGTAGCACAAATCATTATATTTGTATCCTTAAGTGTGGTTAAAAAATGCTTTTCTAGTGCACTTAATGTCATAAAAATAAAAGTTACATAGAAAACCTTAAACATCCATTGGGCTAAAGGTCCTGCAATGGAAAATGTTCTTTAAATTATTAAATTATTCCTCACACTAAGACTAAAATAGTTCTTTTAAGACTGTGGAACCCAAAATCGGCATTGTTTTATGTGAAAAAGGGAGGATAAACATATTTAAATTCATATTACCACATGCAATATGTATAAATCAAGACAATAAAAAATAGCTATAAAGGCACAGTATGCAAATGTAAAAGAATGAAAGCAAAGCTGATCCAGAAAAAGTGTATTCGGTGCTTACCTTACTAATAGTAGTTGATTTGCTTATTTGCTTGCAGATGTTCCAGTGTAGAGCTGCACTGGGCTTCCTGAGCACTTGCTGTCATGTGCGTGTTAGTGTTCCTCGCTTTATAGTGACGAGGCTGTGATTGGCTGAGGGGGGCCTGGCCTCAGGCAAACTGGCAAATGCGCTGTGCACTAAACAGTGAGATAGCTGGCTATGCTTTTTGCGGAACCTCATACTGTGACTCATGCTAAATTACTCAAGATCTCTTCCCCTTTTATAACACATAAAATACTGTGAAGACAAAATCTTCCTAATAGGGACTTTGCCCCTGAAGCAATGGCACTCGCTGTGGTTTTTATATTGCAGTGGCCATTTCACAACATGCTTTGAGAATTAAAAAATAAGTGATCACAAAGTAGTGTTTTCTGTGACTCGTAAAAATGGGTAACTTTTAAGGGTTAATATGTTGTTGAAGTATAGTTGATATTAAAAAAAGATATCAAAACAGATGTGTGTTGTTCTTGTCACATATATCTAGGACTATATGATTCATTGCTGTCAGTCAATTTTAACTCAGACAATCTATTTTTAAAATCACAGAGTAATGTGACATGATGAAATCACATTTCTTCATTCTTTCCTAACATCCGGAACCATTCACATATGTTTTTACTCTCTGCCCACATGTGTGCCACATTTTGCACGTCTAATTTATTATAAAGTTGAAATCCTGGGCTTTTATGTGACATTACATTTTTGTAATTTCTTGATTTTTAAAAAAAAATCACTCTATAACATTTTTCTCAATCTCAGACGATTAATCATAGTGTTATACTCCTCGGTTTTACCTGAATTTCATCCTGTAATATCTATACATGATAAATGAGGGGGGTTTCATGAATGAGAGAGCCAGAGGAGATGATGTCACCTTAAGAAATATGCAGACATTTAAGAAATGTGCAGACACCCATTTCCTGTTCAACACACTACCGAACTTCCAGTGTTGCTGATTTTTGGCTTCTGTGATAATAAGATATGATGGATAAGCTATATATTTGTATCACCTTTTATGATGCTGTCCATGAAGTGTAAGTGCACTGTAAAAAAGATTCCGTAAAATTTACGGTAAAAAACAGCAGCTGTGGTTGCCGGAATTCTACCATAAAATATACGGTAGCAACATTTTAGGTTTTACGGTTTTAACTTAAGTTTACAGTTAAATACCGTAATTTCAACTGATACAGTGTTAATATACCAACCTATTGAAGTACTGAAATCTGTTTTGTACCTTTGAAATACACTGATAACCACCTAATGCAGGTGGTGATGAGAAAGTCACATGATAAACCAAAGCCCATCACTAGCAGCTTTTAAATAATAACTTATACAAAAGGTGCACAGTGTCATTCACAGAAGCACTAAACACCATCATGGTGAGACTCATTAAACTAAAATATGCAATAAAAATTAATTTAACAACATTAGATGTAACATAAACATAACTGATAAAAAAAAAAAACCTAAGAAATCTAGTTATTTCAAAGAAAAAACATCAAATTCAAACACAATTTGAAATGCAACGCAGGGAATTCTGGGAACATCAATCTACAGTTTTTCCTTGTAAATTTTACATTCTTTTTCACTTCCAAAAGCGGTATTTCACCATAAAATTGTCTGAAATGTCTATTACAGTTTTATTATCTGTTAAACAGTTTGGGCTGAATTCAATACAGAGCTATAATACTTTGTGTCAGGGTCTGAGATATAGGCTACAGCTCTGTCTTGCAAACACTGTAATTAAATTCATATGCATGCATACTTCATATTCATCACCAGATGGGCATTTATTTAATCATTAAGATTAAGCTTTTTTTTTTTAATAAATTCTTGTAAATATGACATCCATTTAGAAAATATGCAGACATATCATATTTGACATAGAAGAGATTATATCACTACTTGACCGACCGGCTGATGCAGCCTTTGTTGCTCAACTTCCTTAATAAAGAAAAATACATATTCCATATATATATATATAAATACATATATATATATATATATATAGATTGATAGGTCAACTGTCCAGTACTACTGGTGAGATGGATTTGAACATGCATTTTAAAGTCTTGAGCACCATCTCCTGGACATTGGTGTTAATATTTACTCATGCTTAGCCTTATCACAGTGGGTCAAGTAAACCACATGTTGACTTTACAGATTAGTTTTAGATCTGTTTCCATGTCTGTCTATTATAAATAAAAAATAACATCTGAATATATGTTTTTAATATAAATAAAAATATATACATTTAATATATAAGTCCAAATAAACTGGAATGCTATTAGGCCCTAAATAGAAAGCAGAGTAGCAGAGCATCGCTTCACTGTCAAAGATACAAAGTAGAGACAGCGGCCTTTAAAAAAAAGACAGACACACATCGTTTCCTAAGAACATGTCAGTGTATGAGTTTGAGACACATTTCACTTCTCTCTTCGCTGTAAAAAGAGATATAAGAAAGAAATTCCTAGAAAATGAAATTCCTAGAGATTCCATTTTTATCTTATTTTATTTTTATTATCGTTTGTCCAAAGATTCATATAGAACACGTAAAGAGAGTTCACAAGGAATTATGATTTGCAGAACTGGGCCCGTATTCACAAAACATTTTATCTTACCAAGAGTTCTCCTAAGTGACAGTAAAAGTTTTTAGCTAAAAGTTTTCTAACCCTATTCACAAAGCTGCTGAGACAAACTTTTACTAAGGAATAGAGAAGTCTTAAGCTCAGAGTAAGGGCGGGGTTGACCTCGTTGCTATGGATGATGTCAGTGTGCTTACTAACTATGCACACAGTGATTGGCTGATAGTCTCTGTCAGAAATTTATTCATAGAAATATTGCAGAGCTCAATATTATGTTGCCATATTCAAATAAAGGTATAAAAATAAAATGTTAATTGCCACATTCAAATAAAGATTTTAAAATGCAAGCTAAGTGCACTAATTAAACAAGTATATGTTCAGCTAAATGTCAGCCTCTTGCATGTATGCTTCTCGTAGCGGATATGCATATAAACAGCTTTTTAATTAACAGAGTAGAATAATCATGGCTGATATAAAGACATGCAAACGTTACTTCTTGCCCAACCGGTTAATGAAAAAGATATAATCAAAGGAAAATCTGGAGTTGGAATAACCTCCAAACCCTAAAGGTGATACATTTTCAAAAGCTCATTATCGTCAAATGTTTCTAAAATGTTTATATTCTGAGGCAGATTGACGGCAACAGCTATTTTAGGATAGTTTGTGGCTTGGTTTTAGTGATTTGGGAGTCCTCTTCATTACTCCTAACGTTTCACACATTTAGGAGCTAGTTTTAGCGCTAAAACGCTTTATGAAATACTCTTAGAGCAAAAATTTAGGAGTCCTACATTTAGGACTGACACGCCCACTATTTTAAAGATTTTCTCATAAATCGGCAAGTTAGGAGCTACTTTTAGCCTTAAAATGCTTTGTGAATACGGGCCCTGAACAAATTTGCGTCACTGGAGTTACTTTAACAACAACCGGGTACCATTTTCTGAAGGTCCTCGCCGTCCACGCTGACTTGAGATCAGCTCCACGAACTTTGTTTTGGTTTTCTTTATATGGCATCGGACACGATCAACTGATTCTAGATCAGTGCTGATGAAACCCAGGCGGCTCCTGACGCACCGCGCATGCGCGTACATTGTTTCGCTTTTGACTGGAGTAGCAGCTGACTGGCGTGGCCGCAGTCAACAACAGCTACCACAACAGTGCGCCAGTCAGCGCTACTGTATCCAATCATCAATTTAGGACAGCAATTTTTAGTTGTTTTGATATTCAGGTGCTCTCTGGTCCTCGTTTTACCGTGCCTGGTGTTATGGAAAGCTGACATTTGAGGCGTGTAAGAGACTGCAGGCTAACAGTTCACATCGAGTTGTTTACGTGTAACGTTAGCTCGTTAGCCAGTTAGCAAATCTGACATCCGATGCTCGTTTTAGGATGAAATGGATAGCTTTGTTGTTTCCCATGGATTAATACGCTTGTTTAACAGGTCCCGCAAATTTCCACATCAGATGTGGTCGGTTCAAGCAAGCTAGAAACACAAACTGACGCAAGGTAAGTCATCACCGGCTGACACTTTGGATTAGCTTGCCTGCTAGCTGTGTCACCATATCTAAGTAAATATTACTCCATAGATAAAAAAGATCTCACTTATTACGCATCATCTACGGTATTTACAGTAAAGAAGCCTCTTTATAAGGCCTACATCGTGATCAAACACGAGTAATTGTCATAGTGTGGATAGCAGCCATTATAAATGTCTGATGAGGTGTATTACTGATGTGTGCAGATGGAGAAACCTCCTTTCAGACAGAATCAGGTCTGTGGGTCATGGCTTATGAAGGAGAGGCTGGGGACAGGAGGATTTGGACATGTCTACCTGTATCAAAATCAGGTAATGCTCTGCCTTTGTTACTGTTAAGTTCTGTTGATGCGGGAATGTATTGTTTTCTTTGCTTAGTTTTCTTACCTGTAAAAACAAAGAAAATGTGATTTTTCCTCAATATTATCATTTCTCGCAGGAAACCTCGGAAAAGATTGCTGTGAAGCTCTGTCGCCTTGAACTTAATGCAAAAAACAAAGACAGATGGAGTCGAGAGATCCAGATTATGAAAAAGTGTGTAAATCTATAGCAGTCAAATGTTTGACTTACTTTTTTTTATTAAAATATAGTTCATGTATGTATACACACACACACATTTTTTTCAACTTTTCAGGCTGAAGCACCTTAATGTGGTTACAGCAAAGGATGTGCCTGAGGAGATGATGCACATTGCCTTGAACGATTTACCGCTTTTAGCCATGGAATACTGTTCCAAAGGAGACCTTAGAAAGGTACTTTTTCTTTGCATCATGTCTTATGTGCCCTCTGTTAACATTTTTACTAACTCATTTACGTTCTTTGTGTACTTGTATTGCATCTTGCAGTTACTCAGCAAACCAGAAAATTGTTGTGGGTTAAAAGAAAGTGAGGTGTTGGCGCTACTCAATGATGTTGGTAATGTGTCATTTCCAAACTGTTATCGGTATTTTAATTATCAATCAATAAGTGTGGTAAGTAAAACAGCTTGTTTTATTTCCTACAGGTTCTGGAATCCAGTACCTCCATGAGAATAAGATCATTCACAGAGATCTCAAACCAGAGAATATTGTGCTACAAGATATCAATGGAAAGGTATTTTGTATTCAGTAGTTCAATTTTTGCAATATTGAAATACGTTTTCCAACCAAACTTGTTTTGATGTCTCTGCAGCTTGTCCACAAAATAATCGACCTTGGCTATGCCAAAGATCTAGACCAGGGGAGTCTATGTACTTCATTTGTGGGGACTTTACAATATCTGGTATGTCTTTGCATTCATCAGCGATAAGAAAAAGCAATTATCAAAACAAGTCGACATAACGCTACTGTTTAAAAGTTAGGGTACAGTCATAGGCGGAGGGTGAACCAACTCCAGAGTAAGGCTAAAAGCAGCCAAATGTATTCATCATAAACCCGTCTTTTTAGGCAAGAACCAGACATAGGTGTCATGTAGGCTAATAAAATATGTATAATGGGACTGAATTTGTATTTGTACTTAATGTGATTACAATTTAATAAGAACATTGCAAATTGACAATTATATAACGTTTCCTTTCCACGGTTATTCAAACAATGAATAAAATGATAGGTATAGCCTATAGAAAGTGACATTTTCACTAACTTTGATCTATCGCGAGTTTAAGCACTCTCAAAAAAACAAAACTATCATTATAATCACTGAAGCTGTATACACTGTGAAATGAATATCTTACTTGCATTGTACGTACATCTGCGCTTTGTTTATGATGAGAGAGTTCGCAAGAGTCCGGAATTCAGTCAGAGAACGTGTGCGCACTCAAAACTGATGCGTTTCAGCGATTACTCATCTGAACGCCTCTAATTGGCCATTGTATTCCTAAGCTCAACAGAATTGTGTGTGATTGGTTAAAATGCTCAAAAATGAAATAAGGTGCAACATGAGCAGATCTTAATTTAATGCCAAAATCAACACTGTTAGCAACAGACGTAATAGATTTAATTTGTTGTGCAGGGGCATTTTTGTCCAATTTTAGTGGCATTTTGCCCCAAGTCCCCATGGCCAGGGGAAGGTTAAGCCTTACACACGCTCCGCCTATGGGTACAGGACATTTGTTTTGTTATTGTTGAAATAAATGAATGCTTTTCTTTAGTAATGATGCGTTAAAGGGATTCTGCCATCATTTACTCACCCTCTACTTGTTTTAAACCTGTATGAGTTTTTTGAACACAAAAGAAGATAGATATATTGATGAATGTTGGTAATGTTAGTTGATGGTAGCCATTGATTTTCTTAGTATTTTTTTCTTCTTCTCTATACTATGGAAGTTAGTGGCTACTGTCAACTTGGAGTTGAGTAAAACAAAAGTAAAAGTAAAGACATTTAGAATCTTACAAAAAAAGTATATTTCAGTTGCATGCTATTGAACTTTATATTCATCTAGAATCCAGAAAAAAATGTATTATAAAAAACATTAAGTAGCACAGTTGTTTTCAACACTGATAATAATAAGAAATGTTTATTAAGCACCATATCAGCATATTAGAATGATTTCTGAAGGGTCATGTGACATTTGGAATGTTTCAGGCTCCAGAGCTGTTTGAAGGCAAGTCGTACACAGTCACTGTGGACTATTGGAGCTTTGGCACCATGATCTTTGAGTGCTGCTGTGGATTTCGACCATTTCTTCATAATCTTCAGCCTGTGCAGTGGTATATGCCCTGATTACCTACATATTAATTATGCCACAATGCTTGTATCTTACCTTCACATGGAATACAACATAATTTCTTTTACTAGGACAAGCAAAGTGCGAAACAAGGGTCCTAAGGACATAATGGCTGTTGAAGACATGAATGGCGAAGTCCGCTTTTCCACCCGCCTTCCTTACCCCAACAATTTGAGCAGGTAGCCTTTATACAGACCAAAAAACCACCATCATTTTGTTACTATATTTTTTCTGGGTCTCTGAGTTGACTAGTTGTTTTTGGTTCTGCAGGACACTACTGGAGCCCTTAGAGGGGCTGCTACAGCTGATGCTAAAGTGGGACCCAGTACAGAGGGGAGGAGGATTGAATCCAGAAACAAAACAGCCCCAATGCTTTTCTCTTCTAGATCAAATACTGAACATGAAGGTTTGATATTGGCACTATTGAATTATTTCATTAAAATGTAACATTTTTAGGCAATAAATGTAGGCTTTCTTCTGTAATAATGCAAAATGGGCAAAGAAAAATGAGCTGAAATATGTTTTTTGTAGGTTGTGCACATCTTAAACATGACAACGACCCAGGTTCACTCATTTCTGCTTAGCCCAGATGAAGGGCTTCTTTCTCTGCAACAGAAGATTGAGACCGAGACCAAAATCGAACTTTTGAATCAAGAGCTTCTGCAAGAAACAGGAGTCATGTTAGATCCCAGGAAACCTGCTGCACAGTGTGTGTTAGATGGAGTAGTAAGTATTTTTTGGCCTCTTGAATGCGTTCTTAATTTTCCATGCTCATTTTAGTAAATCACCAGCAATTTATTATTCCTTTTTTTTAATCATCAGAGAGGATGGGACAGCTACATTGTATATCTGTTTGACAAGAGTTTGACCAAGTACTCAGGACCTCTAACAGCTAGAACACTTCCTGAGAGTGTGAACTTTATCGGTAAGAAATTGATTTATGTGCCAATTCTATGTATGGTTAGTTTATTTAAATATGCTTTGTAAATTTTGTGTGGTATTTGAACATTTATTGAGTTTCCCAAAGAACTTCAAAGTTTCCACCCATTTCATTTCTCTGTTTCAGTGCGGGAAACCAAAACTCAGCTCCCTCTCAGTGCCCTTAAAAAGGTTTGGGGTGAGGCAGTAAGCTACATCTGTGGCCTCAGAGAAGACTACAGCCGCCTCTTCCAGGGCCAACGTGCAGCCATGTACGTCCAGTATATTACCATACTCATTAATGTGTATATCTTGTGTTTTGGGACTTATCCACTCATAAGTCAATGTTGTTTTGTTTTTTGTATTTGTAGGTTGAGCCTTCTCCGCTACAACACCAACCTTACGAGATATAAGAACATGATGTTTTCCTTTTCGCAGCAGCTCAAAGCAAAGCTTGACTTTTTTAAGAGCAGCATACAGTACGACTTGGAGAAATACAGTGATCAGATGCAGTACGGCATATGTACGTTTTAATGTGCTAGATTTCCTTGAATTGTCAGAAATGTATTATTGCATTAGTGATGATTATCTAAAATGACTTTTTTCTTTCTGAAGCCTCTGAAAAGATGCTCAAGGCTTGGCAGGACAATGAAGAGAAGGCTGCTGCGTTTGTACAGGTGCTGTGGATAAATTATACATTTTACATCTAACTGCTCATCTAAGTATTCTTCATGTCACATAACAATGTAGCACGCTATTGTTCAAATGTTTGTGTTCAGTAAGATTTTAAGTTTTAAGAGCTCTCTTATGCTCAAGGCTGCATTCATTTAATTAAAAATACAGTAAAAACAGTAGTATTTTGAAATATTTTTGTAATTTCAAATAAATGTTTTTGATTCTTATTCTGATTTAAAATGTAATTTATTCCTTTGGCAAAGCTTTACTCCAGTCTTCAGTGTCACATGATCATTCTAATATGCTGATTTATTGCTAGTTTTAGCAACAACTTAGAGGTTTTGTTTGCTTTTGCAGGTGGCAGAGATCGGCCACCTGGATGAGGAAATAATGGCTTTGCACTCAGAAATTGTTGAGCTTCAGAGAAGTCCTTATGCTCGTCGACAAGGAGACGTCATGGAGCAACTGTAAGTTCATTCTTTCAGCAATACTGTCTAAACTTTCTCAGCAGAGATGCCCCTTAAACCTTTTGTATTGATATCATGTCTCATCACAGGCAAGACAGAGCAATTGAACTCTACAGACAATTGAAGGCAAAATGCAAAAGTAAGTACAATCTCATCTCGCGTGCTCATTTGCCCCATGTCCCATTCCAAGACCTTGAGTTATTTATCTGTGTAGGCAAAATCTCCTTAGATATTCTTGCTGTTATATAAGTTTTTGGGGTCAGGCTATAATGTTCTTCATTTCCCTTAGTGCCAGACCCCCAACACGGCTACAGTGACAGCTCTGAGATGGTGAAGGTCATCGTACAGACTGTCCAGAATCAGGACCGGGTACTACGGGATCTATATGCACACCTCAGGTAAAAAGCTTTTGTTCACAATCAAAGAGGATTGTGATGGTTCATGTTTTGCTGTTCAAACTGCAACTAGTTCATAATTGAATGCTGCTGTTGCATTTTATGGATGAAATCCAGCATTGCTGTTGTCTTATTTGCAGTAAAATCCTTCTGAGTAAGCAGAAGATCATCGACCTCTTCCCTAAAATTGAGAGGACACTGGAGAGCATAAAGGAGGCAGACAGCACTGTCATGCAGATGCAGATCAAGAGACAGAGAGAGTTCTGGCATTTACTGAAGATTGCCTGTGTGAGTCACATGCTTCTAATGTCTCAGGGCCAGATATGCTCATAATATGCACATAATCATGGACTTTCCATCGTAATGGTTTAGTGTGTATTAGGGGTGGGCATGATGGCCATTATCTGATCATTCCATCTAGTTGCAACTTGATAAACATGAACCAAAAGGCAAATAGACAGAAACTTCTTCTCAAAAAGAGAAATTCATACTTTTATTTAGCAAGGATGCATCAAGTTGATCAAAAGTGACAGACTTTTACATAGTTACAAAAGATTCCTCTTTCAAAATAAATGCTGTTCTATGGAACTTTCTATTTATCGAAGAATCCCAAATAAATGTATTACGATTTTCACAAAAATATAAAAAAGCACAACTGTTTTCAATGTTCGTAATAATAAAAAGAAATGTTTCTTTAGCACCAAATCAGCATATTAGAATGATTATGTGACACTGAAGTACTGAATAGTACTGTTTTACTTTGTTTTGATCAAATAAATGCAGCCTTGGTGAAAATTTGAGCAGAGATGAACAAATTTATATATATATATATATATATTATTATTATTATTATTATTTTTTTTTTTTTTTTTTTAACCCTAATCTTTTGAACGGTAGTGTAAAATTACTCAAAACAAATAAATGATACATCCGACATTACTGTAAAAACGGTTGGAAATTAAGGAAGTTGAAAAGTCAAAGCAAAACTTATACTGTCAAATGAATGCTTCTGACTTTAAATTCTGATTGGTTGAGCTACATTCAAAGCATTTCTAAAATGCCTCTGTGTGCGAGGCTGTTTTTTTTTTTTTTTTTTTTTTTTTAGCTCAAGCAACAATTGTGTTTGAATGTGTTTGTGTTTAGGCACAAAACACCACGCGAAGCTCTGTGAGTCAGAGTGGAGAGATGCCCTCCTCGCTGTCAACATGGAACCAGACTCAAGCCCAGTGCTCCTCTCGCCTGCCCATGTCTCTTCAAGTGCCACACGAGGGGTAAATTTCTCTTCCAAACCTTAGTGAGCGGCCTACTAGTAGTGATACTAACACCACCTCATAGGTTTCAAGTTGAGTTGATCAGTGTATGTGATCACGAGTGTTTGTTTTCAGAGATTCAGTCAATCATTTACTTGAGGAGAACCAGCGCTATTTGAGTCAGCTTACCAGTTTACTGCAAGAAACCACTGAGGAGAAATCAGAGAGCATCATGGTAAGTGCTTTTTGTAGGTTTATTATGAAATTCATAGAAATGTTTAATAGCATATTTGCTGCAGTAACACTCTGCCTTTTTCTTTCACACAGGCTCAAGACTGGAGCTGGACTAAATACGAATCTCTGGTTGCTAAATCACAACGTTTGTAGAGTTATGGTGAACTCTGTGACAGGAAGTAACAAGTTATTCTTTTAAATACATTTATTCATCATCACTGGATCGGGGTTGTGTTGACTTGTATGATTTGTTAATCATAAAGTAACTTCTTTGTCAGTATCTGAATTCATTTAAAATCACATTTTGCAGTCTTGTAGCAACTCTATATATTTTGAGGATGCATTTTTATTTGATGCAGAACCAAGAACATGCAAACTAAATTCAGGCAATGTAACAATGTAACTCCAGAAATGTATTTATTTACGTACTTCATAGTTCTCTGTATGGGCTGATTGTACTTTGATTTTAGGTGGTTGAGTTTTTTTGTTTTTTTTGTTTTGTTTTTATTATGAAATATGGTAGTTCAGCATCTGCACTTTAAAGGCTCACTGTGAATGTTTGGAAAGGTGTGAGGTCCGGCAATGAAATCGGTCATGTTCAAATAATGCACTTCAGCTTCACTTTTTCAAATCTTAAGAATTCTGTGAGGCTCCAAGTAAAGGTTTACAACAGACAGATTGAAAGGCAGAATAATGTTGAGGATTATAAAAGCATAAATCTTTAGTCACAGATCCCATGAAAATGTGTTTGGTCAGACATATACCAGCACAGTCTTTTTTTAATATTTTGGATTTGGCAGTGATGGCAACAGAAATCTTCACACCAGGTATTAGCGGTTAAGAATGAATGAGATCATTCATAAGTGGGAAAATTATAATCAGTAATTTTATTCCCTTTTTACATCACATTTTCAACCATGTTTTTGTCCAAAGATGATCAGCGTCACACAAGAGAGTTCGTCACAAATTGTTGTACAAGATTTTGCATATTATTATGTTTTGTTTGTTTTGTTGAATTATTATCTAAGGATATTTCAGACATGGGTTAAAAGCATCTTATGAAAGAACACTTAGGTTTTAACGTGTTTACTGTATACAGGACAAATAAAGTAATTAAAGTGATATCCATTATGTTATCTGTGTGTTGTGGAAAGACTTTCTTCTAACCGCAGTAATCAAGAGGAGTTATTTACTGGTAATTCATGAAGGTAAGACTTTTGAAAATGTTTTGTAAAATGTTAAAATTTCTCTATTTTATACGACGGCGTTTTAGTGCCTCGTTAAAAAAAAATCTAAGATTACGAGATTAAAGTCGTAATATTTCGAGAATAAAGTCGAAATGTTACGAGAATAAAGTCGAAATGTTACGAGAATAAAGTCGAAATGTTACGAGAATAAAGTCGAAATGTTACGAGAATAAAGTCGAAATGTTACGAGAATAAAGTCGAAATGTTACGAGAATAAAGTCGAAATGTTACGAGAATAAAGTCGAAATGTTACGAGAATAAAGTCGAAATGTTACGAGAATAAAGTCGAAATGTTACGAGAATAAAGTCGAAATGTTACGAGAATAAAGTCGAAATGTTACGAGAATAAAGTCGAAATGTTACGAGAATAAAGTCGAAATGTTACGAGAATAAAGTCGAAATGTTACGAGAATAAAGTCGAAATGTTACGAGAATAAAGTCGAAATGTTACGAGAATAAAGTCGAAATGTTACGAGAATAAAGTCGAAATGTTACGAGAATAAAGTCGAAATGTTACGAGAATAAAGTCGAAATGTTACGAGAATAAAGTCGAAATGTTACGAGAATAAAGTCGAAATGTTACGAGAATAAAGTCGAAATGTTACGAGAATAAAGTCGAAATGTTACGAGAATAAAGTCGAAATGTTACGAGAATAAAGTCGAAATGTTACGAGAATAAAGTCGAAATGTTACGAGAATAAAGTCGAAATGTTACGAGAATAAAGTCGAAATGTTACGAGAATAAAGTCGAAATGTTACGAGAATAAAGTCGAAATGTTACGAGAATAAAGTCGAAATGTTACGAGAATAAAGTCGAAATGTTACGAGAATAAAGTCGAAATGTTACGAGAATAAAGTCGAAATGTTACGAGAATAAAGTCGAAATGTTACGAGAATAAAGTCGAAATGTTACGAGAATAAAGTCGAAATGTTACGAGAATAAAGTCGAAATGTTACGAGAATAAAGTCGAAATGTTACGAGAATAAAGTCGAAATGTTACGAGAATAAAGTCGAAATATATCGAGAATAAAGTCGAAATATATCGAGAATAAAGTCGAAATTACGAGAATAAAGTCGAAACACTACGAGAATAAAGTCGAAACACTACGAGAATAAAGTCGAAATATATCGAGAATAAAGTCGAAATTACGAGAATAAAGTCGAAACACTACGAGAATAAAGTCGAAATGTTTTGAGAATAAAGATTATAGTTATATTTTGAGATAGGCTATTCTAGCCTTTTGCGCATGCAAATGGCCCGGATTTGGAGCACCGGGAGATATTCCAAATCTCAGTTTTCAAAATCTGTCAGTTTTATATCGAAATAAAAACAATATGTAGGCTATATTGCAATAATGTGTTTGTTAAGCGGCATGTGAGTCAATCATCTTTCCGATTACATAACGAACGACGAGACATTTTCATTATAAATTAGAGCTGAGCTGTGTGTAAAAGCAACAAAGCACAAAATTGTCGTGATTACTGGTTGGCTGGCGCGCTACAAATAATGAATGGAAGACGTTAAATATTATGTCCTCATATACAGTATACCATGAATAAAACAGTTTGTGAATAGTCACTTAAAGAAAAGGCAACAATAACGTATGTTAATTTGAGTCCACTTCAACCTTTAGAACGTATTATTGCTGTTTAATTAAACAGGCTGTGTGAGGAATGAAAGTTCGAAGCAGGTGGTGGAATTTTCACACTAATTTAATGAATTTATTCACATAAATACAGCGATCCGTCACGCCACATTAAAGATCTTGAAAATCACATTATTGTAAGACACATAATTTGTGTTTCGTTATAAAACTGATTTTGAAAGCTGAGACTTTGTTTTATATTAAAAACACTAAAAACACAAAGCATGGGTGGCTGGCACTACAAATAGCTAATGAATGCAATGGAATGCATGAAATATTATTTCCAAGCATACTGTCCCCGCGAGTATGTCACATGGTATGATTTCTGCTAATAATTCCACACATATTTGTAGTATATTAAAAAGAGTTAAATAAGAGAGCTATGCGCCCCTCAAAGGAATGTCGATTGAGTGTCTGAGCTGATGTTAAAATAAACAGTTGTTCCTGTTCAGTCTGTTAATAAATATCATATTCTTGATATTAAGCTGTTTCCGCGAGTCCTTAAAATTGATATCCCAGTAAGATGATGCGGCCGCTCGGACGCAACAATATTCAGATCAATTCC
Organism: Acrossocheilus fasciatus; assembly: GCA_036784905.1. NCBI lineage: Eukaryota > Metazoa > Chordata > Actinopteri > Cypriniformes > Cyprinidae > Acrossocheilus > Acrossocheilus fasciatus. Next base: position 16,775,854 of record CM071950.1, read on the forward strand.
GGTGGCCTGCCAACTTCTCCTGATGCTCTCAATACGGGTCATTTGCATGCGCAATATAGGCTATACTCTCAAAATATTATAACTTTAATTTCTACGATTTAAATTATTGAAACATTTCTACTTTATTCTCGTAACATTTCGACTTTATTCTCGAAGTATTTCGACTTTATTCTCGCAGTTTCGACTTTATTCTCGAAATATTACGACTTTAATCTCGTAATCTTAGATTTTTTTTTTTTTTTAATGAGGCACTAAAACGCCGTCGTAATTTTAAGATCCACATTTTTACTCAAAAAGGTCTCACACAGCAAAGAATGGGTGACACCTTTTTCGTGTCGGAAGCAAATATCATTGCAAGACAAGAGTCAAAACATTGCCTGCAGTGTTATGATTAAACCAACCACAAATCAGTATGCAAATACGGGGGAAAAAAGCCATTCATCATGCAAATAGGTGTTGAGAATTCACTTTACCTCTGTATATAGAAGGGAAATGCTCACATTTAAAAATGTAAATGTTACATAAATTTGAAATTACAAATAAAACCTAAAATGCTTTGCATACTTAAATGGTCATCATAAAGTCTACATTTACTCGAGAAGAAGAGATGATATGAAGTGTAAGGTCTTTCATTACAGTAATCGCTGAGATTTCAATTGCATTTCACTAAGTATAGTATGATATACTATACTAAGTATAGTATCACTAAGTATTGTATGTTTATTGGTGACTTTTATTTTGAAATGAAGTGTTTGCAGTTTAATCGTTGGATCACTATGCCTCCTTCCAATAAATAGATCAACTTCTTATTTACCATCGATATTGGGTTGCAAGTCATACAATTAGACAGGTAAGTGTCATATTAAGTGCGCCGTAATCCTTTCTGTATCCTTCAGGTATTATGTTTATTTAGGTTCGAAGCGATGAAATATTAAATGATTGAATTTATGAAAAGACAGTGGTTACCTAACTTCCTACTTGCTGTTATGTCCAGTTAATCAAATACAACAGTATTTAAGTTGAAGTTGACTTATAAATGTTTAATAATTAAACCTTTGCAGGTCTATTCTTCCACCATCGCTCCTCCACTGCCAATTAATAATGGCAGCATCTCAGAAATGTCTTGGAAAAGGTAAGAAATGAGACACACACACACACACACAAAAAAAAATTTAGAGCAGCATTTTTTTTTTTTCAAAAGTAGTTTATTGTAGATTCCATGACTGAGCTGGATTGTTGTGGTTACATTATAACATCCACACGATCGTCTTAAATGACGCCTTTAATCATGTCCAGATGTGTCTTTGTTATGTTAGGAAACGGGGAGTTTCGTTATTTCATTGTGTTGAATTTGTACACGGAAACTTGACAAGTCACATAACCGGTCTGGCCCCCAGGTGTGTTTAGTGCTGCTGCCGGTGTTAAAAAAGTGACCGACTGGTTCAGGTCTCCGCTCCAGATTTAAGGGGACGACCGCAGCAGATTTGCCAATTCTGAAAGCACAAACTGACGCTCTCTAATAAACGCACACTTGCTCGTTACATGATTTTGGTATTCTTGTAATGATTACAAATTAATGGTATGATCGCCCGTAGCGGCTGAATTACAGAAAAAAGAAAGGAAAAAGTCTGTTTTGCAGGGGTTTCGAACTCGCGCTAAAAACATATCGCGCTGGGAGATGCCAGTAATGAACACACTGAGCTGCGCTGGTTTAATCGTGGACTCAAATAGGACTTTACTCTCGGCTTGACACTATGCAGCATGGCTGAATCAAGGAAACCTGCCAGTGTTAACTTGAGACCTGTGTTTACTTATGAAAATTAATATTATAGTAAAAGTATGTTACAGTTTATGGTTTGTTATGTTAAAGTACATTTCTTTGAGTCAAAGACAACTAGCTAAATTTGTGGCTACTGTGGTTTAATTTCAAACGCTAGTTAAACTACATTTAGCACTACTATAGTAAAAACATGGTACATTTTCCTCAGAGACTCATTTGATTAACATAAAAACGTTATTTTAATTCGTTTTGCGAATTAAATACTATGCTTGACACAGGATTCGAACCCATATAAAACAGAACAAAGCATGACTTGCACAATCACGGAGAGCTATTCAACCACACTGACACATGTGGATCTTTGTAAACAAGTCCCTTTTTACGCTGTGACTTAAAGTAACAGTTAGCTTTAGTCTTTGATTCATTGAATGTACACTTAAGTACACTTTTTGAGTATCTGTACTTTACTTGAGTATTATTTTTCTGGAAAATTATGACTTTAACTTCACTACATTTGAAAGACAAATATTGTACTTTTCACTCCAATACATTTCTATCAAGGTCCTAAAAGTAGAAAGTCGTTACAATGTAGCAGCTTTGAAAGTCAGTGGGTGATTTTTTTTTTTTTTTTTTTTTTTTTTTTTTTTTTTTTTTTTTCTTCTCCAAAACGTGACTTTATTTTTTTTAGACAGTTTATCAGCAGTCACTCTTGTAGGGGTACATGAAGTGATTTCCCAGCATTTGATAACACTGAACACTGATAACACAAATGTGATATTTATTTACAACAATTCAATAATAAAAAGGTAATAATGTGGTATATATTAGACACAAAATTGTCTAATTTTGCTAAATTGTGTACGTGAAAATATTACCTATAAAGCCACAGAAGAACTGTCGTGCGTCTCCTAATAAAACACAGTAGGTGTTGGACTTGAAGCAGCACTGCACTGACCGTTCTGTGTGTGACATCAAAGTACCGTGAGAGAAATTAGACAACATTTTTTAAATTTTTATTTTGATGTCAAATAAGTCTTGCTGTTTTGCTTTTTTGTTAAAGTAGTGTTGCTGTTGTAAAGTTATACAGCTACAGTTGTGTTGCTGGGTTTTAAAGCAGGTGTGATTTTATTTTTTTCTTCCTTATCACTCTGTATTTACAGTATTTCACTGTCCACTCTGTTCTAATGTGGATGAATGGCTACACATAGATGTGTGCACACACTGTTAGAGCTGTGTGAGATCACTACCATAATATGATCAAGAGCACAGGTGGTTATGTGTTTTAGAAAATGAATCCTGGTAGTGCGAGACAAAGAGGAATAGGATGAGAAAAGAAAAATGAAGGGGATGAGGTCAAAGGTCATTTGTTCCTGATGAAATATAAAGAATTATAGTTGAGCATGTTCTTGTGCATGGAATGATCATAAGGAAAGCTGCCTGCAGGATCATCTACTTACACATTAATTACAGTACATAGTAGCAGTACTTCAGATGAGAGAACTTTCACTGTTCTTTGTACTGTAAATACTGTAGCACACACCTTCAAACTCATAACTGTTGAATTGACTTGTAGCCAAGTACTTTTTACATGTTTTTGTGCAGAACTGAGAGTCGACTGTCTAGGGGAGGCAGAGAAAGTCTTTTCTCAGAAGACTAGTATAACAAATAAGGATATTACCAATACTGTAATGCAACTTGGCAGAGGATGCTGTATTTATTTATTTATTGCTGTACCGAAACTGACAGGATATTACAATGTGTGTTTACTGTATATTCAGTTGTTTGGTTTTTGTACTTTTCTCTTCTAGTGCTTTTCAACTACTGTAAGATAACTTTACAGTAATGTAATGAAAGTAAACTTTTCTTTAAGTTTATTAGTGAATTTTACTGTATCTGCACGACTCTATTTATGCTGCATACTGTAACAGACTTGCAAGATGTTTCCTGTTTCCCAAAAGGAGGTTTTTGTAACAGTGTTTTGAATTGATCTCACTAGTGTTCTCTAGTCAGGAAAATAGTCTGTGTATTTGGCAGCTTTGTGTGTCATCTGAGGCCAAAGATTAGATTCTGACAAAAGAGAATACGTATTTGACTAAAATGTTTGACTTTGACCTGGACGTTTGAAGTTTGCACAAATTGGTGTGTAGTTTTGAGATTGTTTTTATAGTTGTGAGAAAACGGTGAATTGTTTCATGAATTGTGTGTTAGGAATCGAGAAAAACTGTAATAACCCCATCGAAATGTTTTTTTAAAGGCCATCAATCTAATAATTGAGAAATTCTAAAGCGACACAGAGGTTGTGGGTCATTTCATTCACTACAATCAAACAGAAATCAAGTCACATATTTCCAAAGTATTTCTACGAGAAAAAAGGCAAAACAATGTGGAAATAACATCAAGTTTTTTATATTAATCAAATGAGCCTCTGAGGAAAATGTACCATGTTTTTACTATAGTAAATGTAATTTAACTAGCGTTTGAAATTAAACCACAGCAGCTACAAATTTAGGCTAGTTGTCTTTGACTCAAAGAAATGTACTTTAACATCACAAACCATAAAATGTAATATACTTTTACTATAATATTTGTTTTCATAACAAGTAAACACAGGTCACAAGTTAACACAGGCATGTTTCCTTGGGCTAGTTTTGAGTAGCAATTGGAGGGTTTTGCCGAGAAAACCTGGCAACCCTACAATGGACCTGATCCAGGAAGTTGGTCACCAGTTAAACCGTAACACAGGCAGTATGACACTGCACTTTCATGAAATTACCACTGCATATTACTAATGATTTTTATGATTGTGCGGGTTTACAAGTGCTGCGTCATGCGCTTGTGGAATCAATCAGCATTGTCACATATTGCATTGCTTAAAGGAGTCATTCCAGTTATGCTTTAGATTTTTTGAAATATGCCTGTTTTGTGATTGAGAAAGTGTTTCTATGAAAGGATTTATTCAACCTTAAGAGATTAGGTTTACAAAAGACTTTGAATATATATATAATATAATATAATCTTAATATTTCATCCACATAAGAGACTATTAGCTTTAGTTAGTATACTGTTAATTTTTTAATATGAAAATGTAAAGCATACATCATGTGCAATGCTCTTGTCAACACTAAAAACCTGTTCATACTTGAAAAGACATTTTGGATCATTAGAAACATGTACAAGTGACTCCCATTACTATACATCAATGTCATCGCAGAGATGGTTAGACCAGTTCTTCTAACATGATTTTTGTTTAAATTGTGCCACAGGAAGCCATGCTCCTGGCCCTGTGCCCAAGGACCATATACGGCTCTACAGCATGAGATTCTGCCCTTTTGCCCAACGGACAAGATTGGTGCTCAATGCCAAGGGAATAAAGTGAGTACAAGCATTAGTGAGTTATTTAGTTAGTATGAGGCTTTTTTTGTTGTGCAGAGGGTGTGCATGACATTGCATGATTAAAATCATTTCAGACATATTTGGGGAACAATAATTTCTTCTTTGAGTGAAAAGAAAAGCCTCTATGAATGATTATATTTTGTCCTAGACATGACATCGTCAACATCAATTTGAAGAATAAGCCTGATTGGTTTCTAGAGAAAAATCCTCTTGGTTTAGTGCCAACGCTGGAGACCCTGAGTGGTCAGGTGATCTACGAGTCACCAATCACCTGCGATTACCTGGATGAGGTTTATCCTGAGAAGAAACTGCTCCCATCGGACCCGTTTGAGAAGGCCCAACAGAAAATGCTGCTGGAGCATTTCTCAAAGGTATTTCCCAACTTACTTCCACAGGATATTATATATGATCTTGCTAGATTGAATGAATTGAACGTTTTCATCAATATGAACGGATGCTCTTTTTAGGTGGTTCCCTACTTCTATAAGATCCCTGCTGGCAAGACAAAAGGAGAAGATGTATCTGCACTTGAAGCAGAACTTAAAGAGAAGCTCGTCCAATTTAATGAGGTTGGTTGAAATGCTAATAATATTATAATTGAGTGGAATAATGATGTTAAATGGATGTAAGGATATACTTTTCAGTTGAGTTCAGATCTCCGTTTCACTTCCTGTATAAACTCGTGCTTTCTTTGTGGTTAATCGCTTTTGTCAGACCCTTGCCAACAAGAAGACCAAGTTTTTTGGAGGGGATTCAATAACAATGATTGACTACATGATGTGGCCATGGTTTGAGAGGATGGAGATGATGGATCTGAAGCAGTATGTTTTTATCTTCACATTTATTTCTTTATTGTGCACAAGCAATAAAGAAAGATAATAGATTATGACAGAAGTAAACGAATGCAGACATTTTACACCATAAAAAAAGATGTTAATTTTATTTGAAGATATTTTTTTCTCAGTGTTTTACACAAAAAAAGAGTATTACATTTAAATTATTTAAACTAAAGGGGTAAGAAACTCAAAATCAGTTAGTGGATTACAGAAGTTAATTTCAGTTAAGACTTGTGCGAATGATTTCTTTGAATATTAAGACTCTCTTCATAATTTCCAGCTGCTTGGACGACACTCCTCAGCTGAAGAAGTGGACTGAACACATGTTTGAGGATCCCACTGTAAAAACCACAATGTTCAGCACAGACACCTACAAGGTGTTCTACAAGTCCTACATGGAAGGAAATCCCAATTATGATTATGGTTTATAGAATAAATCATTGTCCTCTGGTAAAACACACCTGTCTGTTTGAACAGATTTTGTTTCAGAAGGTACATTAATATCTGTCCATCTTTTATACTGTGATCCTGATTAATATGAAAAGAGAACTTCATGCCTGGATATATCAACCTTTATGTCTCTTTGTGGATATCAAAAAACATTTGTTTTGAATCAGAATGAATTACATGCAGCAGCAACAACAACAACAACAAAAATGTCAGTACAATGAAATAAAATAAATAATGAAACAAAAAACTTTCTGGAGTTCATTCAATAGATGAAATATTCTCACTGTAAGCATTCTCATTTTGACTAATCTAATTTCAGACCAGCTTCATTCTTTGATGGCGTGTAAAGAGATTTTCCAGTATAAATGCTGTCGTTACTATACTGGAATATAAGTATAGTATGCTAACTGCAGGTACTGTCCCGCTGCTCAAGGTTTAACAGGGTTTTCACACCTCTCTGGACTTTAACCTGCAGTGTTTGCATAAATGGCCCTAATAGCCCTAATCATTAGGTGTCCACCACTTCTCTAGTGAGTCACATCATACACCAAGTTCTCAGTATAGTATAAGTATAGTATAGTATAAGTATATAGGATTAAGGATATCACAGGTGATATTTTGAAGAATGCGGGAAACCAAACAGCTGATGGTAGCATTGACTTCCATAGTGTGAAAAAAAAAAAAAAAACTGATAGTCAATGGCTACCATCAACTATTTGGTTACTAACATTCTTCAAAATATCACCTTCTGTGTTCAGAAGAAGGAAAAAAAAACGAAACATCTAAGGGGTTAAAATGCAGTAAAGGGGTTAGGTGATGTTTCAGTGCTTGTTTGCTCAAGTACTCCACCCCATTCAGAACAATAAAGCAAAAAACTAACAATGGACATCTGCCAGTTGCCTCTTAAATATTTATTGCATTGTTAAGCGTGACTTCGCACAACAGAAGCTTTGAGATGTCTGTGTCATAACCTATGACCAAGTGACCCTTGTGTTAGAGTAAATTCACAAAAAATATATATATATTTTTACTATTTACACAGTAAAAAATATATATTTTTTTTTTGTCCAGAAAAGTCTATACTGACAAACTAACATGCTGACTCATGCTGCAGCTGTAGAACTGCAAAAGAAACCTGTGCATGACTTTGCAAGACGCCCACACTAACAACAGAAACATAAACAGTGAGCATTATGTGGAAACATAGATTAGATTGTCTTTTTATTTAATAAGATGTTGTACTTAATCCAAAGTCATTACACAATCCAAAAATCAGTTGTCATCCCAACTCTTATGTCTGCAATACGATATACAAGAAGATATTGTGAATACAGTCATGTCTATTGTTGTTAGACAAGGATTAATAAATGTTCAATAAAATGAAGTGAAATGGAAACTTTGGACATTTCCTAGTTCAGTGGCCTATATTGAAATATTATCTATGAATTAAAAATGCGAATTTGTTTTTTGTTTTTTTTTAAATGTTTTTAATTGTTGTGGGCTCCGTAAACTATGGAATTATTATAATGAATAATTATTATGATGTTTGCAGGTAAAATGCAATGCAAAAAGCTATGTTGTATGTGTAATAAATATTAAAAGTATTAAGAACATACACTGTTTTTAAATCGATATTTTATTAAACAGATTCTTTAGTTGTATCCTTCCGCTAGAAGACAAAATCCCTGGCAGAAAAACAAAAACAAAAACGATCAGTTGTAAGAGCAGTGATATGGGGAGTATGTGTTTCTTCCGCAACATAGCTGTTACTATTTTGGTCTGGTAGATGATTGTACAGGAAACAGTACAAGGCACAATTAAAGAAACGCACAGTAAATCAGCACATCCGGAGATAATAGCAGACTTCTGAGGAGTTTATCATCTATAGTCGATGAGAAGTAGCCTACCTTTAAGAATATTTTGTAGTGAACTAGTTTGGAAGAAGAGCTTTATTTTGAAAGTAATATGGGTGTAAGTTAACCTAAGTATATAAGAGGAGGAGTCATTATCTTCAGCCACGCCTGTTCTTCCATAAAAACTCAACTTTCTAACTATCGTTTACTTCAGTCAGGTCAACAGGTAAGCAAACGTTGAATGAATTTTTGCTCGCTTTTAGTAAAACATATTAAGCATCTACGATAGCCTCGAAAGTGTTTTTCCTTTGTTTCTTCCTTCCGTTATGTAACATATACAGTTTTTGATTGTTATGCATAAAATGCTGTTTTTCTATTTTTTGTAGGCTCTCCATCGATTGTTTCATTTCCTCTTTTAACATCTTCTTTAAGTGAACACTCTTATAATGGCTCCATCTCCAAAATGCCAAGGAAAAGGTAAGACAAAGCATGGAAATTAGACTCTCTCACAAAGCTTTCATGGTTTGATCTATAACTTGCTAATGAAAAAGCATTCATAAAAACATCCAGATAGGAATTCACGTTCATCTGCATAGATGTTCAGCTAGTTTCATTATTCACTACAGAAAACTCTCCCAGATGTTATCAGACCATGACATTGCATAATCAGCTAAAAAAAATTCTCTCTGATAAAACAGATTATAAACTCTTTAAATGTAATTCATAAACAGTTAAGAACCGGGACAGCTTAGTGGTCCACATTATTTTACTGATGAAATTCCATCCATATTATGTAAATAATTTTTTCATATGTATGTAAATATTTACATTAATGTGCCCCATGTGTTTCATTGGTGTAACAGCATGTCCTGCCCCCGGAGCAGTGCCGAATGGTCTTATTCGTCTCTACAGCATGAGATTTTGTCCATTTGCTCAGAGAGCAAGACTGGTGCTCACCGCCAAGGGAGTTAAGTGAGTATAAATGTTGACCTGCTGTGCAGTATTGGGTTACAAGGAGGGTTGAGGTGTGCCTAATGTGTACATGTGATATTTAGAGCACAAATTAGATTTGAGTTTCTTAATTAACATTTTTTGTTGTGGTTGTGAGGACAATCACTCTCTTAAATATCTATCCACTAACTAGTAGGCCTATTCCTTTTACATAGACATGAAATTATCAACATCAACTTGAAGGATAAGCCTGATTGGTTTCTGGAGAAGAATCCTTCGGGGACAGTGCCAGTATTAGAAACTTCAAGTGGTCAGGTGATCTACGAGTCACCAATCACCTGCGAGTACCTGGATGAGGCCTACCCTGTGAAGAAACTGCTCCCATCTGACCCGTTTGAGAGGGCACAACAGAGAATGCTGCTGGATCATTATTCAAAGGTAGGCAATTTGTCATTTGGAAACATGTACCTTATGTATCTTCATTGTTTTTTTGATTGAAGTGAATTTATGCATACATTTTTGGAAATTCATCCTCATTTCAGGTGATTCCATACTTCTATAAGATCTCTATGGGCAAGAAAAGAGGAGAGGACGTCTCAGCAGCTGAAGTTGAATTTACTGAAAAAGTCTCCCAACTAAATGAGGTGGGCTGAAATTCATACACTTTCTGAAAGCATACCATAACAATTTATTAACTGCTTTTTTATACCTTTTTTTCAGTATCTGGTGAAAAAGAAGACCAAATATTTTGGGGGCGATTCAATCACAATGATTGACTACTTGATCTGGCCATGGTTTGAGAGGGCTGAGATGATGGGCATAAAGCAGTAAGTTTTTTTATTTTTTTATTAGATACATGTATATACATGCATATTACATATATGCAATATATAATGAATGCATGATAAAAACGCACATATTTTACCTGACAGCAAGAGGAATAATGTGCTGAGTCATAGCGGTTAAGTTAAACAGATATGAAAACAATGATGAATGACTGAGATTAGTAAAGGTAGGGCTCTGGTTCCAGCTGAATTGAATTGAAAAGCACTTTGGTTCAGTGAACTTTATGCACACAAGTACATGTCTTCACAAGTTAACTTCTTGTGCATGCAACCATCTTTTGTATGTATTACTCCATAGCATAGCTTGCTTGTAAAACTAATAGTTCTGTGTCTCTATTTGTGGTTCAGTTGTTTGGCCAACACTCCTGAGTTAAGGAAGTGGATTGAATGCATGTTCGAGGATCCAGTGGTCAAAGCCACCATGTTCAACACAGAGGATCACAAAGTGTTCTTCAACACCTACATGGACGGAAATCCTAATTATGATCATGGTTTATAGAGTACAACTGGATGATATCTGTTCATCTGTGTGTGGAATTTTTTATCATAACTCTTTTCTTATAGTCTAAGTATTTTTATACCGAATTTATAACCAATTGTGCTTTTAAGCCTCAGACCTTAGACTAGATCCCAGAAGGCCATGTAAAAAAAGGCCATGTACAATGGGTATATTACCATGTCTGTCTTTCATACATGAATATAAATAAACCAAACATACAAAATATAAATGTATTTTGGGCAAATCTTATATCCTTGTGGTTATTCCTTTAATCATTTATCTTTCCATGGTAGGTCATGAGTTTGATTTCCAGGGAAATCAAGAGCTGATAAAACATAAATGTGTTCATATATATCAGTGGTGATATAGCTCATAATTTTCCAAGTGTATGATATAGCTTTCATTCGCTTTCATGAACCATATATTCATGAAAAAATAAGGATAAGGAAAACAAAAAGGAAATAAGGAATAAGGAAAACAATAACTTTGCCAAAGTATCCTTTTAAATGTTAAAGTTGCCACAGTCATTGCGTGCTTTGCATGTGCTGCCCCATCCAACACCCGCAACCCCCCGGCCCGCCCCATCCCATCCCCACAAAAAAGTTCAGGCTCAGGATTTTTTTTTTTTGCTTTAACCCCTGAGTGTAACTTGCTTTGGATAAAAGCTTTTGCCAAATGCGTAAATGTAAATATAAATCTCTCTCTCTCTCTCTATATATATATAACGTTTCCTCTTTGGTCACAAGTGAAATGCTACTGAGCCATGCGTTGCATGTCATGGGGCTGCACAACAACATTGCTTCCTGGGAGGGGAAACTGCACAACTGCATACTGCTTAAAAGTTTGTTTAGTGCATCTCTGTTTAAAAAACAAAACAAATCTAAGACAAAGACATCAACTGAGTAAAACCAGTGCATTGTATAGAAAAGATAAAAAAAAAAAAAAAAACCTGTGAAACAGCTTCTGCTTGGGCCTGTACATGTGCACCATTTCTTTAGATGTGCTTGCTGCTCACACTTTGTTTAGACATTTCAACAATCCCTTATGTTGACAGACAAGATCAAAACTGATAATACTGCTAAATACTCTCATGTTACAGAATTTAAATTCTTAACATGTTATAACATCATTTGCAATAACTCATTGTTCAGAGATCCTGAATCAGCTGCCAGAATGATGATGAATAGCAAGTGGGTGTTTCTTCAACCATGTGCACTTTAAGCCCTGTGGACTTTAGGAAAATAAACTTTCTTAAAATCCTATTATTTTATAGCAGCAACATCATGTCATTCACATCTCAAATTATGTATTGTGTTTGGTAACATTCTGTGGTGGAAATTACATTTTAAACTTTTTTCCAGAAAATCTTGCTAAGGACAATTTCACAGCAAGCATTTTAGATATTTTAAATACACACTTGTTTTCACTCTTTGCATCATTGAACAACATTATAGCTTGAAATGATGCATGATAAAAATAACTGTTATTAGGTGATATTTACCTTGATTTTCTTCACACATTACATCTTATTTCAACTCCATCATGCTCTAAACTGACACTGTTCCCTTGGTAAAAACAAACAAACAAAAAACAGTAACTTTTGCTTGATTATTATTATTATTATTATTAGATGCAAAGTTTGTTTATTGTTGTGAAAATGACACCAAAACTGAGAAGTAGTAAAGTGTACACATTATATATATATATTTAAATTATTAAATTCATTCACTAATTGTTATGATAATTTAAAAATGTATCATATTTTTATGGATTTAATATTTTCAGATGAAAAGTCTCAATCTGGGACAAGAGTAAAACAATAAAATTATATATAAATGGCATTTGAAAAGTAGCAAAAATAAATGCTAAAAAATAGAAAAAAGTTTACAAGACTGCTTTAATGTGACCTACATATAACAAAAATGTAAAAGTTGAAATTTGGCCCTTGGGACAAAAAAAAACAAACAAAAAACCATAGTTAAAGAAACACCCAAATATCATCATAGCATCAGAAACAGTCAGTGCTTAACATGTTGTTTACATTTGAGGTGCATAACGTCATCATGTAATTAGGCTGTAAAAAGTCCCTTGCACTCAAAGCCAGAGCAGTGAGTAAGTCTATGTCTGGTCTGCTGAGCTAAATTCATGTCTCACGTAACCATTAGAAAAGTGTGGGGTATATTCTTGAACAAGCACAGAGGTATTTTTGACCATCTCTTGAAAATGCTCCTCCATTTTGGTATATACGTGCCTCTGCAATACAAGAGGCCTAAACAGGTTTATTGGTTCCGCAGTACGGATTATTTTGGGAACCAGAATTTCCACTGGGATGCGAGGGTTCCCAACAACAACGTGATAGAGTCTCTTTTCCTCTAGGCTTTGCTGCAGGAAGCAGAGCAGATCCCGTAATCTGTGATTGAGATTCTGCGGCTGCCACATCGCAGGACGTTTACTCAACAGCAGATGCAAAAGCGCCGTCTTTATATGGTAGTTAGAAAAGGCGCTTCTCCCAGTCAAAGCCGTCTGCTTTTTGTGCAAGAAAGAAACTATCTGAAGACAGTGAACATGACACGAATTTGTAGGAAGTTGTTTTGCTAGATGTTTAAGCAGGTTCTTTTCATAAACAGTTAGTGAGAGTTGCCAGTGAATGTCTGAGGGGTTACTAGAGTCAGATGGGAAATGAGAGATGAGGTAAGCATCCGTGTCCTCAAACTGAACGGCAGGGGTAATGTTAAAAATGACAGTCTTCCCAGACCTAAATCTGATTTTCAGAGCTCCAGGGAAGTCTAGGTTCCGCAATGCCAGCTCAAAATCATACTTGTGAGAGATCTGGCCCCATGCTTTGCTCACCGAGATCTGGAACCATCTCATGATCTGATCTTTTGACAAATATGACGTGTTCTTCTCACAGAGCAGCTCCACCAGTGTGTGTTCCTCAAGCTTTTCACTCTCATTTCTATTGTGAAGCAGACACAGCATATCATCACCGAGATTGGTTGAGCCACAAAGACAGTCTGTGCCATTTCCACCTGGTTTTATTAGTTTAATCCTCCCACATCCTTGCAAGTCCAGTGGAATTTCAGTGGAGGGGTCGCACCAGAGCTGAGACTGGAAACTGAATGGCTGTGGAGGTGCAAAAGGCACAAAGAGGTCACATGTAGGAGGTTTAGACACCCTCCAGGACTCAAACATGCTGCCTATGCCAACAAAGTCCTCAACTTCCAGGTCAGAATCTCGAACGCAAACACTTCTCAAAGCCTCGAGCAGATCATCCGCAAAGCCCTCGATAAACTCTCGCACTCTCCCGCTCTCGTGGATGAAAGGATGGAAGTGGGTCTTGCAGAAGTTACTCAGGACACCTTTATCTAGGGCTACAGTCTTAGCGCTGAGATATTCGGCACTGGATTCTCCATCTTCATCTTCCATGGTGTCTGGCATTTCAGTAGGGATCATATCCTGCCTGCACACCTCAATCGTGAAGAAAATGACTAGGCAGAGAGTGCTCCAAAAGTACCAGCTGTAACTGTCCGGATCATCAATCAGAGCTGTTTCTATTTGTGAGATCTCCTGATCCAGGCGCTTCTGTTCGGCCTCCAGCTTCTCCTGGTGCTCCTTCATCCGGGTCAGGAGCTCGTCATCTTGCTCAGGGATGGTGGTGTTCTCATTAGGGAAGAGCAGCGGGTGGTTGAGGATAGCGGCTACTACCACTATGCAAACCCGTGCAAAAGCACCTTGCATCCTTCACTGTGCGTCTAGGAAAACACACATTTCTCGATTAATGTGAGCTTCTTGAAAGGAAATGCATCTTCAAACTTTTGAAAAAACATGTCATTCTTCAGAGTGGTTATTTTTGAACTGTAATACAAAGGACTGTCCTGCACTGGGGAAGGAAGTCAGATAACCTCTGTTAAATGTCATAAATTAAAGCAGCAAGATAACTGTCTCCATTGAAAAAATAATTTAAAAAAAATTCTGTTAATCTGTTAACTTGAGGTTTGGATTTTTTTTTAAAAAACCACTGTGGTACCATCTCATCTTTTTTAAAAGTATTTTGTCATTTAGCATTGACTGAAGCTATGGAAGGAATCTCATATACACTGAGCCTCCTCAGTGTATATGAGCAATTGGTTTATTTATAGTGTGGCACTTGGAGTCTGAGTGATTCTTGGAATGAGGCAGATAAAATTCCTTATTTATACAATCTACTGGCTACTGGCACATTCCATGAATACGGTACACTTTGGTGTCCCGTGATTTTTTTTAAAGCATTAGGGACAACTTTTGTCAATCTTTTGAAGTGATATGCAACTCATAGTAGTAAAAAATGTACTCGTCTAAAAAAAAATCTGTACTCGTTATTTATTTGGACTCTTTATACACCATGATGAGAAGGCAAGCAAATATTCTCATTCAGTCTCATTTTCTGTTTATAGACTTCATCAAGCTTAACCATACTAATACTCAAGTTATTATAAGAAAAATGTTCAAAACAAAAATGGATCTTTAATAAATTTGAAAGGTTTGGCCGTTTTTTTCTTTTCAAACATTTCAGTGTTTAAACTGCATTTAAACATTTGGTCCCACTTTATATTAGGTGGCCTTAACTAATATGTACTTCTATTTAAATTAATCATTTGGTACAATGCAATTATTGTGTACACACATGTGTTTACATTGTACTTATATTTTTAAAAATACCTATATGTAATTACATCTGTAATTAATTTCTGTAATTACATTTATAATTACACTGTTGACCCATCCCTCACACCTAAACCCACCCTTAAACCTACCCAAACCACCAAACCTGTTCCTAACCTCACCCGTATCCCACCTCAATAGCAGCAGTAGTGTTTTGCATTACAATATGAACACAAAAAGTACATTGATGTAAGTACATAGTAGTTAAGGCCATCTAATATAAAGTATGACCAAACATTTTTTTTTCTTATTTATTATTTTTTTGTAAATGAAACCACAGAGAATAAAAAGAAAATAGTTAAATGGCTGAAATTTTACTTTGATGCTTTGATCTCAACAAATTTTCTGAAAGTTAACTACATCCCCCTTTTGCAGCTGAAAGGAGGTGTTTCAATGTTCTACTACTTATATTCAGTTTAGGCCCTATTTTTATTAGTGTACATTAGTGGAACTGCATCATATCCCAAGTTAAACTGCAACAAATCGTTTTTAAATAGAGAGCATAATGATAGGTAGTTGACTAATAACGGCTGAGCTCCAGTTAAGACGATAATTGAGAAATTTGCGTGGCGCTGCAAAGATTCCCACAGTCTACAAACACGAAAGGGCGGAGTGTAGACAACAACAATTTACTCATTACACAGAGAGAAATCTACAAATAGTTAGACACTATTACAGAGGAAATATTTGTTTACGCGTGACTTAAAGTAAGTTTATCAGCAACAGGGCGAGTAGTGTAGAGTAGAGAGCGGTGACGCAATGAACTAACGACTAAAAGGCAGAGCATCTAACAACTTCTCTTTTTAATCGACACAATTGCGTATTTTCTTAACGACATTTTTGAAGGCGTTTTAACTCCTGAGGTTTGCAAAACTATTATTTTTTTTTTTTTTTACATTTTAATCACAGCTTTTACGGTGTCTTGAATAATCTATGAAACAACAGATGGCCACTACTCGCGCTGAGTCTTTGTTTTAGACCAAGAACTGAATAGTAACTTACACTGTAATCCAAGAGTTAAAGTCCAGCGTTGTTCATTGTTTCAGAACGATACTGAACCGACACAAGAGAAAGCGCTGTAGTACCGTTACTCTGTTTCCTCATCTGCTCTCACATCCAGGAAGTGACCAATGGGGCAGTTTTCGCTCCTCTATAACAAGCACGTGGGTCAGTTCCCCTCTTGAGTCTACATCATGTCACGCGCACGCACGCACTCCAGGGGTGATGGAAACATGAACTTTTTGAGGAAAAAAGTATTAAAGTTTTTACAAGTTATACTTACAGTGAATATTATCTGCCTATAGTGTTACCTGTGGATGTACATGCAATTACAAAAATAAATGTACATAATAAATGTTTAGGCTATATAATATATGATGAGAATAATAGCCTATCTACAAACGGCGGTAATCAAATGAGGTTTTACGACAAGGCATTTATGTTGTATTTTTTTGTTTCTTTTCTTTTCGGCTCTTTTGAAGAACTTGCAGCTGCGCAGTGACTATATGACAAATATACCCACACGAGGTCGCTACCTCACCAAAGTTTAGTAGCTTATTATAGCCTAAATAACACTTTGATATGAGAGTTTGTCAAATAAAGCCCAAAGCAACCATCCGTTTATAGGATCGTTTTAAACTTTCTTTTTAACATTATTTTCCTGGGGGTCACGCTATGCGATAATTGAGAAAAAGTTAGGCTACATTCTCCAAACCGATTAGGCTATATCTTTTAGGGTCACGGGAGGAGCGCTTTGAGAGAAAAATATGAGAAAATGTAAATACGAAGTGTTTTTCACCATCCGACTACTCAAAGGGAAGAAAGCAAACCCGTTTTAACTAGTTTCAAAGCCAGGTTCGTGCGCACATTTGGGTGTGGCCAAAGGAAGCAGGTGCGCGTGCCCTACAGGTGAACCCATCACACTTCAGCACGCAGAGCTCGCGAGATGCGTTAATATCTGTGAAACATTCATTTACACGTGCTCCATACAATTACTTTTAAATTAAATTAACCATTTCTCAAGTGAGTTTTTTTTTTTTTCGTTTGTCTTTTTCGCAGACTTGAACAGCGCAGATCTGAACAGCATTTGGCGGTCAAATATCAGATAAGTAGCCTCTTATCTGCAGCCTCTTATAGCGATAACTTAAACTAATTAATGGATCGTTTAAAGTTGGTTCTGCAATATTTCCAGTCAAATTCTGAGTCCATCTCCAATGGTATCTGTATAATATTGTCACTGATAAGCGTCAAGTTGTATACAAGTTTTGATTTCAACTGCCCCTGTTTACCGCAATACAATAAGATGTACGCACTAGGGGTCATGTTCGTTCCTCCAATTATATTGTTCCTTTTGGGAGTGTTAGTTAATCGTCATACTGGGGTCCTGATGGAAGAGTGGGTCAGACCCCTGGGCAAGAGGACAAAAAATCCAGCAGTGGTAAAGTAAGTTTGAAGCTAAATAATATAAATAAGGCTACTCATTTATTATTAATATTAATCATATAAAAATACTGTTTGCACTTTATTTTACAGTATGTATGTGTGCTTACAATGTACTTGGGCCTACCTAAGAAAGTACTGGTAAAAAATGCAACTAAAAGGGGTAGGGTTAGGTTTAGGGGTAGGTTCAGGTTTAGGACAGTTATTACCTAGTTATTGTAATTGCATTAATAAGTATCCTACATACATACATGAGGAACAGGACTGTAAAATAAAGTGCTACCAAAATACTTATATTGTCCTTCTTCTAGATTTTTGCTGTCATCAATGTTGCAACGGTCCCTTCTGGCCCCCATGGTCTGGATTCTGATGACGCTCTTGGATGGAAAATGTTTCATCTGCGCATTTAGTATGAATGTAGACCCTAAATATTTTACAGGAATACCAAACAGCACTGGCCTAGAACTGATCAAGATCATGGCTAAGGTGCCTTGCAAAGAGGATGTCATCTTCAAAAACAGCAGTTTTCGGAAAGCTGTCTCACGATATGTGCGTTGTTACTCTCAGGTGAATGGATTTTCTCACGTTTTTTGGTGCATTTTTCAGTGCTTACAGTCTCTTTAGTCAAAGAACTGTGATGTCAATGTCATTTTTTGACTTGATAGCTGCTAAGTAAGATTGAGCTGTACAAAGTTTACAGGAGCAGACCTTTAGCAAATCTGTAGGTGGTTGAAATCCTTTCATGCTTTGCATAACCAGATGATTCATCTATTCTTCTTGTATAATTTATCTTCTTCTTAAAGGCAATAGGCTGGTCAATCCTCCTCTTCTTCATTTTTTTGGGCGCTGTGGGTCGTGTCCTAAAGCCTTGCTTCAATCACGCCACTTTTCTGCAGACACGCTACTGGAGCAATTACTTAGACATTGAGCAGAAGCTCTTCGATGAGACCTGTGTCCTTCATGCCAGAGATTTTGCCAGAAAATGTGTGGTGCAGTTCTTTGAGAGCATGCGAGAAGACGTGACTGTGAGAATGCCCCTCTCAAGTGCATTCAGACCCAGCACAATCCATAATGAATATGAAGAGGAAGAAGAGGAGCGTCTGCATGGTATAACAAGACAAGATCAGGTGGATCACTTGCTGCAGACCTGGTATGAGTGTAAACCAGAGCTGGACGTGACCAGGATGGCCTATAAGCCCAAAGCGTGTATCACTTGGGAAGATATCAATGGAAAGGCATTGTTCTCTGAAGTGTAAAACCGAGGGGGGAACAGAACTTACCTCTTAAATCAGAATTAATGTCAATAAGTGACATGTTCATGAAATATTAATAAAGATAATGAAAAATGTTGACCCTAGAAATGTAATAATTTGAGAACTAATTGACTAATGAATGTTAATTCAGAAGCAAAACTTAAAAAGCTTGCATGCTGGTGCATTGGATTTATAATAATTATTTATAATTTCTGTCTTCGTCAATGTTGCAATGAGCCCTTCAGGCCCCATAGGATTCTGATGCAATGATGCCTGGATGGAGAATTTTTCATCTGCATAGAATGTAGAACCCAAACATTTTTTAATTGTAATGTTACTATCAGATTATTGTCAGTTCAGAAAGCCTTGTTTTAACCTTCCTCAAGCGCTTGCATGCTGGTGCATTTGAATATGCTGGGATTTAGTTTGTGTAATTTTGCATGTCTCTTTCCACACACATTACACAACCTCATGGATATGGCTTGGATGCAAATTACTACAGAACCCTGGCAACACCTGAAAAAATATGTTGTATATGTATTTGTCTGTATATATTGTGTATGTATTAATAATATTGATTAATAAAAACCTGTTTATCAGTTAGACCACTGCGTTCTGTATTTCCATGTTTTGAAATGTACAGTTGAGTAAGAGATATTTTGGCTTGTAGTTATGTATTATGTTCGACAGTAAACAGTTTAAGCACTGGACAATGCTAGGACAAAAATCACACCCAACTGTTTAGTTGAGGATGTGTTAGAGCCTCTAAAGGAGGGGCCTGTCACTCATGTGCATCCATGCATTGATGCGACCTGGTGAACCTTTGTTCACTTTGGACTCAACTCTGCTCCAGCAGTGTTGCTCTCTTTTCTCTCTGACAATATAGAATAAGTCTTTGATTATTATAATAAGATTTATAATTTATTGTTGCTCAACTGCACTAATTTGATCTCCTATTTTGCTCTAAAAGGTGAACTGACTTTTTAAAAATGGATAAGTTTCGAATTATGGTCCAGTTTTTGCAAGCCAACCAGGAGTCGTTCATGAACGGCATCTGTGGGATCATGGCTCTGGCAAGTGCTCAGATGTATTCCTCTTTTGAGTTCACCTGTCCTTGTCTTCCAGACTACAATTATGCGTATGGAATTGGCATTCTAATCGTTCCGCCAATATGGTTCTTTTTACTTGGATATGTACTTAACAACAACATATCAGTGTTAACTGAGGAATGGAAGAGACCGGCTGGAAAACGCAGGAAAGATCCGGCGGTTTTGCGCTACATGTTCAGCTCCATGACGCAGCGCGCTCTCATCGCTCCGGCTGTATGGGTAGCCGTGACTTTAATGGATGGCAAGAGCTTTTTGTGTGCTTTCAGCCCCACGACGGATTTATCCGAGTTCCTCAACGAGAGCCATCACAGCCTATCCAAAAAGGAGCTTCTGAAATTACAAGCAAGGATTCCATGCAACGACGTTTTTGATGGGCATGAGATTATTTCCAGTGATGCGGCCGTTAGGTATATTCGCTGTTTGTCACAGGTAATGACACTATTTCACAACTTAATGATAAAATGGGGGTTTCTACAGTATCTTACCTATTACTATTAACGCTGGGTAAAGCAATATTTGTAATTTTGTAAAATTTGGCAAAAGTAATTTTAAAAGACTGTAGCACACACCTGGAATGTTATTAATTATAGTGTCAGGCGTGAAGAGATGCGGTGCTAAAGTTGTTTATCAACAAACAACCAACCATTAAATGCTTTAGTGCATACCTCATTAAATATTCATACGCCTATAGGAACTTCGACGCGCTGAGAGAAAATGAAAATGTCGAACGCGTGGAGAGACAAACATTTGAGAAGAAATTAGAATTCATTTTTCTGTTTGTGCGTTTCATACGATTTGAAAACAAATTTTCACAGATAGCCTACAAGAGGTATGGCTACTAAAACACGACAGATCCAGGATTAGGCGAATTATGAACCCAGGTAAACTAGTAGCCTATAGACCAGGGATTTAAAAGTATAGGCTATTGGGCCTATATGAGAAATGATGTAAATATGACTTTCAGTTTGATAATATGTAAACTATAGGCCTAAATTGTCTATATAAAACTAGGCTAGGCTATATATTATATTAAATATATATATATATATATATATATATATATAACGATATATTGTTTTATTTTTAAATTAATCTGTTGCAATGTTTTTTTTAGGCCTGTGGATGGACCTTTTTAATGGTAATAACTATTGCAGCCTTCTTGATAAGGGCGATAAGACCTTGTTTTACACAAGCCGCTTTTCTTAAAACCAAATATTGGTCGCACTACATTGATACAGAGCGCAAACTATTCGATGAAACATGCAAAGAGCACGCCAAGAGCTTCGCTAAGGTCTGCATACAGCAATACTTCGAGAGCATCAGTGGTGAAATTGTTCCACAATTCCAGCTACCCACAAAGAAAGGGAAAGGCAATAAAGATGATGATGGGGAAAAACAGAAGAGTGATGAGGAGAAGCTTCTTGGGATCCGTAAAGAAGAAGACATGAATAAAGTCTTGTGGAACTGGCATACATGTAAACCCGCATTATTTCTGAATAAACACGCTGAAGATATGAATATGAATGGACATGCGCACTTGGATACACTCAGTCTCTCAGATGAGCTCTACACTCAAACACCTATGAAAAACACAGCTGTGGCATACTACTCCAAAGTCTGACTTGGTTTAATCTTAGACTGGTATAGCAGTACTCACTGTCAAGATCTCATTTCTATTTATTGCATGCCTTTCTTATTTGATATCCTCCTGAGACTCAGTAGTCATTCAATCAAGCCACTGTTGTAAACATGTGTTGTTTCTTACTATAAATAAACGAGAACATAAATAATAGGATAATATGGGCTTTTCTGTGATAATGCAAAGAAACACGCTAGTGTGACCAATATGGCAATAATAATATAATGATGATGACGATATTAATAAGGAATGTTACTCTTTTTCTCTTCTTATGCAACAAATTAAGATTTACTAAAATTAAGTTATAGCTAAATTTAAATTCAGGAGGAGTTTGTTAATGTAATCAGTCATAGGATATCAAGGACATATCAGCAGCTGCTAACGTCACTCCAGAGGTATTTTTTACAGTATTTAGTAGGGCTGTGCAGTTAATCAAATTTGATTATCATGCGCATCTCGTCAGTAAAGCCGGTTCCATGATTAGTAGTCTAGATCACCTGTTTTCAGATGGAGCGGCATTTACTACACAGAGCCATAGTTCACTGACAAGCTAGGCAATATCACATTCGTAATCGAAGAACACGATATTGCCTAGCTTGTCAGTGAACTTCGGCTCTGTGTAGTAAATGCCGCTCCATCTGAAAACAGGTGATGGCGAATTACTACTAATCACGGAACCAGCTTTACTGACGAGATGCGCATCGAATTGGATCAATTGCACAGCCCTAATGTTTAGCCTCATAGCAAGTTACTATGGCTGCTAAAGTGAACAAAGTAGTTTACCACATCATAAATTATGTTTCCCACAGTCAATGTTATTGTCCAACAGAAGCTGCCTCAGCAGTTTGCAACTGTATAGCTTGCTTAGTAGGCCAGACTTTTGAGTTAAGCTCAAGTTTCCCTCGCAAAAATAATTAGTTATGCTGTTTAGTTTAAAGCAGCAGTATTTAATACTAACTCATAATTGATTATATATATGATTTTAAGATATTTTAAGATATCTTAAAGCAGTGAATTTCGGGGTCCAGGGCCCTATAGGAAGCTTCAGCAAACTTACAAGAGGGCCTCAAGATGAAAATCAATACATTTGTTGTTTAATTCACCCCTACATTTTTGAAATTCTAAATGTAATTATTTAAATTTGTAACTAGGCCTAGTTACTTATTTTATGTATGGACACTATCCCAATTTCTGTAAATTGGCTTTGAATATTATTTTGGACAGTGGATGTAGTCAAAAAGGTTGAGAACCACAATGGGTGTCACTTCAGAACTCGCTTGTGGCTCTCCTGTGGCCCGCCATGGGGAATCCGTTTCATGACATTGTGGTTTCCAAGATGATCTCTTCATTCTGAGATGTTCTGTGCACTTCAATGTTCCAATTGTGTATGTCTCCGTAATTAAACACACCTAGTTTAATTTCAAGACCTGCAAAAGGAGTGTCAGATAATTGAGACATGCAAAAAATAAACTGTAACTTAGGAACCACTGTCATATCCATTTTTACTGGGTCTCAGGAGGCATGCTGAACAGTACTGTTGGATGACATTTATATAGAGAGAGAGAGAAAGAGAGAGAGAGAAAGATGTTTTTTTTTTTTTTCGCGCATGTGTATGATCGCTCTCATTTACTTTAGCCCAACCTGTTTTAGTTAAATGCCTGTTATCCACTGGGGCTGAAACCAGATTGTAATTGCTGTTGGTGATTCACCGCTGTATGTACATAATAGACAGAGCGAAGGAATGCTCTCACTTCTTGACCACAACAAATACAGCTACATACAGGCAGGTTTTTGTTTTGTTTTTACAATCTGCTTCTGCTTGTACATAATTTTAAAACTTTGTGGATGTTCAGCAAGACCATTTGTACTCCCTGGCGATGAAATGTAAGTCTTCCTTTCAGAAATTATGTGGTTTTTTCAGTTGATATTTGGTTTTTGGTAATTCATTTGAGTGGCACACAGAGGCTTGAGGAAACTTTGCCCAATTAATTGATTTTATATAAATTGAATGTATGACTACATCATTAAATTAGAAATTGTATAATGAAGCTGTTTCTGTTTTGCCCCTCTTTTTCATGTATAACTGTGTCAACCATAAAGGACCTACTTGTACATCTGTCTTTGTCAGGTTTTAGGTTTAATTTACAGAGACAATACTCATCGTCAGCGATAAGAAGCGGAGAAAAAGAAACTCCTGTATCAAAATAAGATGTCTGCTTTCCTCTCAGAATACATCAAATTTATAGCACTTTACTTCAAGAGTAAGGATGTCATGGTTTTCAATGGCCTCATTGGTTTAGGAACAGTGCTTGGTCAGACAGCATACAACATCTTAGCTTTTCACTGTCCATGTTTACAAAAGAAGAATTACCTGTATGGCCTGGCTGCCATTGGTGTACCAGCCCTGGCTTTCTTTGTCATTGGGGTGATGCTGAATCAAAATACCTGGGACGTTGTGTCAGAGTGTCGGAGCAGAAGATGCAGGAAATTGTCAGTGACTGCTGCTTTTGCTCTGTTGGGCTCTATTGTGGGCAGAGCAGTCGTTGCCCCTGTCACCTGGACTGTAATTTCCCTCCTTAGAGGAGAGGCGTATGTCTGTGCTTTCAGTGAGTTCATGAACCCCTCATCTTTGGACGACTTCTTTTCAACTACACCTGGTCCAGAGATCATGGCCCGGTTTCCATGTAATGATGTACCTGCTCCATTTATGAACTACTCAGTAGAGGTCGAACGCAAGTTAAAGTATGAATCCCAGGTACTTATCATTTTTCATAGTGTTGTTAAAGTCCCTAATTGCGTCAACACTAGTGATATGTACAAGCTTCATTTTTTCCATTCTTCATCTAGCTTTTGGGCTGGTTGCTGGTGGGAATCATCTCCCTCGCTGTCTTTCTGCTCCTCTGTTTGAAAAACTGCTGCTCTCCACTTGGCTACCATCAGGAGGCGTACTGGTCCCAGTACTGCTCCAGTGAACAAGCTCTGTTCCAGCGTACAGCTGAAGTACATGCTAAATACCATGCGGCTGAAAATGTCAAGAGTTTCTTTGGCTTTGTGGCCTTGGAAGATCAGGAGAAGCAGCTTTTAGAAGACTGCAAGGGAATCAAGAGCATCATTCCCAGAATGGAGTGGAACCGTGTCACTGGGGTTTACATGTACAGAGAGAGTGATAACACTCCCATCTATAGCCGCTTAAACAAATGGGCCATGTACACAACTGAACATGACTGTTAAGTAATTGACAAAGAAATGGACATTTTATGCTTTTAGTCAGACAAATTAGTGTCTAATTAATGAATAATACTGCACACCCAAAAACTAATATCTTTGGAATCAATAAACACTTAATAAATGTGTGCCACACAGACCATAAAGGGGGGGAAAAAGTTACATAAAAAATAATTGTTATGTACACTAAATGACATACACAAAGCTTGTGATTATTTTCATTTCTAGTGCAAATATGTTTTTTTTTTAAGAAATCAGAGAAAAAATATATAATGTTTAATATTCATCTAATAAATGTTATCTATTTTGAATATCAATGTTAGAAGCACAAAGCTAAATGATTATAATAATAATGTAAAAAATCATTAAAAACTTAATAGTAAACAAAGAAACAAATAATATATTTCTGGACAATGCTCTATTGAGTCTTGTTAAAGGCTGTATTGAACCTTTCAAAAATAAGCTCAGTCCACAATCCACAACTTTGGCTTTTTTCTAAACAGACATCAAGTTGAATGTCAAAACCTAGTCTATGCATTGCTGAGATGGCCACTGTTGCTATTAAAGGCAAGTTGTTTTAAATTGTCAAATGGACATTTTGTCAGACATAATTTCAGTTTTGGTGAAGATTTGCAGGAGGAATTCTACAGACATGTATCAGTTTTAGAGTAAAGTGTACAATTTGCTGTGCTATATGGACATTGAGACCCACACTATATAAAATAATTGTATTTATGTAGTTTTAGATATACAACTTTTTTCTGAAATGATTTACATTTATATTAGGGCTGAATTGGCAATCTGGCCCCTTTTTTTTCTTTTTTTGATTTCTTGCCAAGGACTTGCCCATAATGCAGGGACAGCGGCCCATTGGTTTGTATTGTACTTTAATCCTGGAAATATGTGGAAATATTTTTTGCCTCGGAAGACTTGGAATATTAATATTTTTTGAATAAATTATTACTGTAGCTGTATCTGCCTGTTATATCTTGTGTTTTATTGACAAATGGTTGGTTTAGGGGCAGGGGTTGGGTTACGTGCTTGTAAATGTGTAAATAGTGTAATGTAAATAAAACTGTTGGGTGGAAAAAATTACACCCCAACATATATGCAATAATGGCAATATTATTACCCAATATATAATTTAATCATGATGATAAAATTCCCAGTGCCTTTCGCGTCAGCATATTGACGCCAAGGGTATTGACACTAAAGGGGTACTCTGTGCATCAAAAAGTGACACCAAAGGGTCCTGACCAAGCGTCAATATGTGACGAGTTGGGAGTGACAGTGGAGGTTACATAGCTTAGAACATAGCATAGAAATACTGACCACGATGACACATGCAAAACAGCAAACAAAAATTTTTTTTTTTAACTTTTTTAGACTTGGAGAGAACTCTGATTTGAAAATGTTTTAAACCGACTCATGGCTTGTTTCTTACTCAACAGGTTATTTAACCAACAGATAGCAATATAGCTCTCCAACAGCAGGAGTTCAGTAGTATCTATTGAAAGGAGTCGTTTCATTATGGTTTGCTGTATAGTGCATGCTGTGATAGTTATTTTCAAGGATGGACCGTGTAAATTATAAACCTATTGGTTAGCTAAATTAACAACGTTCAGATTTGTCCATTTGCGACCCATTTAGTGTAGACTGGTTATTTCTTGTGCCTGTGTTTTGGTTGCATTTCTTCCACAGAGGCTCATCTGACTTGTAAAGTTGTAAAGCACAACCAAAACATGTTCTTCTGCAAGGTGCGTGCAGTTTTATTTACTAACCGCCAGCTTCAAATTAAGTGTTACAAATGCTATTTTTACTAAATAGTATGCAGAAAATGATCTGTAAATGATCTGCAGAAAATGCTGCTTCCTGAAAGGTATCAATGAGTAATTGTCCAATAAAATATTATAAAAAATATAATATTTTTTAATGAAAATTTTGACGTTACCAGATTTATGTTTGTAACGAGTTAATGGCTCATTTAATTTCAAAACAGACACTTAGTGTGTAATTAAAATTGTAGTTTAAATGATTTTTGGTCATTTTTAATATTAATGTTACGTTTTTGTTATTGCGCAATCCTGTTTTGTCCTGAACATCAAAATAAAAAAATATGTAAATAAAATCAATTTGATTCACTGAGAAAAAGTAACTACAGTACATTAAATTTTAAGAGAAATTCTAATTATATACATAACCAATTAAAGTGTTTTTACAGTAGCATTTTGCAATTCTTTTTCCATTTTTAGTGCAACTAATTGTTTTTGTGACTGGGAAGGAAAATAGTTGTTGTGAAGTATGAAGGAATATGTATGTGGCCAATATGTAGTAAAAATAAAATAATACAAAAAGGCTCAATTTGTCACTGTAACACTTCTGTCACTAGAGGTATTTCACAAAGACCCTTAAGTGGTGAAAAAACAAGGGATGAGAGAAAACCATTGTGTTAAACCATTATATAGCCTAGAAAATGCTTAACATGGCTTAAAGGGGTCATGAACTGAGAAATCAAAATTCCCTTGATTGTTTTAAATGTTTAAAAGCAGGTTTTGACTCTATTTGGGAGGTGTTTTACCTTGGCTCCCTAAATGAAATATCTACAGTAATAACAGACTATATAGATTTCTGTGTGCAATCAGTGATATCAGCTAAGGAGATAAAAAAAATCTATCCAAATAATAAGATGTATATAACTAAAGATGATAAGCAGGTGACAAATGTGAGAAAGATTGCCTTTAAGAAAAAGGATACAAAACAAATAAAGTGTCTAGATAAGGAGTTAAAGGGGAAAATACGAGAGGCAAAGATGGCATATAGGTCAAAATTGGAAAAGGCTTTTAAAAGTAATCGTGTGAGACAGGTATGGGATACCATGAAGGGAATGACTGGATTATCAGCTACACAGAAGTCATTAGTAGTAGATGATGAGATTGAGTTTGCAAATCAGTTGAATACATCTTTCTACAGGTTTGATAAAGAGAATATTTTAGATTGGAGTATTATTAATTCGGTAAGACCAGAGTGTTCAGACAGAATTGATCTTACATTTGAACAGGTGAGGAGTACTTTTAAACAATTAAACCAGAAAAAGGCTACAGGACCAGATAATCTTAGTGCATTTATTCTGAAAATTTTTGCAGATGAGCTTGCACCTGTATGGCAGCCTATTTTTTCAGAGGTCCTTAGATACTCATGTTATCCCTGACATGTGGAATGCTTCACATGTAATACCTCTTCCAAAGAAATCTTGGGCAGAGGAATTAGGTGATTTTCAGCTCATACACTGTAAAAAAAATTCCATAAAATTCATGGTAAAAAAACGGCAGCTGTGGTTGCCGGAATTCTATCGTAAAAAATATGGTAGCAACATTTTAGGTTTTACGGTTTTAACTTAAATTTACAGTTAAATACCGTAATATCATTAATTGATATAATGTTAATATACCAATCTACTGAAGTACTGAAATCTGTTTTGTACCTGTCAGTTTGCATATAAGCAAAATCGTAGTACTGAAGATGCAGTAGGAACATTGTTACTTTTGATCCTGAAACATCTGGATAAGCCTAAAACTATAGCTTGGGCCCTCTATTTGGACTTCACGTCTGCATTCCATACAATACAGCCAGAGCTTCTACTGACAAAAATGATTCAAATGAAAGTAAATCCTTATTTGATCCATTGGTATTATTCATTTTTGATCATTTTTGAACACAAATAGTTAGAGTTAGTCAGACATATTTGAATTCAATAGTTACTTATTCAGGAGTGCCCCAGGGGTGTGTGAGATCACCTTTTCTTTTTACTTTGTATACAGATGATTGTAAATCTGACAGTGTAAACACATACATATTGAAGTTCTCGGGTGACACAGTGTTATTGTCTTTATTGGGGAGTGAAGATGATCTCAGTATGCATCAGTATTGTACAGATAGATTAGTGGAGTGGTGTGAGAGGAATTCACTTGTTATTAATGAAAAGAAGACAAAGGAAATTATCTTTGGAGTGACTATCCATAATACACTGATTGAAATAGTGTCTGCATATAAATACTTGGGTGTCTATGTTGACACTGCTTTATCATTGAGTGCACATATAGAGTATGTTTGTTGTAAAGTATAACAGCCTGTTTATTTCCTCGAGAGACTAAGGTCTTTTGGAGCAAACAAACAGATTTTGCTCATGTTTTTTTCAATCTGTAATAGAGTGTTGTACAAAAGCTCAACTGGCGAGATTGATATCTAACTTTTCTAAGATTGTGGGTCTTGAGCCAAGTTTTCATGAGTTGTACAAGAAGAAAATGTCCCTGACAGGTAAAATTATGTCTGATTCTTCCCATATTATGTATGAGGAATATCAACTTTTGCCATTTAATAGAAAACTGAGAGTACCATATGCCAGATTGAACAGATTACGTAAATATTTTGTTCATCAGTCAGTAAAATTAATTAATCAGAATAGGGGTTCTAAGTAGGCAGCAAGATTCTGAGGAATGGAAGGTACTAAAGTTTTTTGCACAGCAGATGGATGTGTACCAATGTGTACTTTTGTGTGTGTGTGTTGTATTGTGTAATGTGTACTGTTGTGAATTAATGTTAGACAGTAAACGCTATGGGATGCGAGACAATTTTTGGAAGAAATTCCTACAATAAAGTGAAATTGAATTGAAATTGAAATTTAATTGAAATGAAAGAGATCATATACTGTAAAACTATATGTTTCAGAACTCAAAAATTTCTTGTTAGTCTAAAACAGCTTATATTGAAACTAATCTGCCAAAATGACAGGTTGTGGAATGTGCCTCTTTATGACATAATAGTGTGGCTAAACATGGCCTTCGCGGAAGATGATCAACGCCTGCTTCTACATCACTGCCTGTTTAGCCCCGCCCACCAATTCGCACATATAGTGTAGATAACGAGAGAGGCGAACACGCAGGTCTATGCAGAAATCAAACGATATAGATGGCTCCGAAGACAACAGGATGCTGTACAGTGCCAAGTACAGTGCCTTCTGATCCCAACAATAGGAAAGAGTGGACGAACTTTATTTTTAATTAAGTTTCAGACCGCGTCAGTAAGAACTCTGTCTTTTGTTCACTTCATTTACAAATAAGGCACAATTCGACACAGGATGCGACATTCCTCCCATCCTGTATTTTTTCCACCACATCCCTTTAGGGGCTCCCTAATATTTTGACCCACAGTTGGAGTAAATTATATTTTATACTAGTTTAAAATCTTTTTTTAATTGTCATAACACTTAAGGACCAGAAAAAAGTTTCAGTCTAGTGCATTTTGAAGAGCCATTTTTTGTTAAGACATGTTGCCATATTTACATATTGTAAAATATCAGTAATAATACCTTGTTTTCATTTTTGTTTTATTTCATTAATTTAAAAGACATGCTTTTCTTAATGTGGGGAGGTGATTTGATTTATGACGCTGCCCAGCTTGTTTTAGTTAAATGCTCATACTTTCCACTGGGGCTGGAACCAGATGTAGTTCCTGCTGATGATTCAGTGCTGCATGCACGCAACAGACAGAGCGAAGGAAAGACCTCACTACTTCAACACAACATGAGCTACCTACAGAAAACTCATTTGTTTTAAGGACTTCTGTTGCTGACTGCATTTGTTTGTACATATTTGTAAAACTTTATGGCTGTTTAGGGAGACCATTTGTACCTCATTGCAATGGAATGTAAGTCTCTCCGTTTCTAAATAGTTTTTAGTTTCAAATTTGGGCTCAGTGTCGTGCTGAGACTTGCTCAAAGGATCTTTGTTTAGAGCGCTTTTCTGCATGAAATCGGTCTTTGAATTGAATGTTTATCTCATAACCTTCTGATTTGTACACATGCATATTATGTATCTACGTTTCTCTAGTTTTTAGAGTCTGTTTCTGCTTTCCTGTATAATCGTGTCAGATAACAAAGGAGGACTCTTCACTGTTCTGTCTTTGTCAGTGTTTTAGGTTTACTTTACAGAGACTCTCTGAAAGACTTAGTTTAATCTGCATTAATTCACATTGAGAAAATCAGGACAAGATGGCTGCACTCATCTCAGAAAACTTCAAATTTGTTGCGCTCTTCTTCAAAAGTAAAGATGTCATGATCTTCAATGGCCTTATAGGTTTAGGGACAGTAGCCAGTCAGACAGCATACAATATTTTAGCATTTCACTGTCCGTGTTCACCAAAGAAGAATTACCTGTACGGCCTGGCAGCTATTGGTGTGCCAGCTCTGGCTTTCTTTGTCATTGGGGTGATGCTCAATCGAAATACCTGGGACGTTGTGTCAGAGTGCCGCACCAGAAAATGTCGGAAATTATCGCTGTCTGCTGCTTTTGCTTTGTTGGGCTCCATTTTGGGGAGAGCAGCTGTTGCTCCCATCACTTGGTCAGTTATTTCCCTCCTGAGAGGAGAGGCGTATGTCTGCGCTTTAAGTGAGTTTGTAGACCCCTCTTCTTTGGATCATTTCCCTCCGACAACAAAGACTCCAGAGATCATGGCCCGGTTTCCATGTAAGGATGTACCTGCTCCATTTATGAACTACTCAAGAGTGATTGAACGCCAGCTAAAGTATGAATCACAGGTATTTATCACTGTAATATAGTCTGGTTATAGTCCTTAATTAAATATACTTCTAATTTCATTGGGCATTTACTGAAATGTATAACCTCTTCTTTTTTTTTCTAGTTGTTGGGCTGGTTGATTGTGGGAATCATCTCCCTCTCTGTTTTTCTGCTCCTCTGTATGAAACACTGCTGCTCTACGCTTGGCTATCAGCAGGAGGCGTACTGGACCCAGTATCGTTCCAACGAACAAGCTCTGTTCCAGCGTACAGCTGAAGTTCATTCTAAATACCATGCAGCTGAATGTGTCAAGAACTTCTTTGGCTTTGTGGCCTTGGAAGATCAGGAGAAGCAGCTACTAGAAGACTGCAAGGGAATCAAGAGCGTCATTCCCAGAACGGAGTGGAACCGTGTCACTGGGGTTTACATGTACAGAGAGATTGAGGACACTCCAGTGTACAGCCGCTTAAACAAATGGGACATGTATACAAAAGAGAACAACTGTTAGGTGAATGAAAAACATTCTGTGCGTTCTCTTTTAAATATCCGTTTTATACATTCAGAATTTTTCATTTATTGTTTGTTTTTTATTGCTTTTGTTGTTGTTGTTGTTCCTTCGTGGTAAACATACTTGAGTATTATGTTGATATTTGTCGCTGAAGGCTGTAATTCAGGTTGTTCAGTTTCTTCCTTTTT
Source organism: Acrossocheilus fasciatus (assembly GCA_036784905.1). Taxonomy (NCBI): domain Eukaryota; kingdom Metazoa; phylum Chordata; class Actinopteri; order Cypriniformes; family Cyprinidae; genus Acrossocheilus; species Acrossocheilus fasciatus. The sequence goes on from CM071950.1 coordinate 16,808,095, forward strand.
AAGGATAATATGATCTGTTTTAGCTTAGGAGAGAGGTGATTGGCAGCTTAAATTGTCGTATTTTAAAGTGTCAACGCACAATGAACTATTTAGCATCTGTTTTAAGAGACATGATGTACTCTCAGGTTGAGATGACCTCTTGTTATACTTTGCTAAGCAATAAAGTGCATCTGACAAATTAGTGTCTAATGAATTAATAATAATGCCCACTAAAACATATTTGCTGTAACAAAACAGAATAAAAATATGCTTTTCCATAAAGATGGGGGGAAAAAAACTGTTCAGATGATGTTATTAACTAATACTGACATGTAATTTATGTCATTTAAGAGAGTTAGCAGATGCTCTTATGCAGAATGACCTACAAAAGTGCATTACCACCATCACATATGAAACCATTGTGATGAACAGATGGCAAGCATGCATTTGTAATGCTATCTACAATTAAATAAATGCTTCCTGTACAAATACAAACAAGTACTCCCTAGTGAAATTTTTTTTACTAAAATGTATTTGAAATACATTTATTTCATGCTAAGTATACTACATATTTATATACTTAATAAAAAAATACCCTGCAGTACCCTTTTGGCATACTAAACTGGTATACTTAAAGTGTGATCATTTGGAACAACTAATTTTGTACTTAATGTACTTTAATTGTGCAGAAGTACTAAAGTCCAACTAAAGATACACTGAAGTATATTTAGATTGTGCTAAAGTGGAACTATTCCAAGTATACTTCAGGTACACTTTAATATCTTGCATTTAACGGTCGATATTATTAAAAGATCATACAATCCTCATCAGTATTGACATTAAAACACATTTTAGGCTCAATATTAAGAAATGTGCATTGTGCACAAGTGGTACTCCAAATAAAGTTTAATTAAAAGTTTTTGCCAAAACCATTAACCTTTCATTGCACATTAGGTTCTTTGTAGTGGAAAAAAAATCTTTATATTAAAATGTTAATCACAAAATGGTTATATTAAGAACTGTTTACTGAAACTATGGGAGGGTACAGCAACTTTGACTGCCTTGAAAGTTAGAACGGTGTTTTGAACTTGATTTGAGCAGGGATAGGAAGCTATGGAGGGGGCGCAGCAGAGATGTGACATGGGAGTACTTGGGAAGGTTGAATATCAGCCGGGCTGCAGCATTCTGCATAAACTGCAGAGGTTTGATTGCACACACTGGGAGGTTGGCCAGGAGTCATTGCAGTAGCTGAGACGACAGCAGATTGGGGCCTATACCACAGTCTGGCAAATGATTTGCAGGAGCAATCTGCACGATATGACTGTTGTTAATATGGAGGTTGCAGTTGACAACTCATTGTCCAGTGTGACACCAAGGTTCTTGGCTTTCTGTGTGGGTGAGATGGTCAAGTTGTCTATTGAAATAACAAGGTCTTGGCAAGGGTGTTTCTTGGCTTGAAGGAACAACAGCTTGGTTTTTGATCATTTCAGCTTCAAATGATGGATGTTCATCCAGGCAGAGATGATTGCCAAGCATGCAGTGATTTGTGAGGGTACCTGGTTGTCAGAGGGTAGGAAAAGAGAGGATCAATAGAGCATTGTTTAAATGAAATTGCCAGTTTAACAGAAGCCATGAGAGGTGATCACATGGTAATTGATTTGGTGTACGGGGAAAATACTGATCTTTGTTCAGTGGGGTTGTTGATGAGGTGAAGTCCTTTCATGATATCTGATCATGGGCCCAGTTAACTGAAGCTGAGAAAGATTTGTTGGTTCACATTTGCTGGGTTTACATCCAGTGCATTAGAAGCAACTTTACCAATTCAATTCTTAAATGTGCATCAAAAAGCTCACATGACTGCATAATTTGCTCAGAGAAGAAAATAAAAGATTTTATTTTCATAGGTTTAAGAAATATTCCTGGCTGAATTTAGTTCAAGTTAGTTAACCACAAGGTTTAAACAATATGATAACATGATTTTTTCGAAAACTGCTTATTGCTATTCTGTGTAACGTTTTTTGCAACTTTGCCATTTTTGCAACTTTGTTGGCATGGCAATGCATTGTCATAAACAAAAATAGTCTAAACACCTTTAAGCACAAATAATACTCAAAACCACAGAATTTCTAAGAAGGATTCAGTTAATTTTTTAAATTAATAATAATTTAAGTGGTTTCATAAAATTACAAGCTTCACATTTCTTTAAAATCATCCAAACATTTGCCCCGTTTCACTTTAATTGTGAAAAAAAGGTAAAAGTGCCTCAACACTTTTAACACTTTTTTTTAAAAATTAAAGACAACAAGACCAAACATTTTTGTCAGTCAATATTATGCCACAAATTCTATCAATTGAGCTTAACTTGACATCTTCGTGGAAATTTAGCAAAACCACCTTTTACATAACACTCTGATATTGTGCAACATGAATCACCAGTTGTATATATCCTGAGTTAAAAACACTAAATCAGTTGACTAAAACTGTGTAATTAGCTGTGTTTTGTTTATTTGTTTGTTTATTTATTTATTTTTGCAGTGACGAAATTACTGGCGTCACTACTTCTGTCACATGTTCTTTTTTCATTTTTTGCTATACGGTAGGGTTGCTCTCAGAGTATCCTTTGATTCTATTTTATTCTATTGTATTGTATTGTATTGTATTGTATTGTATTGAATTCTATTCTATTCTATTCTATTCTATTCTATTCTATTCTATTCTATATTTTTCCTCTTGCTTCACACTCTCAATGTTTTCCCTCTGTAGTCTCTTGCTGTTTTGGTGATTGCCAGTCGAGCAAAGTGAATCAACCCTCGTTCCCCTCCCAGCCTTGTCTTACACAGAGTCATCAGGGAGAGTCTGACTCGGCCTGCCTGTCTGCTCGCCTGGCCACTGTCACCTCCTAATAGCCTTCAGCTGGAGAGAAATAGGATGAAGAGAGAGAGCACAGGATAGAAAGGAAGAGGGGGAGAGCGAGGAGGGGGCGGGTGAAAGGAGAGCTGTGATCCAGACAGCGAATCACATGAGCAGAGATCTGTTTACAAACTGAGCAGGAGAGAAGTCATCGGCACCATTACGTGGAGGCAGGGCTGCTGGAAAAGGCGACAGGAAACGAACAGGAATCTCATCACTTTGTCTGGAAAATGCATTTTATCCTTTGTGTCTCTGTAGCAGAGAAGCCAGACCAGATGGTGTGAGGAAGACACAGCTTTGAATGGGCTGCATTCACAAGCTCTTGCTCTGACGGCTGTGTGTCACCGCTCTTCCTCTTCCTTTGTTACCAGGGAAAACGCTTGATTGTAACGTGAGGGTGATAATCTTGAGCAAGAAGACTAGAGGAAAGTGGCTGACGGCAAGAAGGGGTGAGCCTTGTGACAATGTTTTGAAGATAGACAAAGAAATCTGTGACTCTCTGTAATGTACATTGTCTCTCTCACTGTTTTGTTATCGTGACTCTACAGAGAGGTAAAAAAAAAAAAAAAAAATGAAAAAAGCCAGTGACAACAACTTCATGTCAAGCGGAGGTAGATGGTGATCCATTGTCGATGTCAAAGACACATTGCAAATCTGGTTTTGGATCATGATGCTGGAAAAAAAGAGCGCATGGTGTTCTTTTAACTTGCCTGTGGTTGAACGAAACCTTTTAGATGCCAAGAAGTAGGTGTTGATATTTGTTCCCGTGTTGACACAGGTTTAAACAATGACTGACTTGGCTTTGTAAATGTTTCAACACAAAGAAAACAAAATCGCCCTGCCTTCCTCCATACGCCAGTGAGGAGCTGGTGGGTGATCGTAATGTGTTAACCAGAGGCACTGAAGATTCAAAGCCGTGTTTTTGTGGTAGGAGTTTTGGGAGTTTAAAACTTGTATTATTCATCTGGTTTTGAGTGAGGGGATCAGCCCACTCCTTTGGCCCGGTTTCAACATTGTCTCCTTGGACACAAGTTACTGGATCGTTTGGTATAGTGGAGCAATCTAGCACCTATCCAGTGGTGTAACGGTGAGTATGAATCATAACCCCCTCCTCCTCCTCCTCTTCCCTTCATTTCTAGTGGCTACATAATCTGGACAGCTCCATAATCATGTGTTATTCACAGAGCCCCGACCCTCCCACTGGCTTTCTATCAATGTTTAACTAAAATCCTCCTTATATTACTTCCACCCCCTCCTTCACCTGAAAACCCAAGCCTTTTTACCTTTCTCCCGGTTGGCACACTCTTTTCCAAGACCTGAACTTGTGCGCAGCCTAGAGAGACACACTATGTGTCTGCATCTATTTTGTTAGACACAATATTGTGTGGTTGTTTGGCAGCGTTCGACCCTGAGGTCAATTATTATTGTTTTCCCCCAAATGGTGCTTCCTGCCTGGGTTGGTGAGGCCTTCAGATTTTTTGCCTCCCCCTCAACCCCTCACAGAAAGACCAGATGGTGGCTTTATGGCAGAAAGGCTGCACCACTAGTGTTTGTCTTTCTGCACAGACTTGGCCAGGCTTCACTCTCGTTGCCAAACGCTCTCTAGCTCTTTCTTTTGAAAATGCAAATCTGTATACAGTAAGAGAATTGATGGTTAATGGTTGAATAATAAGACATTAAATCCATAACTTGCATTTAAAAGGCTTGAAATTCTTGAAATTTATAACACTAAATACTGTTTAAATCATTGTTAACCTGCTTATGTAGTACATTGTCACCCCATTAAGATCTACTGGCCCTCAAGCACCATTTATTTCTGTTTTCAGTTGTAGTTGATTGATATAGCTAAATTTTAGTGTTTTTTTTTTTAACATTTTCTTTAACTCCACTTTCAAAAAGGAGCACTGAGATGTTTATGAGTAACTGCAGATTGCACTAAATAAATACAGTTTTAATTTATTAAAACATACTGAAGAGCATGTGTATATATAGCCAAGCACAACAACATTATTTTTCTACTGTCAAATATATATAATTTATACATTGAATTAATTAATTTTATTATTTGTAGCCAAGCACAACAACAGCATTCCTTTTCTACTGTCAAATATATAGAATTTATACATTGAATTAATAAATTTTATTTTTTGTAGCCAAGCACAACAACAGTATTCTTTTTCTACTGTCGCTGCACTTCAGCACAATGGAGCATTTCTTGTCTGCTTTTGTTTCAGTCGGCAAGCACAGTGCAGTGAAGTGTGGATGTCTATTCTTTATGCTAATAGTGTTTGGGTCTATGGCAGTTTGAAAATACTGACCGACATGTTAGAGAAAACATTTATATTTTGTCAGAGAGCCCAGAGGAATATTCTCTCTGCCAAATTATAGAGGCAACTGATTCGTTTTGGATTCAAAGATGACCGTTTCACTCCCAGATACAACTAAAAGCATTGTAACATCATGCTGACTGGTTTTGTGTTGCTATTTACTTGTATTGCCTTAGGATATAGGTTAAACCATTGTTGTCTAAATAATGTTCACTGCTCTGGAAATTCTCCAATGTGTGATGAAATAGCTTGAACCCAAAAGTCAACACGGCACACTTAGCAAGGTCTTTTGGAGGACTTCTACAAGACTTGATTAAGTAAATAAACAGCTAGCTAGCCAGCTAAATAAAAACACAAGATTACAGGTTTTTTCCATCACAACAAAGACAAAGATATAGTATGGTTACATGAAAATTCGGTTGAATTTTGTATGTGCACATTAACTGTATTTTGCTGTGATTTAAAAATGACATAATAAAATGTACTGACATACTGTTTTTAGACATTTTAAGTTGAATTTTTACCCTCATAACTTTTATGAGGGACAGAACCCAGGTGCAATCTATAATAAACTGTACACTTATCTGTTGAACACATCATCCGACACCACTGTGACATCTCTTGTTTTTCAGTTTTAAAAGATGTATTACAGTGAAAAGTTCATGCTGCTCAGCGAGGTCCAACAATGAGAGCAGTGTTACATGGAGTTGAGAAACACGAGGACAGTCCGCAGGCTCACAGTATGCAATATGCATGCAGGGGCCACTGAGAAGCGCACATGAGAATCACAGTGATGTGTGTTGTCTTTCAAGGGTCTGACAAAAAGAAATATCCGACCCACTCGCATAACAGATTCACAATGTCTATGCTTTTATTCCATTTCAATTGTGTATTCATTTTACTGATTAAAAAAAGGATGAGCAAAAATAAATCCTAAGCAGTCTTGAGCTCCCATGACTCCCACCATAAACACTAACAAATATTGTTGACAAAAATCATGGTTTTGTTTGTTCTCTTGCAGCATGCCTATGTGACGCAGATTAACAGATTATAGACAAATTCTGCAAAATGACCACAGATATCACCGGTCGTCTTCCACTCAATGTCTATGTCATCATTCTTGGGATAGGCCTCTTCATCTTCATGTTGAGCATGATCTTCTGTTGCTACTTGTTCAGGTAAAATAGCTGTATTAAGCATCACATAGCAACTGTATTTATGTAGCATTTTATTTCATAGACAATGGCAATTCATAGTCCTTTCCATAGGCATAATAAAGTAAGTAAAAATATAATAAAAGTCCATTTCAAATTATGAAAAAGGAAAAACAGAGAAATGAAATTTAAAACAAAGGGGAAAAAACGTAATAAGCTGAATGCATTAATACATCAAACTGCTGTAGTGAAAGAATGTGAAGGAAAAAAGATCCTTTTTTAATGTATGTAATGCTACATTTTTATATTTCACAGATTGAGGCGACAGGGCACACAAGAACAATATGGATATAATGAGGTAATTTATTTATTTAATTTATTTACACGCACATGCATATACTAATTATAAATAATATTATTAAATAAAATATTTTCTTCTTACAGGTCATTCTAAAAGGTCCAGGGAAAAAACTGAGTCTTCTTGGAGTAAGAAACTGCTAAAACAATACCTTTAGTTCAATGTAAAACTCTGACATTTCTATAATTTACTCACCCTCTTGTCATTTCAAATCTGTATGACTTACTTTCTTCCGTTGAACACAAAACAATTTAGGCTGAATATCCAAGCTGATTTTGGGACTATCCATCAACTCTCATATTCCTTATATTAAAAAAAAGCAGCTTGAACATTCTGCTGCATAATTTTTTGTTCCAGCAAGGTTTGGGATGACAGAGTGAGTAAGAATTTAGATTTTTAGCCAACTATCTACATGATTGTACTAACAATGTTTAGAACTATTACAATTGTTTAAAATAGAAAATATAAATAATTAAATAAAATATAAATAAATTAGAAAATTAGACAACCTCTGGCTGTCTCTGTTTTTTCATCCATACTTTTTCACTCTGCAGCAGACCTGTGCAGTTTGCCTGGAAGAGTTTCGAAGCCGAGATGAACTGGGGGTTTGCCCCTGTTCTCATGCGTTTCACAAAAAGTACGATCTTTTACCATCTGGTCACATTACCCAACATTTCACATTATCTTTCTGTATTCTGAAAATAAAACATCAGGATGCTGTAAACACTGATTGATGCTTTACAATTTGAACATTTAAAACAACACATTCCTTCAAAAACATTCAAACATGTAGATTCCTGACACAGAATGTTGTTAGAGGCACTAAAACAAGAACCACAAATTAAGCTGCAACTTAAATATGAGTATTGGTCTTGAATAACACCTGTCAGATTTTGGTTATTCAAAAACATCCTGCAGTTTCAGCCTGTCATCTTGTGATGTGGCCATAAAGCACTTGAGTCTATAGATAGCTGATGCATAACAAACCCGTCTCTCCTCTTTTCACTTTGTCTCCTGCTCAGGTGTCTGGTGAAGTGGCTGGAAATTCGTAGCGTCTGCCCCATGTGCAACAAGCCCATCTGCAGGCTCCAGCCAGATCCTCCGCAGGGGGCCGAAGGGCCCCAGAACCCCCTGGAGGTGTGACAGAAGAGGGACGTCGCTGCTCAGAGATAGGCAGGCTCTCACACACCTAAGAACAGCGTTAAAAAAACACCACACCACTGGGGCAGGCGGGCGGATGGACAAGTCCCAAATACACAACAACCGCCCCTGTCCACTAATCACCAGATTTCTCCTGCATAGATGGGGGGAGGGAGGGGAAGCGGGATTTTCCCAGTGGAACTGATCTGATGTGCCGTATTCTTGGTCATAATGTAGCTTGCAGCAAGATAAATTGATGTCTTGTGGACTCCAAACAGACAAATATTCAGACCAGGACAGTTGCACAAAAAATGAGGTCTGAGTTGACACTGTGCAATATGTGTGAATTTATAGTCTTTGTCTAAGAGAGACTATGGTCACTTTTACTACCATAAAGAGTCATGTTTAGGAAGGCCCAGTTACAGAATCCAAAGTGAGGAGCAGCTCAGTGGTCAGATTCTCGACCTTAAGATTCAGTGAGCTCATCGGATTTTATTCTTGCCAATATTTTGACGTTCGACACTCATAAATGTGTTTGTTTAGAGTCACGGAGGTGTTCTGAGTGCTAAAGGGAGCTCATGGTCTTGATGAGAACTCACGCTGTAATTCAGAAGCCTCAGAGTCAGATTGGATGAAATTTGGCTTAATTTGAGTTATTTAAGGTGGATGTTTTGTACTGTACATTGCTCTCAATAAAATGTAAAGTTTCTGTGATGGAACCAGTTTTTGTGTTTATTCACTATGTAAAATAATTTTAATTTCCATAAATAGATAACTTATTTGCTTACGAACACCCAGGATTAGCAATATTACCAATTTATTGTTAACAATAAATTGCAAATGGCTCATTTAAAGATATGATCAACATGTTTAAATGAGGTCTATGTATATAATGTATATGTATATTGTTCAAAAGTGTGGGGTCAGTAAGATGACCCCACACTGTCATAAGGCTGTTAATACAATTATGTTACAAAAGATTTCTGTTGTAAATAAACACTGTTCTTTTGAACTTCCTATTCATCAAATAAACCTGAAAAAAATTTACAAGAATAATTTTTTAAAAATATATTAAAATAGACTTTTAAAATGAATGTAATATTTCACAGTATTACTGTTTTTACTGCATTTTTGATCAAACAAGTAATGCTTTGGTGAGCCTAAGAGATTTCTTTCAAAAACATTAAAAAATCTCTGTTCATATTCAGAGGGAACAGTACTACACTGAAGATACATTTCTAATTCTAGAAATGGCCCGTTGGTGTAACCTAATGTCCTCAGCATTTTACTGTGTACATTTCCCTTTAAATCCCATCCTTAGAACAATCCCCATGAACATTCCCTCAATGCAAAGCAACAAATAGGAACTCTTGACTTGTGGATAACTTAATTATCTTGTTTGAATTGCTCCGAATTTCATATTTGTTGTGCTTATTCCTAGTCCAATAGTCTACAAAACACAGTGATAAAAGTCTTGTTATTCTAAAAGATACACTGATGAGCTTTCATGATCTCTCTGACCCATGAACTTGCTAGAAGCAGCTGAGGAACACAGGGAGATTTTCTCTGAGTGATGGACAAGCATGTTATTGTTCTTTTTAGTGGGGGGGGGGGGGGGGATTTCTGAGCTGTACAGACTTTCTTGCTAACATATGCTAAATATCTGTTACTTGAGGATATCTGACACTTTGCCAGGATAAAATATTGCCAATATACACAAGACTAGCTTCACAGCTATGTCAAGATATAAGCATTTTATATGCGTAATTACTGGCTTTGCTTTGTAAACACACATTAGCATGTACTAACAATGCTATGATTTACACTAGCTAGATCAGTGAGCTAACCACATGTTTCCAGTGACTCACACAGCTGTGAAACACTTTCTGGTGCACAAACTGAACACTGAACACTGTCCCTCTGACTAGTTACCTGTGGATATTCAACATAAAACCTTCTCCTCTCTGCATAAATACTTAAGAGGGAACTTAAGGAGGAAATGAAGAAATGTACTTCACTAACTGATTAAATTAGATCTTGTTTGTGTAGTAAAATGAATTAAAGCAAATGAAAACAAATTACCTTTAGTAACAGATGGTGTACTTGGGTGTTTCCTTGGGCGTACATTACTCTTTTTGTTTTCATTTGATTACGACGTTTTACAATTAAAAGCAGCAAAAATGCATTCACAAACGCTGAAGAGAGTACCGAGCACCACCTGGAGGTCAGAATCATGTCTGACAATACATTCAGTCAGCAAACCTTCATCAAACTTCTAAAACATTTATCAAATAAATAAATAAATAAGACCTGTAGACATGGAAAGAATGAAAAAAAAAAATGAAGTATTTGTTTGTGTTTATTTTTAGAATCTTCCGAACAGAAAGAAATGAGAATATCATCAAAAAATTGTTCTAAAAAAATAACTTACAATAACCACAAAACGATTAGGCGATCTACAAAACCACAAAACAATCTACTTGTCACTCATCACGTCGTAGGCTATAATTACAATAACATGAAAACAGTTACTTAAAAGAATGTTTCGGTAATAAAACTCTTAAATTTGTATTACTTATGTCATCCAAAACAAACGAAACTAGCAGCCTAGTTCGCTCTTTGAAGAAGATCCTAATGTTTTAGTAACTTTGGTAGTTTGCGGTGTTTTTATATGGATGGTGTCAATATTTATCATAAAGTAATGTAAACAAAGACTGCAGCAGAACACGAATAAGAAGGACTAGCCTATTGCTTATCAATATCCACACTTAATCGATAATCGAGTATTTCCAATGATTATGTAGCCTATTGAGTCTGGGTTGAATAAAGATGAGTGTCTTGAGCACAGTCTTGATGCAGTCATCTCAAACCTCTCTCAGCTGCATTGCTGCATCCCAATTTTTATATAACATCGAAATTTACTGGGTTGCATAATGGGAAGTATTAGATCTGATGAAATTTTAAAAGAAGGAAGTAATTATAGAACAATATGCATGTGTTTTATCTGACAGCAGGACCATGGGGGCCATGATGCTGGGAGCCAACACCAGTTTACAGAGATTGCCAAATATTTTAATTCACACCATTACAGGAAGAAGGAATGTACTATTAATTAGTGCATTTCAGTTTATCAAGACAGCTATATGTTCTATATAACATTATCCTGATATAATCTAACTTTTCTCTGGAAATTACTTTGTTGGTTTTAAATTGGTTTTAAACTACTATATATGTAGTAGTGGTTTGAAAACAAAACCCAGTTATTGTGGATGTCACTGCTAGCATACATAGCACACTTAAAATAGATTTTGGTTCCACTGTCTTCTGGCCACTTATGCTGTCATTTTTCTGTATTTCACACACACACACACACACACACACACACACACACACACACACACACACACACACACACACACACACACACACACACACACACACACACACACACACACACACACACACACACACACACACACACACACGTGTTCGTTTTTGTGAAAAGTGGGGACATCCCATAGGCGTAATGGTTTTTATACTGTACTTACTGTATGTGCTATTGTCCTACACCAACCCTACACCTAAACCTACTCCTTACAGGACACTTTCTGCATTTTTACTTTCTCAAAAAAACTCACTCTGTATGATTTTTAAGCTTGTTTCCTCATGGGGACCTAAAAAATGTCCCCATAAGGTCAACGTTTACTGGTTTTACTATCCTTGTGGGGACATTTGGTCCCCTCAATGTAGCATAAACAAGGACACACACACACACACACACACACACACACACACACACACACACACACACACACACACACACATAATAATTATAATTATTATATATACAGTACATACACATTACACATATTCATTTTTGTAACCAAGCACAACTACAGCTTGCTTGTATGATTTTTATGATGATGATTATAAAATATTAATTAAATGTGTTAATTTTGATTAATGACAAAAGTTAAGTCTTTGTTTGTTTGTTTGTTTTGTTTCTCTCTAGTTTCTTTGCTGTTATTATTATGCAGTGCAACTCTTTAATTGTAGAGTATAGAAAAAGAAAAAAAAATTGCGATATCTGAATGTTAAACAAATTAAAAGCAACAACAAGTCTGTAATGCTGTTATGATTAAACAGTGCTGCGAAAGTAACATTTTCTTTTGCCTTTTGTTTTGCATTTTATGAACATATTTCAGATTATTTAAATCTGTTAATATGTATATTGCATCAAATAAATATACAATACTTTAAGAAAAAAGTAAACAACATGTTCATATGTTTCCATAAATAATAATAATTTAATATAAATTGATTCTTTTGTTTAACTGACTAGCTACAATAAGACGTTGCTTCATTGACCGGTTAAGATTAAACATAACTAGAAGGGAAAAAAGGTTCAAATAGGCATGAAATTACAAGCACCTTGCTTGACCTAATTACAGTGACTAGCCTCGTCTCACCAGATGCCCTATTTTGATGGTGTTGGTGGGGTGGGGTGGGGGTTAAATTCTCATCTTCTACGGGGGTCGGTGTTTACACAATATGCCTCACTTTTCTCTATGACCTCATTGGTCAATGTGAGTTTTCTATAAATTTGATCAAAAATATCTTTAAATGCCTGTGTTTGAAGTCTGCAAACCTCAAACTGTTCTCCAGATAGAAGTGAACCTTAGCTTAGCATTGTCTTCTTGTCAGCGGTTGTTTATTTGATAGGTTATTAAATGAACAACAGTTTATACTCGTAGTTCAGAGCTCAGAACACACTGATAAAATGAATAATATTAGTTTTCATTAGCAGTATTGATGCCGACTCATTCTCTGTTTTAGGCCTGTGGTTTGGCTGTTAAGTAGGAGTTTAATCATCGCAATAGATTGTCACTCTTCCTTGTGTTTGGAGGATTACACATTCGATTTTTAGGAACATTTTCTCCTCTGGAATCAATGGTAACTGCTTCACGCTTTAAATGAAAATCAGATTTACTAAATCCTGGCTTAAGCTGTTAAACTGGTAATATACCTTCTCACTTTCCCCTCTTCAAGACTGAGTAAATCTATAATCTGCTCAACACTGTCTCAAAATTACAGGCCTAGCTTGTAACATATGGCCTTTTTGCATAGGACAGCCTCTGTCTCCAGACAAGCCCATCGTGTGAATGAGTGAAAAACAAGGCTGTTCTACATGTCTGGACCAAGCCCTTTAAACAAGACAAGCAGCAGCTGGCCAGCCATGCCAATCTGCAATCAATGAAATCAAACCAGTGGATTGGGTTTATATGCCCAATTGAACAGCAAAATTACTTGTCCAATGCAAAATGACCTGACAGCATTAGCTTATATGGCTTGAACCACATGAATTATGTACAAGATATTTAGTACACAAAACTGATGCACTGGTATATGTATTTAGAGCACATATTTAACATAGAATGCTACTTTATGCTTGTAGGAAAATACTGAAAGAGAAATATTGTAGTTTTATAAAATGATTTTACTAATATAATGTATATAATTAATATTATATTGTGCGTTTTATTTTTATTTATACTGGATAAAGCTGCAAAATGTATGTTTTTTCATTCAGACAGTGTCAAAGACAGATTTGCAGTTTTTAATTATATATTAATCTAAAAACATTAAATATGTCTTTAATATTAATCAAGAAAAAAATCTTCCCACTGAACTATTAAAGGTAGCAATGATGATGAGTTTATTGCTCAACAGGCTTTTGGGTGAAACTGTGACTGAATCTACCCATTTTATATGATTCACGTTGAACAGATTGAGATAGACAGCTTGCCGAAGACTTCTGTCTGTCTCAGTCCCATTAAGACACTTAAATCAATTATTTATTGTCCTAGAAATGTTTTTCATATGGTATTGTCATTAGTTTACTTCAGTAGTTTAAAATCCAATCTACTAAACATACAAACTTAATTTTCACAAGTTTATATACTGATGTTTATATATAATATAAGAATGTTTTATTATATTAACTTAAATATTCAATTTGTTTTCATTTATTTTTTTTATTTTAACTTAAATATTAAATTAGCCAAATATAATATTATGCATTTGCTAAATGCATATCTATCTATATCAAATATAATCATTGTAATATTTAAATATCACTTTAATACAACTAACATACAGTATATCATATATTTATAAAAAGAATATTACATTATTAATTAATATTAATGATTATATTAAAATGTTAAAGTCTTCATAAGACATAACAAAATAAATGCACATTTTGAGAGCTAGAATCTAATGGCAAAATCAAATTGATTCCATACAGGCAATTACTTGCAAACAATTTTCTCATCTAAGAAATGCAAAGATGTCATGTTTGCTTAAAGATGCATGCACTTTTAATTAGGTAATGGTCCTTGTCATCCACCCCTGGTTGATGCAGTGGCCCTGGCCAGATGGTAAGTTATCTATGTTTTTAACGCATGGTTTCAGTGATAGACCAGCCAAAGTTAATTGGAATGTCATTAAAGTTTGAGTTAATGGGGGGTGGGCTAGGGAGCTAGTTTGAGTGCTCTAGTCCTGCTGTTGGATATGTGTGTTTCATTAATAATAATGGATGTTTGGATGAAGCAATAAGGGTGGGGCTCCACCTGCTGCCACCTGTTAAAACTCTATATAAGCATCAGCCATCCTTATGGCAGAGCAGAAGCACAACTATCTGGATTTACTTCACTACACGGACAACAAGAGGAACATTGCGTCTGAGGAAATTTTCCACCTCAGAGGATCCGTTTACAAGACCAGCATTGGCCTTTGAGGACCTTTGGCCCAGGAGTCATGAAGCCCCGCAGCCCGAGCTGTGCAGATTCAGGGTCGGAGTCGGACTCCAGAGACCCAGAGAAGTTTGAGAGTGCCATGCGGCGGAGGATGGCGGCCAACGCTCGAGAGAGGAAGAGGATGCAGGGCCTGAACACCGCATTCGACCGCCTCCGCAAAGTGGTTCCTCAGTGGGGTCAGGACAAGAAACTCTCCAAATATGAGACGCTGCAGATGGCCCTGAGCTACATTATGGCCCTCAACCGAATCCTGACTGATGCCAGCAGACACGCAGCTCCTCAGAAAGACTGGCTGAATATACAGTTTGACGGCCTACAGCCAGAAACCTATTCTTGCTTTATGCGTTATAACTCTCCTGTGGAAAATGACTGTATGCACTCCTCCTTCTCCTATCACTACGAAAGCCTCTAAGCTCTCGCTGACTGATAAGCAATGGTGCGTTCACTTGTATCTTTTTTAACATAGATACAGCAGTCAGTAAATATGTTTGTATTACTGTGTAATATTTTATGTTTTTGGTTCTGGAAATCAAATGATTAGCTTTATTAGAGTCTGACTCATTCTAGGAGTAGAGTTGCTTTAATTGTTGCAAAAAAGGACATGTTTTTCTGTGCAATTGTAGAAAATCTTTCATCAGACATGTTGTAAATGATGACTTGATAAAATCACATTTGTAAATTCATAAAGTCAGATGTTTGAATTTTTCATTGTTTTGTATCAAATCTTTGTGTATAGTGTGTTCAGTCAAAGCTGAAATCATTCAAAAAATACACTGATCTTATTTTGCCAAAATGGCATCCTAAATTGTTGTTTCATTTTTTTCCCATTGTTATTTGGTACTAAAAAAAGGATAATAATAATAATAATATATATAACGATAATAATAATAATAAAATAATAATAATAACAACAACAATTATGCAATGTTTTGAACAGCAGGTGAAGTGTTTTGAGCTGTAGTTTACCCTGTGATTAAACATGTATTTGTTTATAATGCAGTTAATTTGTACAAAAGTAAACACAAAGACTTTTGAGTCAGTTTTTTTTGAGTCAGAGTCTCTTTCAAACATTTTACATACTAAATATTAATTTATAAATTCGTTTTAAATAATTGTATAAAAAAGTATTTTATAAAAACAATCCAACTTTAAAATATAAAAATAAAACACCTTTGAAGAGTAAATATAGGGAGAAAAGTGTTACTTTAACATTACTGTACTTTTACCCTTTTAATCTTAGAGTGTATATATATATATATATATATATATATATTAGTGCTGTCAAACGATTAATCGCATCCAAAATAAAAGTTTTTGTTTACATAATATATGTGTATGTACTGTGTTTTATTATGTATATTTATTATGTATATATAAAGACACACACATACAGCATATATTTTGAAAATATTTACACGTTTTTACGTGTAAACATTTATTTTCATATAAATTATATCATTTATAAATATATTCAATACATAAATGTAACACATTTTTCTTAAATATATACATACATGTGTGTATTTATATATACATAATAAATATACACAGTACACACACATATATAAACACAAAACTTTTATTTGGATGCAATTAATCGCGATTAATTGCTTGACAGCACTAATATATATATATATATATATATATATATATATTTATATATGTGTGTGTGTGTGTGTGTGTGTGTGTGTGTCTGTGTGTGTGTGAATATGTATATATAACTCATTTTTAAAAAATGTTGTTTTAATCCTGCTTTTCAATTAATATCAATCAATATGGGTTGGGTTGTTTTGATTAAATAATAATAATAAAAAATACAGCTAACTAACACAATAAAAAACAATAAAACCATGATAACAATAAAAAAACATGATTTATGAAAATTTATCTGTTATCTGTTTTGCAATATATATATATATATTATATAATCTTTGAGTAACACTTTTATTTATATCCTACATTGTAATCTACAGGGGAAAAAAAGATCATCTGTAATGATATGCACACATTTTCCTCAATTTTGCAGCAGATTTGCTATAAAATCTAATTTTTTTTAAAGCCCAGGTACAGATAAACACATTTCAGTGAAGGCCCCTGTGTCCCAAGATAAGACGGCACCAAACAAATGACAGTTCAGTGAAGGTAGCCTATAAATAATGTTTAAAGGACTGAATGACGTCACGCTTGAATTGCGTGTCCCATGTGCTGTTTACAAAGCCACTTTATAAGAGGAAAGACAATTAGATTCACTTAAATACTTTAAATAACCAAATATTCAGATCATTTAATTTTGGTTTAAATCAACAAAAGGTGCAGTATTCAGAGTTTAAGATCACCAGGGGAAAGAAGACAACGTATATTTTCAGACAGAGTGGCTCAAACTTGACTAGTGCAGTCCTCATAGCCACTCCTAATTTAGAGAGGAGATTAAACTCTTTGCTGTCCAATGGCTGTGTATAACATGTCCTTTCAGTGCTAATGAGGCGTGAACGGTCAGTGCTTGACCGAAAGCGTGTATGCTACATGAAGCTAGAAACACCCATCTTAATCCGTTTAGCCTCAGCTGTCATTATGACCAATCATCCTGTCATGAACACTATAAACTAATCTCAGTCA
Source organism: Acrossocheilus fasciatus (assembly GCA_036784905.1). Taxonomy (NCBI): domain Eukaryota; kingdom Metazoa; phylum Chordata; class Actinopteri; order Cypriniformes; family Cyprinidae; genus Acrossocheilus; species Acrossocheilus fasciatus. Next base: position 16,825,397 of record CM071950.1, read on the forward strand.
AAGACACTTCCTTGCATTTTGTTACTAATGTAGGCCTCTTAAGGTCAAGACACTGCTCATTTTATTTTCAACAAAAATCCTTCATCGTGCAACCATATTAATATATCTCTCAAATATTAACATTTGAATGAGAAACAATCCCCATGGTTCTTGAATAGGCAACAGGTCTCATGTTTCCTTGCCATTTATAAACTCCCGAGGTGCCACAGAGGGGTGCTAGGGGATCTCGGAAAATTTTAGAGTCTCAAATTCTCAAATGAAAAAAGAAAAAATGTAACAATGCAGCTATTTTTATATCTCCCTATATTTGCAAAATAAACGCATCTTTAAATAACAGTCTTTGCCTTTATATGCAGATTCACAAATAAATGACTATTTTACATTGTAACATTTATCTTATTATATATGTGACCCTGGACCACAAAACCAATCTTAAGTGTCAATTTTTCAAAATTGAGATTTATACATCATCTGAAATCTGAATAAATAAGCTTTCCATTGATGTATGGTTTGTTAGGATCGGACAATATTTGGCCGAGATACAACTATTTGAAAATCTGAGGGTGCAAAAAAATCTAAATATTGAGAAAATCGCCTTTAAAGTTGTCCAAATGAATTTTTAGCAATGCATATTACTAATCAAAAACGATGTTTTAATATATTTACAGTAGTAAATTTACAAAATATCTTCATGGAATATGATCTTTACTTAATATACTAATGATTTTTGGCATAAAAGGTAAATGGATAATTTTGACCCATACAGTGTATTTTTGGCTATTGCTACAAATATACCCCAGCGACTTAAGACTAGTTTTGTGGTCCAGGGTCACATATATCCTATTTCGTATATTCCAATACTGAGTAAAATATTTTTTAGGCTACAAATACAGAATAAACAGACACTGTTATCTATATAGTACGTATTTTCAGATAATATTTCAATCAATGGTTTTCGATTTAGTACGATGACAAATAAAAGCTATAATCATTTAATTCTGGTAATAATTTAATTACCATTTCTGTGCATCTTTATTATGAAGGTATGGATCTCTGTTTTTCAGCATGTCTATAACAATGTGATGCAAATTCACATTATGTCTGTATTGTCAATAACGCTGTTCTAGAATCTCTAGCTTGTGGCTCAGTTTCCTTTAATGGCAGGATTGTGTTTTTAATGGATCTGTGAACAAAAGACGTGCCCCTCCTTCCACTTTGCTCTATTTTAGGGGATACAACGGGAAAGGTATAAATACAGGTGGAGACTATCCTCAGCCAAAAGCTGCACTTGAGCAATTCCTGTTAAATCCACCTCTCCGTTCACCACAATGCAACACCTCAATAACCGGGCAGAGAATCAGCTGGGCAGCACAGTGGCGTGCGAGATGGACAACTTTGGGAAAGGAGGCTGGGTGAATCAGGCCTACAGTGGCTCTCCGGCACCCATCAAACGCCCCAGCCCCATCAGCACCGTCTACAACCCTCAGCCCGTATTCCACAGCTCTTCGGAGAACATGAACCAGCTGAATCTGCCTAACCCCTATCTGGCTGAGGATAAAGTGCGAACAAACCCCTCACAGAAGAAGAAGTCTGGATGCTGCTCTTTTCTCTTGAGAGCCGTCAAAGGTAAGGGAAGATCCATGCATTTTCATTTTTCTATGATATGTTTTACTTCAGCTTTAAACCTTTAACTTTCTATGATTTATTTATAGTAAATAATACTTTAAATAATATTTTATGATGTTGATATTATTTCATATTACAGTAATGCTATATTTCATTATTATTACATTTTTCCTGCGCATTTTATTACATTAATCATTTCACGAGTGAAATATTTTTAATGCAAAGTTGTACTATTTGAAAATTTCTAATGACAATTAAATTATTTCTATATTATTATGTGAAGTTAATAATATATAATAAATATATTTTAAAAAGTGTTTGTTTTGGTTTGGTAGGACTGTGGGGAACAGCTCTGAGAAAGGACACAAAGGAGAATCCTGAGCTCAATGTCAAAGCAAATCTCAAAGAACTGCTCATCTACATTGTTTTCCTAGTGGATTTGTGCCTGTGTAAGTATGGTGTTGATTGTATGATATATTTATAGACCTGCTTTCCTTGTCTGAATGATGTGTTTTTATGAATGGTTACCTGTTGCACAAACAGCTGTTTGAAGTTTGAAACCACTGTGTGGATTATTGATAATGGATAAATATAGAACTGTGAATATTAAGATCAGATAGATCCATTATATCCATTATAACATGTATAAATGTAAAATTGTTATAGTGTCATTAACTTGCTCTTTTGTCTTTTTGATTGTACTTTATGTGATCCCATGGCTTTCCATTATATTGCGCTCCATTATGATCCAGAGATGTGTATCAGCCTAAGTGCTTGTTATAAAATGTCCCCTGCATTGTTCAATGAAAAATTAGGCCTGAAAGGAACACAAGCGGGACCCTGCTGATAAGAGCTCAGTTCAGGCAATTGTGGCTTTGTCTGTGCTGGAGTCACATTGTTCAAGGGGGCTATTTGTGTACTCAAACAAATAACCCTCTGCAGCTTTCATGACGTGAGCACTGCTAATGGATCAAACTTGAATGAATTGATGTCCTTTATCTGTGCGATGGTGAATGGTGTAGCACGTCTGTGCAAAGCTCAGTAAGTGATGTGTTTGTTGACTGACTGTAATCCTGTTCTCATGCAGTGACCTATGGCATGACCTGCAGCGCCACCTACTATTACACGAAAGCTATGACCGATCTCTTTGTAAACTTACCGGGTGACAGTGGAATCAGCTTTTCCTCCATTGGCACCATGAATGATGTCTGGACAGTGAGTTTTAACTGCTTGTCCTATTCAGATGTGAATGAAAATCAGGATTTTAAAGTATATTTATCTATATAAGTATTAAGTCATTTTAATAATACATTTTTCCTGGAATTTTTTAAAGTGCAATTTATTCCAACACAAATTCCACATTTTTAGATGTTGCTAATATTGTTTATGATATTTTTTATGTTATTAATTAATATTTATGTAATTCATTAATAATTCATATTTAATGTTTTAAATATACTTGTTTTAAGTATCAGCTACTTTTAATAATACATTTTTGTCTTTGCCTGGACATATTGGCTAATTTTTATGAAATTAAAACCATTAAAAAAATGCCTTATTTGTTAATAAAATAAACATTAACTGAAAAAAAAAACACTTTTAATTCAGCTAGTTACATTTCTGATTTTAATTTAGTTTGATTACGTATATATATATAAACTCCAAAAAAGCACAAACAAAATTAAAACGGTTTCAAAATATTGATAAAAGCTATCATATTTTGAAACCGTTTTAATTTTGTTGCATGTTTTTGCCATTTTTAGTAGTAGCTTTAAAAAACAAAATGGCAAAACAACTTTTATGTTTTGGGTGTTGCTGAAATTCTTTATATAATAATATATTATATAAAAATGCTAACTGTTTTATGTAAATAATGCAATATTTATATTGTATTTTAATGTTTTGTTTTATTTTATATATATAATATTTGTGTAGATTTTAGTATGTTTATTTAGTATTAAAAACATCATAATGCTTTTCTATTCATGGTACACATCACAGTCCCTTTGACTATCATTTTTGATAATCTTTGCAGTACATGGAGGGCCCGTTACTTGACAGCCTGTACTGGACAAAGTGGTATAATGATGAGCCTCTTCCGAATGGAAATCAATCCTTCATTTACTACGAGAACATGTTGTTAGGAGTCCCTCGCATTCGACAGCTCAAAGTGAAGAAGAACTCCTGCAAGGTGCATAAAGACTTCCAGCAGGAGATCACGGAGTGTTTTGATGTGTACAACGACAAGAAAGAGGATGACAGCATGTTTGGACTGATCAACGGAACAGCGTGAGTTACATTTATGATTAGCAACAGTCAAATTTCTCTCTTCAGGGGTTGGAATGTGTTTATTTATTAAATATAATCTCATTATTCTTCAGCTGGCAGTACCACTCAGAAAAGGAGATCAAAGGGTCGAATCACTGGGGGTTACTGACCACATACAGCGGAGCAGGATATTATCATGACCTGGCAAAGACCAAAGAGGAGAGCGCTGCTATCCTGACGGACCTCAAAGACAACCTGTGGCTCGATCGTGGAACTCGGGTTCTTTTCATTGACTTCACTGCATACAATGCCAACATCAATCTCTTCTGCGTTATAAGGTACTTGACCTAAATCAGTATCAGTCAATAAGTATGTTTTGCTCTTGTTCTGCATGTCCAAAATTATATATTTGCGGTTTGCTACATTGTAAAAAGTGATAAGTTGACTTAACTTAAAAAAATTGAGAAAACCGTTTTTTTTTAAGTTTTTGATAATTATTTAAGTATTTTTAAATTATTTTTGATATTTTTAAGTAAATGATAATTTAAAAAAAATAAGTTAATTGAATTGTCAAGTTCACTTAACTTTTTTTTTTTAATTATTATGTACTTAATAATTTTAAGGCAACTGATTTCCTCAATTTTTTTAAGTTAAGTCAACTTATCACTTTTTACAGTGTAAGTTAGTCAATAATATTAATAATAATTATATTTCTACATTTGTTATTTAACATAAAGGGTCCTTTTCAATGTATAAGGCAGACCAAAAATACTTTATTTCTGATTACCTAGGATTATTTCATTTAATTAGTTATTACATTTATATATTTATTATAATTTAAATAAACCAATAAATATGAAATGCATAAAATAAAATATAAAAATAATATAAAATGGTTTTATATTTGACTACATTTAAAAAAAATGAAATTCTTCTTCGTTCAGATTAGTGGTTGAATTTCCAGCTACCGGTGGAGCAATTCCATCCTACCAGATCCGTACTGTAAAGCTGATCCGTTACGTCACCACGTGGGATTTCTTCATCATCGGCTGCGAGATCTTGTTCTGTGTCTTCATACTCTATTACATTGTGGAGGAGATTCTGGAATTCCGAATCCACAAACTGTCCCATTTCAACAGCATCTGGAACATATTAGATATAGTGGTCATACTGGTAGGAAGAAAACAGATCATATCAGTATCAAATATTCTGTCCATAATAATCAACAAATCATAATATACTGTAGTTTGGTAAACATTATTCAACAAAGCAGACTCTAACAGGAACTGTGTTTTTTTAACAGCTTGCTGTGGTGGCAATAGTCTTCAGTGCATTTCGAACCATCAAAGTGGATGAGTTACTTGGAAACCTTCTAGAACAACCTGACATCTATGCTGATTTTGAGTTTCTGGCATTTTGGCAAACCCAATACAACAACATGAATGCAGTAAATTTGTTTTTTGCTTGGATTAAGGTAATTATATATACATACTGTAAGGTGAAGTTTCAAATATATAACTAAAGTGACCCGTTTTGATATTTTGATGGCTTCAATATTTGCAGATCTTCAAGTACATCAGTTTCAATAAGACGATGACCCAGCTTACGTCCACCCTGGCTCGCTGTGCATTAGACATCTTCGGATTCGCCATTATGTTCTTCATTGTGTTCTTTGCATATGCTCAGCTGGGTTACCTGCTCTTTGGAATGGAAGTTGAAACATTCAGCACATTTAACAAGTGCATGTAAGGGTGAAACATAAAACAATTTTCTTAATGATTTTTTGTGTTTATTAGGTCAATCAGAATCTTTTATTTCTCCTCTCTGCAGTTTCACACAGTTTCGAATCATCCTTGGAGATTTTGATTATGACGCCATTGACAGGGCAAACAGAGTACTTGGACCAATATACTTTTTCTCCTATGTGTTCTTTGTCTTCTTTGTGTTACTGGTAAGTTCTTTATGTGCATGTGATGAGATAATTGTTTGTTTTAAATGCTTGTTTATCAGTTAACCTGATAAATTGAATTGAATTGAACAGAACATGTTTCTGGCCATCATCAATGACACATACTCTGAGGTGAAGTCAGAACTCGCTTCTCAGAAAGACGAGTTCCAGATTGCAGATCTCATCAAACAGGTGAGTCATCCCAGTGCATGCAGTAGATACGTCTACAAATCTGCTAAATTTATGTTTGGAAAGTTGTGTAACCACTACAAAAACCAACACTGTCGTGATTTGATTGTTTAAATGCATGTGGAAAACGATGCTTTAATTTCAGAGTTATGAGAAAACCTTCATGAAACTGAAGCTTAAAAAGGAAAAGATCTCTGATGTTCAGAAAGCCCTGGATTCAGGTTCAAGCGAGCTGCAGTTTAAAGATTTCAGGGATGCTTTGAAAGAGTAAGTCTCGGGTAAAACACTAACACATTCTCGTACAGTATAGCAACAACGGTGTGGAAGAACTCATATATTTTGGTTGTGTCCCACATGTCAGAATGGGTCATGCTGACCATGAGATCTCAGCTGCTTTCTCAAGATTTGACCAAGATGGGAACCAGACTTTGGACAAGCAGGAGCAGGAGAGAATGAAACAAGAGCTGGAGGAAAAAAGGGTGTGTTTGGTTTTAATTTCACTTGGGCTGTTTTGGCAAGTTCATGTTCCTTCATTGTGAGATTAATCTAATATGGAGTCATTTTTTTTATTAGGACGCACTCAGTGAAGAGCTTCGTAATCTTGAAAACAGTGTTGAATCGGCAGAGGACCACAGAGAGAAGACAGTTCCTCCAGAGGTCTTTCAGAGGTTTGTGTTCAGAATCATTGGGTTTCTCATCCATGTCCAAGGTTTTTTTTTTTTTTTAAATGAATGTATATTTTATTTTAGCTTTTAGTTTAATTTTAAGTTATCAGTGGCAACACCGTTCATGTTTGATTTGCATGACTTTAGATGTACATAATTTTCAGGCTGTAAGTGCATTTCTGAGTTGATGTCTTCTGGTTATTTTTGTCTTTCCATTCCAGGCTGGTTCACAAAGTTGCTCAGCTTGAAAATGCTGTGATCATTATATTGTCCAAACTGGATGTTATAATGGAGAAAATGAGACTTCAAACATTCAACACAGACAACAAAGACATGGATAGTCAGATGACTAGAGATGATGTGAGTTTTTAGATCTATAGACGTTATGAGATCATACTTGAAATGATTCAAGATATAACAATTTTTAATTTACAAATAGTGTTAAATACATGAATCGTGCATATATTGTAGAAAATATATAAAGCCATGCTTTTGTATTGTGACAGGAATCAAGACCGGCTTCAGGGGGGAATATTCAGGTAAACCTGGAAAGAGCCTTGGCTCAGGGACCAGCGTCCTGGTCATTAGCTGGGCCGATGGGGACTATGAGGAATCGTTTGTACCCAGATGTCGGATGGCCAGTCGTCACTGAGAACAGTAGTTCTGCACGTCACTGATTCATCAAAACCTGAGTTTCAAACTGACTACTAATTGGCTTCATTTAAGCCTGGTCTGTGGATAAACAGACTCAGAATGTGACCGTAGAGAAGAAGGTATTACTGTAGAATAGATGTAGTACTCTATGTTACCAGCGGCACAAAAATGTATCTGTTCTCCATGCTGACTGTTTAACGTGCAGTTACTGTGGCATTTATAAGAGGGAATGAGAGGTGATATGATTGACAGTCTGATTATCTTCCACTTTAAAGCTTGATTAATGTTAAGCAGTGTAATTGATGTATTGTGGTGTATAAAATACATTCCTTCGAGTTTCTGGGAGTTTCAACTATCAGGCTAATGATAACTATTCTTTGGACCTTCTTTCCTATTGAAGAATTCATTTTGATGACTACTATTAGTTCTTATGAAATAAATTCTCCTGTTATCTCATGACTAACACATTCTTTCCAATCATACAGTAAGGAAACTTCACTGGGAGCTAAATTTAGTGAGAATAGAGCCACTGTGTTACATTTGACATTGTTATGAAAAGTCATCAGTGCAATGTGTATTACAGTCTTTGGAAAGTTAATATATACTTTTAAAGATGATTTCCTTAATCGCTTTCTTTACTTTGATATGAACCTCTTGTAAATGTATCAGTGTGAAGCATATCAGTGGATACACAAACTACTATAGTTTATACATTAATCTTGGAACAATATTGATTGTATATTTTAAAAGATATTTATATTTACGTAATATTTATCTCTTTCTTCTTTCCTAGTTGATATTAATCAGAAGCAAATAAATAACTGAAATGGCAAAATTAATGGTTGTTACTCGCTCTGTTGAAACAAGACCGTAATTCAGTTTAGGAAAAAAAAAAGAGAAGAAAACATGTTTCTTGTCCAATGGTTCATTTATTGAGACTCATTTAGACTAAAAAGAAAACTCGAAATGCTAAATTGTATTCAAACATTTCTGCCTTTTACATTCAATGCTTTGAGCAACCTCAATATTATGGTTTGAAACATGCAATTCCTTAACATCCCCTGGGAAAAAAAAAAATTCCAATCCTTTTTTTCTGGCTACTCAAAAATGGCACGCATATTTGTTAAAACAGCAAAGGGACAAATTTACAGTAGGCTCTAAAATAAATCATACAGCTCTCTATGAGGGTCTCAAAGTGTTCAAATGAAATATGTGTGACTGAGCAAAAATTAAGGCTTGCTTGTAAATGTCAGTCACACATGTAACGTTTGTCTAACATACGCTGCGTTAGTTCTGAGAGAAAAAAAAAAAAAAAATTAGAGCGCATGCTTTGAAACCCTTATTCCAGGCCAAGATATCAAAAGATATTTACAGGTATGGCCATTATGACCCTTTCTCCATAGTGAACGCGAGAGATTTCACTGTCTGTAAATTGGAGTAAAAAGATACATTATACACACAGTATCAAAGAGCTCTAGAATCGGAGGAGAACGGGGAGCTAATGTGGATTAAATATACACCACTGCACATAGAAATTCATTTACACGTCAACATTTACAAGACACGGGTCCAATGAACCCCCAAAAAGTGCCTTTACTTACATTTGTTTGCCAAGTCAAAATGCAGAATGAAAGGGTTTTTTTGATGCTGTTTGCTGTGTTTTTGTACAAAATTCAAAGTCCATACTGTAATGAACAAGCAAATGCATGATCAGCTATTTAGGAAGAGAAAAAACAAAAAGAAAATACTTAGTTCCAAAAACCATTTACACCCCGGGCTTTCTGCAATGTACCTGTGAAGTTCCTGAAGCTGGGATTTAAGGGAAAATCAGCAGTTTTCCTCAAGATATGCAGTAAAAAATGGTGGGGGGCAAGAGATACAATACATCTTCTCCAATTCCACTAAAACAGGAACAAATCTTGTGAATGAATTCAGATTTCCATTGAAGGCGCTCATCTCAAATGCCTCTATAATCTAAATTTGAATCTTTACAATAAAGCAATTCCTGCTTCAGATCCAAAGCCTGTAGGGAAAAAGATGATGTGCACCTATTAGTCTTTAGCAACCCTCCCTATGAGAGCAGGATCTAAAGAAGTGAGAGCCGTGTGTTATGAAGGACCAAGGTCAGATCACTGTGTCTGGTATCCAGCCATGCCAAAGTTAGCCTGGTTCATCACTGGGCCAGGCTGAGCCTGAGAGGGTTGCGTCCCAAAACCTCCCACCCAGGCCGGGGACTGTGATTGTCTGGAACAACAAAAAGTGGGTGTAAACATACCCACAAGTTCTGCATATGTACAACATGATACATTACATATACAGAAATACATGAAAACTCACTCTACACCAAATCCTTGCTGATTCCATGTTTGCCCGTACATTCCATAGGACGGCACTTGCCAGCCGTTCGTCATGTACTGACCGTATTGTTGAGGATTGCCGTACATTTGATTCCAGTGTCCCCACTGACCGTACTCCATCTGTGAATGCAACACCAAGAACTTGAGCTTAACTTGTGTGTCTACGTGAAAAACACACGCTGGCCTGATTTAAACGATGTCTGTATCGGAAGGATTTAATAACACATTAAAATGAGATTATGGTAATTATAAAGCAAATTCACAAGAATTACCGGCTGAACATTTTTGGCCATGTCAGGTGACTCTTTGCCCCAGTAGCACTTCACAACATGACCTTCAATGGTGGTACCATTCACTGAGACGATAGCATGAGCAGCACTTTCATGAGAGGAGAACCTGAGAGAAAATGATGCTGATTTATGAAGAAAAGTGAAGAACACAACAATCCTATTGTTCACAAAAAAAAAAATCAGAAGGACTGACTTTGTCTCCAAATGGCTAATTAAACCTAAACAGAAACTAGAAACGTTTCATACTATTAACAGTGTAAAAAAAGTTGTGCTGCTTAATATTTTTAAAGAAACTGATACTTTTTTCAGGGTCCTTGAATAGAAACGTCAAAAGAACAGCATTTACTTAAACTATAAAGCTTCGTAATATTATACATGTCTGATCAAAATAAATAAATGACTGAACACAAACTTTTGAAAAAAAAAAAAAGTTTTTTTAAAGCCTCAGATGTGTAACAAGGCTAAGAGGTTGAAATTCTTTTCTGCATCATTTTATGCTGCCCCCTGTTGAGTGAACAGTGAAATATTAGGCTGACATTAGGCATTTTCGATTTTGGTATTTTGCATTTTCCATTACTAACATTCTTACTATTATGATGTACAAATGGCATAATAAGTCATCAGCCACTCTGCTCTCTAGACATCAGCCCTTACTAGAAACCATTAATGTCTTGCAATATGGTACTTCGACAATATTTCACATTACACATAGACTGTGGATAAACTGTCTAAATATAAGAAAACTAAAAACAGGAATAGCTGAATGATACCTGATAAAAGAATAACCCTTCTCTGGAAAAACTCTGATCTCCATTATCTGCCCGAAAGGAGAAAACGTCTGTCGCATAAGGTGTTCTGTTTGAAGAGAACAGTATAAGTCACATGACAATGCACTAAGAGTGAGCATGCATACTCCTACTCAGAACGGGAAAGTAAAAGACACACCTGTGAGACCTGACTGAATGCCTCCGCAGTACACCGTGCAGTTCTGAGGACTCGACTGGTTCACCACCTCATCAAATCTCAGCTGCTTGGAGCTGTCTGAAATGTTCCCAATTTAGTCATGTTAATTCAGCTCAACTCTAAAGGTGGTAAGCAAATAAAAGCCAGAGTGGATCAAAATCTGGCTTACTGTCTTGCACACTCTTGGGGGCTGGAGGTTTCCGAGTTGCCCAGTTAGTCCGGATTTGCCGTCCACCAAGCCACTGACCCCCCATGTGTACTATGGCATTCTCAGCATCCTAGAAAAGAAGAAACGACAGATTTAACAAACAACTGTAAACTTAAAGCAAAACAAAAATATAATCTTGCAGCAACACTTCTAGTCTTTCATTAGTTCCTCTGTATAATTAGGAACTACCCACATAAATGTCCTAGTTTGCATTTAATTACTACTACTAAACTGACTAAAATCTTACACTCAAACAGAAAACAACTCTAACAGTTTCAGTAGGTTGAATATCTGTAATACTACAGCTATAATATGAAATGTAGTAAACAGAAATAGAATAACCTTCACTCTGTGTTCCTGTACTGGAGCCTTACCAGTTTGTTATAGAAGGACACAAATCCATACCCCTTTGATTTCCCTGTTGTCATATCCTTCACCACTCGTGCATCCCTGCAAGAAAAACGTAACGACGGAAAAGTCAGTCCGCTGACGGCTTGATAGAGGATCTCAAATAGAAAGGAACCACACACACACACTGTACTGTCCTGAGAGACACTGTTATAATATCCTAAGTTACTCTAAAAAAATCTTTACACTAACAACTTCTGCATAATATTCTCTCGATTACTGGTACTTTAAAAAAAATATTTAAAATAAAAAACAAGTACAAATTCATGCAACCTACACTACTGCATGTATATTTAAAAGCTCCTGCAAAGATTTCAACTTTTCCTGTGACACAACATAATGATCCAATCTTCATCTTAATCACTAGTACTTAATCTCTCATATCATCAATGTCATTACCATGCATTCCTAACTTCAACAGCTGTTTCTAATTCTACTCAAGAGTACATAGAAATATCAAAAGAGAAAAAGGAATTAAACGGCATACATGGCCTGTTAACAGATTTCTTTATTTTTCCTGGTCAATTCTTTACCACCAATATGGAGTTTGGGAAGCTGCAAATTTCGAGAAATTAACATTTTCAGAATTTTAGGAGAATCAAACTATCAACACAACTAGGAAAACCATCATAAAACAATTTTTACAAGCAAATATTCAAGAATTATCTGAGATTTGTTAAAAGTCTACACTACGTCAGCGTTAATAGGAAAATACTGCAGTATACAAATATGAAAAGCAAAGAGTAAATAGAAAAAAATCTACATCTGAGTTCCCAGAGTGCACAGTTCCTTGCTGTTAGCCTTCAAGCTCCTGTCCAATCCTATGAGCATTTCTGTAAAATAACCAGAGCTCTATTAACTGACACTCAGAGCTAAAGGAGACTCTGAAAATTTTGCAGAGTAGCAGTGTATCATGTTTTTTGTGTTGAGAACTAAAAATGTTACTTTTTAGGTAAATCAAAACTACTTACCAATTTCGGAAAAGCAGTGGAGATTAGTGATGAAAATTTTTTAAGGTGCACTTTACAACAGATCGATCCGGAGACACAATATTGACTATACTGCCTTGTGCTTGCTGATAATTTTCATTATGGGACTATTAAAATCATCAATGCAATTAAATATTAAATTTAAACCAAAATGATGGTCTCTAAAACACTATGGGTGGGTTGCACTAACAAGGATTAAATTAAGCAAAGTTTACAGCTAATCAAGGATTTGTTGATCTGGGTTTTATTTTAAATCGAGTTGAGTTGCACCACTAAATTTTAAACCTAGATTAACAAATCGGTGATTAGAATTCTAACCTGTGATTAAAACCTCCATGATGGATTCGTCATGTAATTAAACAGCAACAATGTTAATGTTCCTTATCCTCCATCTCTGACATAAGTTGCTTTTGTCAAAAAAGGAAATAAACTTGTAAAAGGTCCGCCGTCTTTATAAACCGCTACGTAGAGATACCGTTGATCAAGCAAGCAATGAAAACTTTGAGGCAGTGCATACGGACTTCATAATCTTGGAAATATATTCATAGTATCAGTTAGTGGAGTATAGCCACTGATCTATAATATTATATAAGAGAAAACAACTGGTATGATTCGCGGAGTGACTACCTCCGCTCGTGACAGTACCGCACTGTCCGTTTGATTGCCGTCCAGCGCACGTGTGTAGCAGCTGTGAGAAACGAGAGGTGCGGCTGCAATCCCGTCTTCTTTTCTTTGTCGTACACTGAGATAAGTGACGGATTCACATCCCGGACTCGATAGCAGACGCAAGTTCACTACGGGCTGCCACGACCCTCACAATCATCCAGCTCAGTGTGCTTTCATTTTCATATTTATTTATAATAAACACCTCTCAGAGACCTGACGACACATCCACTGTTTCTGTCTTTGTTCAATCAGCCACATATTGTAACTATAGGGGCACCTTATTTTATTTAAACCTCCTCACCTGTAAATTAAAAGTTAATCCCTAATTGAGATTTAAATCTAAGTTATGAAGCAAGAGGATTAAAGTGAATCTATTTTAAATATAAAATAAATCCAGGATCAAAATGATGGTTTAAATGTAAACGTGCTTATTTTTAAACAAGGTTTAAAATTTGGTGCAACAGAATTATTAGATAGCCTTTGATTTAATCTAGATTTAAGCTTAATCCTTAATGGTGCAACCCACCCTATGACATCCTATTCTCAACTGTTGTGACAAACCTGTAGACATGTAAGTATTTTACATAAAGGTTTCATTACTGACAGAAATGTGACAAAATGTGCTAATCCCAGCACAAATGACAGATGTAAAGTAAATGTTTATCTTTGAATCAATTTCTTAGCAAAATTAGTAAATATATTAAGAACTACCAACAACAAAAATATTTTTAAAATAAATAAAAATCTTTGAAAAGGTTTCCATGGTTTTAAGAAAACGGCTTAAAAAATAATATACTGAGATCATCTGTCTCAAAGTAACCACCACTTGACATTATTCAGACAAAATACATTCCACTAAAGGGTGTGACTTCTGGGAACTTACGAGATTTTCCCAAAGGGTGCAAATGCAGCTCTGATGTCATCGGTTGTGATCTCAGGGCTCAAATCTCCCACAAAAACATGAAAGTGATCTGCAGAAGAATGACATGTAACACATGTAACTACATTTACGAAAATCGAACCTGAAAAAACAACCTCTATATACATAATACAAAATAACTTACTGGATGTGTCTTTCTTCTGACTGCTAGGAGTGGTCGCCCAATTTACCTTGACTTCCTGTTAATAAATTACACTACTTGAAGGCACTATATTTGGAAACATGATATTCTGGGTGCAATGCTTCACAATAAACCTCAAACCACACTCATCTTGTTATACTTGTCTAATGAAACAATGCCACAAGGTATACCTTTCCCAAAATCTTCCTTCCATTCATGGCGGCCAAAGCAGCTGCGGCATCTCTGTGTTCAAAGAACTCCACAAAGCAATACGGATCATTGCTAGTATGCTGCAAAACAGAAAATCCAATAGAGTTCACCTTCCTGCTGCTATCGGATTGCTGAGAAGAAAAGCCAGGAAAATATATTATTGCAAAGTCATGGGTATTGTGTGGAAGACTGTTTAATATTTTCTGTCGTCATTTGGTGTGATTTAAGAAAATGTAAGATGTTATGATATGTCTGTTCTAGGATCATTTTAAAAGCAAATTTATTCCAAATATATAAGCTAATGTCCAGTTTGACAGGCATTTCCACACAAACCCATTTACACTGAACAACTAAAGAACATTTCAGGGAACATTTGAAAAAGTGTAATTTGAGATTGATGTTTACCTCTGTTATCATTTTACAACTTTTACATGGCCCAATCTGAGTAAACAACTGAAGGATCAAGTTCTCTGTTACATCTCTTGAAAGATTCCCCACGTAGCTGAAAATGCAGATAAAACATATTAAAAAGATATAAACGGTAATAACAGATTGCCCACATAATTCAAGAACATATCATCACATAAAATTATTTTGCATTTTAATCAGATCATCTACTTAAGAAAAAAAAGATATATATATATACACATGAGCCAGGCATAGATCTGACAGCCCTTTTATGCCCAAATGACCTCAGGAGGACGGGAAGTCGGGAACACGCATTACCCACAATACTCAACTACTGAAACTATGTCTGACAGTTAAACAAAGAGTCATTTCACGAGAAATTTTTATCCTACATTGTAGTACCAAACACAAAATTCATATTTCTAGAAAAGACAGCAGGCCTGAGATTAGATAACAGGCCTTTCCTAAAACAGCAGACAATGACATACTCGTTCAAACACATTGACACTGAATACGATAGTTTATTGGTGTACATATTAAACCCATATACCATAACTTATGAAATACAATTCAAATTTAGCTATGCTCATGATATTTGCCTTGCATTCAATTGTTTTGATGAATAGCCGGTTTGACTAATTAGACGCTAGCTTAGCTTAGCTTAAGCATGCTAACGTTACGGCTACAAATGTTTTCCACAATCGCCGGAAAACGATGAAAGCTTTTCGATCTTTCTGCTGTAAGGAAGGTGAAATAATGACTGACCGAAACTCTACCTATTATAAGCAGTGATTACTAACGGCATATGATGTCAAAAACGCTGGTAGGACGTCGTTTTTGGAGCAAGCTGTTAGATATAAGTGTGTCAGTGGTGCTGTAGATTGAGCGGTTATTCACTGAACTCTTGACAGGGTTTGTGTTTTCAGCTACTTACAGGGTTTTGGGGTGGCTCTCGTCTTCCATTCTTGAATGCCGGAAGGAGTACTAACAAAATTTGTTTTCAGTATCTCAGATGTGGTTTATTTTTAGGATGAACAATACTGGACTGGTGTTACTTTCAATCTTGAGTAGAAAATGGCGGAACCCGGGTAGTCAGGAAGACAGTCACTGCGCATGTGCAGAAACAGCCGGTTTTGGAGGGCGATTGATCTGACAGGAAAGGGGAGTTTGACAAAATCACCGTGTTTGTGTAAATGCAGGTGTGAATATATCATGTATCACAGTTATTTTACTTAACTATGTGATCTTGGAGGTTATGCATTTATTTGTATGCTTTCATTCAGCCTATTTTATTTGTTTTCAGTGACCACTTGTTAGAGCTCCAATGATGCCTGAAGTCTTTTGCAAAACTGTATTTTCAGGGCACGCAGACACAGAGACGCACTGACCCCAGGTAATATTTGAGAGATTATTAGTGTACTGATCACACTGCATGAACATGTATTTTCCCCCATGTGTATTGCGATAGACATTTAAAATTGTTGCAATGTTTTGTTAATTAATATTCAAGCATATGTGTGTCTGCGCGCCCGCACATCTGCTAGGTAGTTTTATTTTTAGTATTTAAAAATGATTATATTTCATATAGGCTATAGAAATATCCAGGAATTTGACTTTTAACAATGCCACAAACCTGGTTTCAGTCCCAAAAATGTTTTGTAGCTATTAATAATTTAAATTATTTAATTGTATTAAAAATGACAGATTACTGTATTTTATAGCCTATAGGCCATAGATACGACCCTGGGATTATGCTGCCTCCCAAATAATTTCAGATTGTAGAAGTAAATGGAAAGAAGAGTGTAGAATGACAGACATCAGACAGGTTTTCCTTGAAATGTATCAATACCGTCAGTCTTTACGTTAAAAGAGCAACAAGTGTGCTCGGTCTAATAAGCCGGAGGGGGAGGCGATTAAAGTGTCAGGGTCTGTGTCTGGACGGTCAAGGGGTAATAAATAATTTTAGGTCACACACGTGGGCGTCACAGTGAACCCTCAGCTAGAACTTTCTCGGTAGTCTTCTTCAGAGGGACCTTGCTGCTTCGAGAAACCCGTCCCCGTTTACTGTACGTCATCAAACGGACCCTTTAAAGCGTCTGTAGCGGCTGTAATGGCACAATATTCAGGAGCGAAGCAATATCAGAGTATGAAAACACTGTCTCCAGTCGAAACGATGGCAACTAACGATCCTCTACCACCTGGGTGGGAGATCAAAATTGACCCGCAGACAGGTTGGCCGTTTTTTGTGGATCACAACAATCGCACAACGACGTGGAATGATCCGAGGCATGACACGAAAAAGGTAAGATAGATGTTGATTTTGCTTTTGGAAGTTGCGCTGTCAAACGCGAGCGTTTTTCTGGCGATCTTACAAATGCAGATCAACATACGACGACGTGTGTTTTATAGATTACTTTGGCCATTGTGGCAATTTAGAGGGTGTTTCATCGAAAAAGACAGTTTTGTTGAGTGCGTAGGCTACGATCCCACTCAGTACATCCACAACGTACTTGATCAGACACTGACTGTCTAGGGTAGAGGAGCCACGCACTTGATATTCACCGAAGCTCGCGCGTGAATCGCAGTCACCTCTGTGGAAATAGCGCTTCGCGTGCATTTGAACGGCCTGACGGCATATACACGGGCGAAATATATTAGTGTGATGATCTCAGCTGAAGTGATTAGTGTGTGACGCACTGCAGTCGTATGTGAGAGTGTTAGAACGACTCCACAATGTTTATTTAAAGCCTCGAGAACTACGCACACTGCGCTTGTTCTCCACATCCCTGGAACCGCACCGCACTAACGCGTCCCTTAAAGTTTCCCTTACATGGGATTTCAGACAGATCCACCCACTCACCGATTCTGTCATTCCCAATGAATGGGCTTGAAAGTTACAAACTGGAAGTGTCAAACTGTTCTCCGCACATCAGGTTCTGGGAGTCAAAAATGTGTGTGGGGGGGAACACGGGCTTGCCAGTTGGCATCTTTCATTAGATAGATCAACACTTGTCCGAAGTTAGTGTCACTAAGAATCTGCTGGAAAGACACAGCTGCCAGGAGATAAACTGAGCGCTACTCTTGGCGTCTGTGTCAAAAAAAGCAGAGGGCATGAGGTCATATATGCTAACCAGTCACTATTCTCTCTGTTTTGCTTCTGTTTTTTTTTTTTTAATTTAGTAAAACTACATAACTGTCATCATTTCATAACATTGTAAACCTTAAATCATACATCTTATACCTTTTTCAGGCCCAGGACTTCTAGAGAAATTAATCAGATGTGTTGAGTTTTAAGCTTGGCCTATAATAACATGCTTATATAACCTGTACAAGACATTATAGGCTATTTTAATTTGGGAAGCACAATGAAACTTTATCTGCTTAACTTTAGCATTTAGTATAAGTTTAGCTTACATTAGTGACATTTCAGTGGAATTTCCTGAGCAAATAATTCCATTGTCAACTGGCAGTAGTGTAGCGATGAATGAAGCTGTCGCTTTCATACCAAGCGGCTTTCTGTTGGTCAACACAATGATCATGTGACCAAACTGATCATGAGCTAAATCTGCGTGGGGAGGTTTTTCGCCATAGTTTCATGAAATTCCAATTGAAATGACTGGATTTCGCTTGCGATGTTTCCGCTGAGCCAACATTAGATGTGACCATCTCTTCATTCAAGAATAATTGCGTCCCTGTTGAATACTCCTGTCTTAAATTATGTTGCTGCTCTGCTGTTTCAACATCAGAATAGGTGTTTCGAGATGATTTGTTAGGGATTTTATCTCTTTTGATGTTTGTTGTGTCTGTGCAACTCTGATTTACATTGATGAGTAAGGGAGGCCCTCCCCCTCACAAAGAGTATTTTAAGACACAGTGTCAACAGCACAGGAACCCATTGAAAAATGCTACATAGAGTGAGTCATGGCATTAGAATCGACAGCATACAGGGTATATCCTGTAAGCCAATGCCATTGCTTAACAGTTGCTGTGCACAGTGAGTTTTTACCCACTCATGTTTCATGTTTGTTCCTGGACTGCCTCGTCATTGAGAGAGGGCGGACTGACCTTTGTGTGTCAAACAGATGAGGAGAGAAGACGCGAGACGCGTTCAAATTGAATGTTACATTTATGCATTGAAGCAGTGACTGAATCCTCTAGCATGTTGGTTGGTTGCCTGCAATAACGTACAATATCATTTTACATTAGACAGATTTACAACGGGCGGAATTCACATATGACTGAGTATGACTAGTCGTAAAAGCCTACAATTTAACAGTGATGTGACGCTAATAGGAAAAATGTAGCAGGTGTAAAATGCGGTTAATCATCACATAATGTGTCATCTAGAGTATCTATGTCTAATGGAAGAGTGACTTTTGTTTCAAAAAGTGTGTATCATCATAACTGATAATACTAAGATAATACAGAAGTTTGAATATTAGACACTGTGCTTGTTAGTAATGTTCCATTTCACTCCTTATTGTCCAAGTTTAACTCCCAAAAGTTTGTCCCCATTGTGGCTGACTGTGATTTATACTGTTTAACAATATCATTACTTCCTTTTACAGTTCAGAAGATTGATCATGAGAATGATGATCTAGCTACTGATTTTATGGGATTATCTTACAAAAAAAACATCTACATACCATTAACTCTGGGTTATTTTTAATATTTTTGGCCATAGCCAAGTCATTGGTGCAAGTCAAAATATTTTGTTTATGCTGTCTGTAATGCCATTGTTGATAATTGGAGCTTTTTCAATAGCCCAGTCATGCTTTAGTTATTTGCCTTCTCCTGCAAAACAATTTAGCATATAGCTACTACATACTTCAGCAAAGCCGGACTGAAGAGCCTCATCCGAAGTGATGTTGTTGATCAGACTTATGATGCAGAACATTTTGTCTTATCATTACTTGAGGATACAGCTATTATGAATACAAATAATGAGATAATTTTGAATAGATCTTTCAACCATCCTTTTTTTTTTGTTTCTTTTTTTCAGATTTTTTCAAATGGCCCCTCTATGTCCCCTGAGTCTCCTCAGGACATGCACAAATCCTTTATTCATGAGATGAGACAACCAATGCTACGCCAGGGGTACATCCCCATCCCAGTCTCCCATGAAAACACTGAACCCAGGCTGCAGCAGTATCCGAGTTTCTCCTACATCCACCCAGCAGTGCAGCAAAGTTTGAGAACAGATGGACGTACGCCTTCCCCGACCCCAGCATCCCACTGTCGGCCTAGATCTCCAGTGCAAGCCCCATCGGAAGCATGTTTGTCCTGCTCACCTGCTTCACACGGGCCTGAGGTAAGACCATTAGGAATCAGATATCTCTATTAGACATGGCAGTCTCTGTCAGGCTATGGATTCATTGTGAAAGAATTGCATGAATTCATGTACTTTGCTTCTAGAGGTTTTATTTATAAGTTTTACTTGGGCCCTGTGTTTTCTTTTCAAGGTTTAAAAAATTGAGTTTAATAGGTTGCTGAAAAATGTGGCATTTCACGTTGGTTTGTCGACCCTTGCCCACAATGTGAATTTTTAATATACGTTTATTTAATTGTGTTATATTTTGTATTTTTTGTTTATTTTTTATGTTTATCTTATTTCTATTTGATCAAAAATACAGCAAAAGCAGAAATATTGTGCAATATTTTTATCTAAAGTGACTTACAAAGGAGGAGCAAAGCAACTCGTCATAGAGCCTACAATAGTAGTAATACTTGAAATAGATTTTTTTTAAAAAATGTATATCTTTACTGTCATTTTTGATCTAATTATTGCTTGCTTCTTAAAAAAAATCTTACTTATCCAAAACCTTTGAATGCTAGTATATACATTTTTGGCTATTTCCAAAATCAAACTGTATTTTTATTTGCATCAGGTTCATCAACCACAGGGCACACACCAACAAATGAGTGGCCTTCATCAACAGCCCCGACCCAGCAATACAGGTCTCCGGGTGGGCTACATTCCCATTCCGGTGATCCACGAGGGTGTAGGGGGCGCCTCACAATCCCAACCTAGCCAAAGTTCTCATCCCACGCGAGAAAAAATGCCAATCTACCGTGAACAAGTGCCCATTCAGATCCAACAGAATCGAGCTGCCAGTCCCATCTCGGTCCCCTTACTGGCCCAGTCACCAGTCATGTCTCAGATCATGGGAGAGAGACCCCAGGTACGCATGTTATTTGTTAGTATTTATTAATAGGTACTGATTTACTTAACATCAAGCCATTAATGCTTATTTATGTAACATTTAGTGTTCGCATTACTAAAGTGTTCAGAATTATTGTATGAAATCAAACTAAAGACAATGTGTTACCATTGCCAGGTCCAGCAACACATTGGTCATGCAGCAATGTCACCTAAAGCTGAACAACCAGTTGAAGAAATTGTCAGAGCGCCTGCATTTGAAATTCCCATTCAAAGAGTTAGTGATGTTCCTCAGCAAATACATCATCAGCCAGTACAACCACAACAACAACAACAACAACAACAACAACAACAACCTACACAAGCACCTCAGCCAAAAGCACAACACCCCGTACCGCAGTCACCGCAAGTATCAGAGACATCCAATATTACCATACAATTTCCTCCTCCACCAGAACCCCAGGAAACCACTGCCCCTCAAACACCTCAAGAGGTCCTACCCCCACAAGTCCAGCCTGAGGAGATTCCAGAACAAGATCTGAGCCACCCAGGACTGATCAAAGTGCAGCAGATAGTGGAACGTGTGGAGAAACTGGCACAAGATGTGAAAAGTTTCGATGGGAAGAAGAATGATAAAAGATACTTGATGCTGGAAGAGATGTTGACCAAAGAACTTCTGGCTTTGGACTCGGTAGACCCTGAAGGTCGCCCAGATGTGCGTCAGGCTCGGAGGGATGGCGTCCGCAGAGTTCAAACCATTCTAGATGAACTGGAAGTGTTTGGAGAGCCGACGGAACGGCTGACTGAGACGAAAGGAGAGCCGAGTATGATTGACCAGGCAAACACAGAGAAGGTCAAGGAGGTTTTATAATTGCACAAAGAAGGCACAAATTTGAAAAGAACACTAGTCAAATCCCCATTCTTGTTTTTACTTGCGCAATTATTATAAGTTGCATGCATGAATAATTGAAGTTTTCTGTTGGAAATGATCTAACGTGATTTGTTTACTGAGTGCAATCATGTGTGCTGTTATGTGATGCTGCTGTTGTCGAATCTCACCATGCCAGTGTCTTGTAGCAAAAGACATAGTGGTGACAAGTTATATTCAAAAACACATGAAAATGAGGCCTTGAACCAGAAGAAAGTATTTTAACGTTCAAAAAGTATCTTTTGTACCATGTTGAATGAATGAATGATAAAACGTTTTTGAATATTCCTTAAGAAGTTGTTAATGAAGTAGTGGGATGTCATAGTGAAAACTTTTATTTGATTTTGAAAAATTTTCATGTGTGGGCTACAAAAAAAATATAAAGGCATCCATTTTAATTTTGGCATATGGGAAGGTGTGAGTATATATATATATATATATATATATATATATATATATATATATATATATATATATTCATGCCTTTTAAATATAAAAATATAACCATTTGAACATCATGCAGGACAATAATTCATTGTTGAAAGTGAGCTTTGCTGACAGAATTCCCTATGATGGTTTGAATGCTTGTCAATATTATTATTTGTTGAATGACAGTGATACAAATGATGATATATTTTTATTCTATTTTTCTGTGCCAAAATAAACATTTCCAGTATTAAGAATGTTCACTTAAGAATGTTCAAATGTTGAATCTAAAAAAAAAAAACCTCACTGAATATATAGTCGCCTTATGATTAAGGGGCTGGTTTGTTAAAGCAGCCGGGGTCAGTCCAAAGTTATAGTGATCTATGAACTCGAAAGGTACCAAAATCATCCCATTTTATTAACATTGTGCCCTTGATGAAGGCAACTTAAACACTTGCTCTAAGGGACTAGAAATCAGTGTACCAAAAATGACTTTGTATAATGTGTCAGCTCAATTCAGTTTAAAACAAAGTGCTATGTCTCACATGACTGTTGTGAGCCTTTTTTTAAAATCATAATGACCTGTTACTGACTCTGATATCGTACTAATACTGCGAACAAAACTGGTTTCTAAGTATGTTTTGTGAAATGGTATGCAATGTTCAGTGTTCACAGCTTGGTTATTTGCAGTTTGTTAAAATGTCGACATGATATGGTGACATAAGCATGACTGCAAATACAATATAATAAAGCACTTTGCTTACATGAAGTTGCATACTTTTTTTTTTTTAATGTACAAACTTTATGAAGAAACAAACAAGATAACTACTGTTTGGACCATCTAGTGTCTTCTACAGTGTTTACAGTATTAAGACTTTGTCAGTATAAAAATAAGAATAATGTAATATCATCTGTTTTTAAGAATTATAATAAACAATATTTACAAACAAATTATAAATTCCCAGTTATAAGAAAGAGGTATAGCTATACATGTAGGTCAGCCTGAATCACAGTGATTAAAAAGGTGAGCTATTCATCTTAGAAAAGTCAAGATAAGAATAATGAGAGTAAAAAATTGAATCCTATTAGGCATATTTCCAGAAGAAAAGTTTCTTGAAAGCTAAAATGAGACCACGGCATTATGTAATCAATTGGGGATAGTATTACATCTAGATAGCATTTAATTCCTTTTAGGATAGGCTTCAAAGGCTGTAATGTACAAAAGCGTTGTGGAAAGACGCCTACTACCAGATACATCTTTACCAGTCAGACAGCGAACAATGCTTCACTGACCACTGACTACTGTGTTTCTCGGATTGTTTCAAAGACTATAAATTAATATAGTCTATATTATATTACTACTAATAAAAAAAGGAAAGTCAAAACAAAAAGGTTGGTGGTCTTATAAAAGCATGTTTATAAGGTCTACATTTTGGTTTCAAGCAGATTTCATGAGAAAATGTAACTATTTTACTATGTGGTTAATTCATATGAATTTGTAGGATATGAATCCTTTGGAAACATAAATTTTTTGAAAAGGTCCATCCCATCTCAAACCTTACCATCAATGGGGCAAGTGGTGCCTCCAGGAAATTTTTAATGGGGTAACCAGAGAAGCACACTAAAAATCCTGGGGTGGCACATTAAAATGTACACTAAAAAATTTTTTTTTAGGGTCAGACATGTATGGCGCCAATGAGTGTTGTGAAAGTAGGAAAAATGTACGGATGAGATTGTACGATTTCATTTGAATCAGCCACCAAATCACTAAAACATTTTTCCCAACATTTCAAAAGTTAGTTAGGGCCTGTATTATTACTATTATTATTTATTTTATTTTATTTACTTCACTGAAATGGCACGAAACTTGGCAAAGGTTTTGGCACTTGCAATGTGAACACAAAAAATATCATGAACATGATTCGAAAAGGTTAAATGGTCGTGAAAAAAGCCAAACTTCTCTGTGTCAAAAATGACACTGGAAACGAATGGGACACAAATTTCATCTAGTGGAAACGTTTGGTACTGCGTCCAAAAAAATCATAATGAATTCTCTTTTTTGTGTGATATCAACCTCACATTTGGAACAGAACTTGTTTAGATGTATTGGCTTTGATTTTCAAAGTTTATATTTCATATAAACGTTGAAAATAGTATTTTTGTGCATTTTTCATAACAGTAAACTATAACCCACTTTTATTTAACACTACAGTTTCACTTTTTTGTCACATAAGCAATAATCTGCCAAGTGTGGTCTTTAAAAGGACACCAGAATTAAGTCTGTGCTCCAAAGCCTCCAAGATTTACAGTTTAAGTTGGAACTTTCACTCATTCAATCATTTGATGCACAATAATGATTCTAAAGAACACAATTCATTTGTCACACTCCTCGACATACTGATTCATTAGTTTAACTTATTTAGACCCACATAACTAATTTATCTAGAATAATGCAATTTTACAACCATTCAAACACGGCATCAGTATTATATTATTGAATCATGTCATCAGTTATATAAGGGTCTCCAAAATAGAACTGCAAAGTAACGATCTAACATAAAACAATACATCAAAACAAGTATTGCAGGTGGGGCATCTCAGTCACAGATGAACTATGATGTTCGCTGTGACGGAGGAAGTCACGTGTGTGTATAACTGGAGGAAATTGTTTCAGTCGTTGCTGCTCCCCTCAGTGGAAAATATTAGACCGACCGGCACATTTCCGAACCACAGTATCGCCCTTATTAAACGGACATTAAATGCACCGACGATTCATTTTCGATGATCTGCCAGTAGCTGCCATAGAGGCACGATGCTTTATCAGATTATTATAAACGTTTACACTAGTACACAGCTAGCAGGTTAGCTGGCGTCTATTGGGATTGCCAGTGGACGAAAAGCGAGCTGCTTCATTTCCTCGTTTCACGGATCGGGAACAAATCCAGCAGTGTGGTGTCGGGAAGCTCGTATGTTTTGGTGAACATGGAGCTATTTCAAGCTAAAGATCATTATATTCTCCAGAGCGGAGATAACGCGCTGTGGTGCAGCAGGAAGGATGGATCTATGGCCGTGAGACCGGGTAATGCTCACATTGTAACTCCATCACTTTATTATACAGTGTACATGTGTTTCAATGTTTCCGTTTTCACTGTCTACATTGTTGCCATTTCTCGTGCATATTAGTTGATACTGCTCCAAAACAGATTAAAATGAGGGATTTATGCTCCTTTCAGGAGAAGTTGGTTCTCTACATTCATTGTGAAGTTGTATAGACGTTCAAGAGATGAAAATGTCAGTTTCATATTTGTCGAGCGAGGCGGCTGTCTGAAAGATGCCCAGTTGTTGTGTTTTCATTGCCCTACTTTCAAAGCAGCGGCGCTTGCATGACATGCGTGTCAATGCAAACCTCAGATGATGTTTTGGTCGGATGTCTTGCCTAAAAACCCTTTTTCTTACTACATCATTTGGGGTTCGAGGGTTTGTATGTTTTGTTCAAGGGCGTTTAGATGTCAGTTTGGGAATCTTAAAGGGATAGTTCACATAAAAATGAGAATTCTGTCATTATTTACTCTGTATGACTGACTTTCCTCAGGAGATGTTTGAATGCTAGGCACTGTCAGACTCCGTTATGACTACTTCCATTTCATCTTTTTTCCACATAATGAAAGTGAATAGTGAAAGCCTTTTATTCTCTAAAATTCTGCCCAACATCTCCTTTCTTGTTCCAAGGAAGAAAGTCATACAATATGAGGGTGAGTAAAGATGACAGAATTGCGAGTGAAATAATACCATAAAAATGCATATTTTTGTATAGTATGTTTTAGAATATATATTTTGTTTATTTTTGCTGCAAAATTTATCTGTTTGATATTGTGATAATCTTTGGGCCCAGTTTGCCATTATGCTTTCCCAATGGTGAAGGCTACAATCTGTGAATAATAATAATAATATTTAATCAATACAAATGACAGGTTTTGGCTGTCAATTGGCTTACAAATGACAGCCAAATGACCTTAATTAAACAGAAATGAAATGTAAGTAGTAAATAAATATTTAAATGTCCATCGCTGATGTATTTATAAATATGCTGGCCAGTGCTATTGCTGCACCGGGGAATTAGGCCTATATAGTTACACAGTTAAATGGCGATGGTTAAAGTAAGGGTCAGACATGTGACTGTTCTTCTGGAGAGAAAATGCAGGCACAGTAGATAGTCAAATGAGAATTTTCTGCCCAGGCTTTAAAACATTAATTTACTTGGCACCGACACAATTTTGACATTTCTCCTGTGTATTGAATGCATTGTGTGCATTTTACCAGAAATGATTTAAATGTGTCTGGTATATATTTTAGTTTTTTCTTAAACCAAAAGATTTGAATGCTCAACCATGACAGGTGTTTTACACTCACACAGCAACCTTTGTTACACTTTTGTTCATCTAACCTTTAAAATATTTACCTATCCACACCACTTTAATGTCTTGTCAAGCCTAGATCTTGATAGGCAGGTAGTCCATCTCTTCGAGTGGCAGGAACACTGCAGCCTGTGAAGATTTGGATGAGTTCTAGCTGTTTTTACCCACGTGCGTGCAGCCAGGCTGATCGGGTTTAGGTTGCAGTGCTGTTCCATTATTTAACTGGATAAGGGTTTCCACTGTATGCATGATGCATACAGTCTCGGTTCTTTTGAATGAATTCCTAACAATATGCATCATGCCACAGTTGCCACCGTGGCTGGGTGAGGTTACCACTACAGTACTTACTGCTGTGTTTATTATTCAGTCCCAGTTGATTTAGTGTGTCAGATTAAAGAATAGTTCAAACAAAAATGAAAATTTTGTAGCATCACTTGCTCGCCAATGGATCCTCTGCAGGGAAAGGGTGATAATCCACACGACTCCAGTCCATCAATTAATGGCTTGTGAAGTGAACAGCTGTGTGTTTGTAAGACACAAATCTATCTATCATCCAAAATCACACTTCTTAATGTCAAATAAAAGGGTAAACTCTTCAAACTTCTAGTAGAGACACATGTAAGATCACATTGATGTATTTACAAATTGCAATTACTGAAATTCTTAGTATTTGTTGTTAGCTCACATTAAGTCGTTCCTTGTACCAAGACATAATTCAACTCCATGGATGTACCAGCTTTTCATGGCCTAGTAGATCTTCCCTCAGACTGGAATGATCTCCAGTACCAAGCTCATGGTCATTATGGAGGGTTTTTGGCAACTTCATGATGCAGCTCATCCAGCTTCCACCCCTCCATCATCAGGCTGTGAACATCTGATGGTTGAGTGCAGGACAGCGGTAACAATACAGAGAGCATCTGCTTCCAAACTGAATTTCTGTCAGATCATCGTAGGAGCCATAAAGCTACCATACTCTCAGATGCTCCACAAAAAATGCTGTCTTTGCACATGACATTTCAGACACCGCACATCACTCCTAACAATGCAGGTGATGCCAGTCAATCAGCTTTTAAGAGGAGCTACTCGGCAAGTTGGTGACTCAAGTCAGCATTG
Organism: Acrossocheilus fasciatus; assembly: GCA_036784905.1. NCBI lineage: Eukaryota > Metazoa > Chordata > Actinopteri > Cypriniformes > Cyprinidae > Acrossocheilus > Acrossocheilus fasciatus. Next base: position 16,853,349 of record CM071950.1, read on the forward strand.
TTAGGAACCTGGTTCAGATATGCTTTGGAAAGTTTTTGTGATTAATTGTGAGCAGCCACATAACCTTGGAAAGTCAAATGAATCTTTGATAGTTCTTCTGTCCCAGATGCAGTACTGAAAAGACAAATACAAACTTGTGGGTTAAAATAATAAATATACAATAAAGTTAATGTGTATGTGTAATAATTATAAATAAAGATATATATTAGGAACTGAAAAAAATATTTTGAACACTTATACTTTAATTTTCATTCTCCTTTCAGCGACTGACCTGCTGCTAGCATGGAATCCTGTCTGTCTGGGCCTTGTAGAAGGTATTATTGGAAAAATACAGCTTCATGCCGGTAAGTCTAATCATCAGACCTAGTATATTTACTGTATCAAGGATGAGAATACCAAGGATGAGAATTACACTGTAATGTTTGCAATAAATTTGGTGACTCTTGAATTAAAACAGACGTCTAATGTTGTAAAATACCATTCATATTTAATTGATTTAATAAAAGATACGATTGCTTCCATTTGTTTTTATTGTAATTCACTTTGTAGCAGGAAGAAACTGGGTACCAGAGACTCATAATGATTAACATAATGAAAGGCAGCTCCTGCACCAGAAATATCAGCTTAATTTAGTTTCTTATTGTTTTGTTATTGCTAAATGTCTTTCAGTGCTTTGTGGCTCAGCTGTTGTGATGTAGCTTTAGCAGGTTAAATACAGTGGTGTTGAATGATTGCCATATTTACATACCATGGTATTTACAGCGTACCTCATTAAAAAAAAATTGTGGATTCAAGTGATCCTCATAGACATCCATTTCCATACAGACCAGTTAACTAAACAAATGCTTTTCACTACATTAAAAAGGAAGGTCTTGTGGGATTTTTTCCACAGAAGTGAAATGATGGCATGCATCATACTTTCATTTCGCCATTCAGTGGCTGATATGAGAAGTCAACCTCTGTCTGTTGTTAACAGGTTCACTTTATATGAATAATGTTATTATAATATCGGTCTCTCTTCCTTTTTTAGAGAAACCCCCGCTGAAGTCTATATGCATGGTGCATTTTGTACTGTAATTGATGGATAAAATAACTGGTTGGCCTTTCATGCCTGGTTGCATTTTTCCAGATCAAACAGCACTGATAAATGAGCCACATGAGTTTGTAGCTACATATTGTACATGATTTACGTTGTAACCTAATCCAATGGGCAAACCTGATATTTCCTTGCACCATTCCTACAAAGAGCCCAGGCTGTTCTTATTGAATTTTCCACCCAAACATCTTAGAGTTGCCTCCTGCACAGTGCGCTTTTATCTATTGATTTACATTAACTTGTCAGTGAAAGTATGACTGCATCGCGCCTCAAAGCAAATGTCTTTGAAGTCATTGTTATGAGAATGTTTGCCATAGGAATGAATCATGCCGGATAGAGCAGGAAAATGAGGTGTGGAACTCTGTACTCATGACACACTCCACCCCTTTGGGCAGATCTTCCTCTGGGCCTGATTCTGATTCGCCAGAAAGCACTGGTGGGCCAGTTGCCAGGAGACCATAAAGTCTACAAGATTACTAAGATTGTAGTCATTCCACTCTCAGAGGATGAACCACAGGATCTGGAATTAGAGGTGATTAATGCTGACTGTTTTGTTCAAATGTTCTCCATGCTGGATTTGATTAAACTTGATATAGAAGACAAAAGTTATAATAATGAACTTAGATACATTAACCATTACATTTCATCACATTGCTCTAACATTTAAACAGTTATTTCTTGTCATTATCCTAGTTGGTAGACATTAATTTATTGGATCCTGATAGAATTTACAGAACTTCTTCCCAAATTCCCAACTCGTTAGAGCGCCCAGTTGACACGTAGGCCAAGACTTTAGGTATTTCAGCCCTCTTGTCTAGTAAATGGTTGACGTACAATTAGTGCAAGAGTAGTGGTGTGTGTTTCTAAGGGGTTCCAGTGGAAGCATGATGTTTCTAAGAAGTCAGTCTTTCAGCAGAGCCTCTGGGATTGAGAGATGTTTAACCATGTAAGTGAAACAGTCAGAGATCACTGTAATCCATTCTCCTGGCGCGCTATCTCTACTTCAGTAGTTTATCACAAAATAATTGCCTTCTATTACTTTGGCATAGCAGCCTGTCTGTGTAGTTTGATTTTAGCTGTTCTTTCTGTTTTATGGGCACATGAATTTGCTCTGGCATCAGCATCAGGCTAGTCTTAATGCGCATCTTGGCACCCTTTCGGTTTTAATTACAGGAATTAATGTAGCAGCTTTTTTTCAGATGGACTTTGAGCAGGGAAACAGAGATGGTTGTAGATTTGTCACCTAGGTACAAATTGACCTATTTAGCTTTGTTAGTAATGACAGCAGATAGTTAGCATTAACAAAATGGTCAACTATTCTTTTGCTCTCTTTCACGTTCAGCTCTGCAAAAAGCATCATTTTGGAATCAACAAACCAGAGAAAATCACCCAGTCACCGGACGAGTCCAAGTTCCTGTTGAAGACCCTGAGTCAGATCAAATCTAATGTTGCCGTTCCCATCAAGAAAAAGGTTGATGGGTTGTTTTGAAATCATTGATATCAATACCAATCATTTTGAGACTAACGCTACCCTTTTACTTAATCTGTTTGTACTTTGACATGTTAGTATGCTTGATGTAAAAACAGAACCTCCTGATTCCTCCATGAATTTACATCTTTTTAACTTAGTATTGTCTCTTTAACCTCATTTTGTTTGTTCACTCCCATCCAGTATTCCCCTGCCTTTCAGGTCAAAGAGAATAAAGAGAAGGAACGTCTGGAGAGACGGCTGCTTGATGAGCTCTATAAGATATTCATGGACTCGGATTCATTTTACTATAGTCTGACCTATGACCTCACCAATACGGTCCAGCGACAGGGAGAGTTAGGCAAGTCAGATCAGCCCTTGTGGAAAAAGGTGAGAGGCTGATTTATTGTGTTACATATATTAAAAGTTAGGCATACATGGTAATAAGACATTTATTAATTTCCATTTTTCAGTGAGCAACAGATGAAGAAAGAATGACTTAAGAATAATAATAGATTTAAAATGTCTGTTATTATTTAAATTGGTGACAGTTAAGTAAATACTTTAAAGAGCAATAAACCGTTGGATTTATTTGAGTGACGATGTGGCTCACTCTTTTACACTTGTGTCACACATACAGAATGCAAAAATGCATTTATAGCCAAGCTTCATTTCTCATTTCTTAAAGAATAGATCATTATCTTTAGACACTTCCTTAAATGGTCAAGTACTAATAAATTAGTATCTGCTATTTCTGAAGATGCAGATAAATTAAAACAATGAACAAAGACAGAACGAAGAAGTGGTAGGGAGTGAGTCACCACAGTGTTGTTATTGTTAATTCAAACTAAAACTATTAAAATTGTTTTTGGTAATTGAAATAAAGCTGAAATAATCTATGCATGTAAATATTAGATGAAAAATACTGATATACTGAAATGACTAAAACTGAAATAAAATATAAATAAAACAAATGAATAAAAATGACAAAAGCATGTAACAAAACTACTAAAACTTAACCTTAAATTGAAATGAAAACTGAATATATAAAAATAAAAGCACATTTTAAATATTAAATATATTTTAAATATTAGAAAATACTATAATAATCTGTAAATAATACTAAAATAAAACTAAAATCTGACAAATACACAGAATACTGATCCACATAATATTGTTTTTCCCCTTTTAGGTGGATGATAGATTCTTCTGGAACAAGCACATGATCAAAGACCTCATTGACTTGCAGGTGCAAAACAGTTTTTCCTGAATTTTTATTTGTAAATATTTGAATATGCAAACCTATGAAATCTTGTTTTTGCCAATGTAATAATGTAATTGTGTCTTTTTAAACTTGCGAATGGGTGTGTATACTTCACAATTCTGCCTTTTTTTTTCTCAAAATTGCAAATATAAACTCATAATTGCAGGTCACGAGTTTGCATCTCGCAAAAGTAATTTTCACTTTTTATTTCATATTTATAACTTTTTCCAGTTACACTTTTATTTTAAGGTGTCCTTGATACAGTGTAATTACACATTTAAGTACTGAGTGATTTTAATTAACTACATGTACTTACTATATGATTAGTGTTAGGATTACTTGAATGTAACTATGCATTATTTATAGTTATTATAATAGTAAGTGCATGTAACGTGTAACAGGGACATTCATTGGAGTAAACACGCTTCCATACCAGCTCTGAATGGTGATAATACAAGATGTCCTGTTTTGCAGGTGCCTCAAGTGGACTTTTGGGTGATTCCTATCATTCAAGGCTTCGTGCAGGTGGAGGAGTTGGTGGTGAACTATAACGAGAGCTCTGATGAAGAGAGGAGTAGCCCGGAGACACCTCTGCAGGAGCCCACCTGTGTGGATGATATTCACCCACGCTTCACTGTGGCTCTCATCTCCAGACGAAGCCGTCATCGTGCAGGTGCACTAATTAATGCAATCAGGTGATTCATATTTACTCACCGTGCCGTCAGTGTAATAATATCATTATGATTTCCACTGAAGGAATGCGCTACAAGCGGAGGGGCGTGGATACTGACGGACACGTGGCCAACTATGTGGAGACGGAGCAGCTAATCCATGTGCACAGTCACACGCTGTCCTTTGTACAAACGCGAGGCTCTGTCCCTGTGTTTTGGAGCCAAGCTGGGTATCGCTACAACCCCAGACCTCGGATAGAGAAAGGTGGGGTGTATCTGAGTAATCGATTCTCTCTTCAAATCATAAATGAGATCTAACTCACAGCACAGTCTAGCACTTCTGTTTATAGACTAGCTATCACTATGATGCATCAGTGTAGTCATTGTTTGGAAATGTTTTGTCCTGTGAATGGCGTCAGGTGTGGAATTGGCATGCTTTCATGGTTTCATGATTGAACAGTGCTCGGAGGAAATGTTGTGGCTCAGTGGTGATAATTCAGAGCTTTACTGTGATCCTCCTGCAGCGCTGTTTCCTGCATGATTTCATCTCACAGATGTGTTTTGTTGCAGGCGAGAGGGAAACTATGCCTTATTTTGCTTCTCACTTTGAACAGCAAGTTGAGATTTACAAAAAACTGGTAAGATCTGTTTAAAATTTCAGCGAGTGAAGTCCTAATATTTTTTTATAGTAGTATAAAAAGTAGAGCTGTTAATCAATTTAAATGTTTAAACATGATTCATCTCACAATTTTTTCATAGTTAATGCATTCCGTTCCTTTAGACTACAGATGTGTGTAATTACTGGCATGTGTGGATGACATTCATAGTGAAATATATAATGACACTAAATTGAGGTCCTTATTCTCACCAAGGCTGCATTTATTTGATAAAAAATGCAGTAATAACAGTAATATTGTAAAATATTATTACAACTTTTCTATTTTAATAGATCTCAAAATGTAATTTATTCCTGTTATAGCAAAGCTGAGATTTCAGCAGCTATATCTCCAGTCTTCCCCCAAATATAGTTCAGTTTTTACAGCAGAAGCAAATGCTATTATTTTGGCTTTGGACTACATAAAGACTATGGAACAGAGAAATGTTCTTTTAATTACAGATTCAAAGTCTTGCCTTCAAGCAATGTTATTCCTTAAAAATGATCACCCAGCACTTATAATGATTTTTTTTACAAACTGCTGGAACTAGAGGATCATAATTTTAATATCTGATTTTGTTGGGTGCCTTGGCACACTCTGGAATCAAAGGAAATAAGGAAGCAGACTCTGCTGCAAGAGAAGCATTATCAGTAGACCTTGAAATTTGTACAGCACCTCCTATAGATTTAAAACCAATAATTTGTTCCTATGCTAATAACCAACGGCAAACAGAGGGGGATCTCTGTGAATAAACTGCATGAAATTAGCCCCAATGTTGGAAAAAGACATTTCTATCAATTTTTCAACTGATGTCAGGGCTGCATTTCCTAAAAGCATCATAAACCTGGATTGCTCATTCCAGGATGACACAAGTTTTTAATACTCGGAGATGATCCTCCAACATGTTCTCTTTGCCAAAAGCCTTTAACCCTGAAGCATGTTTTATTAGATTGTGCTGGTTTTAACCCTGTGAGAAAAGTTAACTATTTTGAAGAGATTCTTAACAGAGTTAAGCCAAATACAGTTTTAGAGTTTTTAAACAAAAATAAATTGCAAAAACCTGATATGATTTAATCATCAGTTTTTTCTTGCCATGAAGCTGGCATGGCATTAAACACAAACAAGCAAGCAAAACAGTCTTCATGTCACACGATCCTTCGGATATCATTCTAATATGCTGATTTGGTGCTAAAGAAAAAAAAACAAAAAACAGTGCTGCTTAATATTTATGTGGAAATGTTTTTGAATTGGAATCCTTTTGTAACATTATAAATGTGTTTACTGTCAATTTAGAACAATTGGATGTGTCCTTGCTGAATAAAAATAGATTTTTTCAAAAAATGTTTGACCGTAAACATTTGAATTTTGGTGTAAGCAATAATTCTGTAATAAATTGGAATGTTCCAGTCAGACACAAAATGGAATTATGTCAGAATGTCAAAATGAATGTTTATGGTCAAAGCAAATAACTTGAATTAAACATAATTAATTGTGTTTGTCAAGCCATTAACTATAAGAACCATAACAAAAGCATTAGAAATAATTTCCTCAGTATTACAGAGTTTTTAGTAATTCAGCAGATTTTTTTCCCCCATCAGGTGATTATTAATTTAGTGGACCAAAATGGACGCGAGAAGATGATTGGTGATGCTTACCTCAAACAAGTGCTGCTGTACAATAATTCCAACCTGACATATGTTTCATTCGACTTCCATGAGCACTGGTAAGAAACTCGACGTGTGACGATCTAAAAATCTGCTCATTCTTGTGATTTTTACAAAAGAACATGTTATGGTCAAATCTCAACAACAGATTTTCTCCTTTGTCACTTCCCAGTCGAGGGATGAAGTTTGAGAATGTGCAGACTCTCACTGATGCCATCTCTGACATTATCACAGACATGAGATGGGCCTGGTGGGTCTTTCATTTGCTCTTAAGGCCTAATTCTGATTGCGAGTTAGTTAATATCATGTCCAATGTAATATCCATCTACTTTTATTTTCAAACAGGGTGGACCAAGCAGGAGTCATCTGTCAACAGGAAGGCATCTTCCGGGTTAACTGCATGGATTGCTTGGACAGGACTAATGTGGTACAGGCAGCTATTGGCCGCGTGGTCATGGAACAGCAGGTATTTAACTTCACCTTTGAGATTGGAACACGCACACAGATAACTTCACACATAAAAATGAAAGTTGTTTTTGGATAAGATCATGTGCTAAATGCCTTAAGGTGTAAATAAAACTGTGGCTTCTAGGAACATTGCCATATTGCACCCACAGAACAGTGCAGTGTCTTTGCCTCACTCAGCTGCTCTCAGTATGCCGGTACATTTCAAAGAGTCTTTTGATCTGTTTGGTTCCAGCTGAAAAAACTTGGTGTAATGCCACCCGAGCAGCCACTGCCCCTCAAGTGTTACAGGATCTATCAGGTGATGTGGGCCAACAATGGAGACACCATTAGCCGTCAGTATGCTGGCACAGCTGCACTAAAGGTAAATAGACTAAATGCCTGCCACTGATTTTATGCTGTCCCCACTGCCCATTTACACCACCATCTGTCAGCATGTAGTATCTAGTTTGCAGATTGACATGTCAATCTTTTAACTAGTTATCTTATCCATCCATCCACACTAAAAACATTAATTTAAATACATTTTACTCACAATTATATACATTTATATAATTCTTTCTCGATCTCTTTTATATAAACAATACACTTTTTTTTAATAGTTTGACATGTATAGCCATATTGTTTTGTTGTTTGTTTTGAGGGACTTCAGCATCTTTTTAAGGAGTAAAAACTGTGAAAAACTTTTGGTTTTATAACATAACTGATGTAGGACATTTATGACCATCCAAAGAGTTTGTCAGCTTATTCTAATGTGTGCGATCTGTTGTGTAGGGAGATTTCACACGAACAGGAGAGCGAAAGTTAGCGGGGGTGATGAAGGATGGTGTGAACTCAGCTAATCGTTACTATCTGAACCGTTTCAGAGATGCCTATCGACAGGCCGTCATTGGTCAGTATAAAAAATTCTCAATGTTAGGTACACAATGCTAAAGGCCCAGCCTGGTGCCTCATCTGCCATGTACTGTATCTCTGGTCCTTCTAGACCTCATGATGGGTCTCCCAGTAACGGAAGACCTGTACTCCATCTTCAGCAAAGAGAAAGAGCAGGAGGAGAAAGAGAGGGAGAGCCAAAGAGGAGCTCAGGAGCAGGTCAGCCTCCTGCTGCAGACATACATGCAGCTGCTGCTGCCTGATGATGAGAAGTTTCACGGTGGATGGGCACTTATCGACTGTGATCCAAGGTGAGAGCCCTCCACATCATCATGCAGTGTTTTGGAGAGAGTTCTCATTTCAAGCAAATTCTATTATGCTATTTCAGAAAATTAAGGGGCTGTTCACACAGAATGCGTTTTTGTGTTAAAAAAAAATGCAAGACACAGATCAGTGGAATGAAAAGAACAGGGTTTTGAATTGCTTTTTTTTTTTTTTTTTTTTTTAAAGCAAGGCCAGCACAGTGGAATGTAAAAATGCATTCTGTTAACAGTCCCTTAATTGTGTAATCTTTTCTTTTTTACCCCCTTTATTTGGAAATATTTATTAGAATTTAAGAATAAAATTAATTACAATAATACAATAAAACTAAGGTAATAATGCTAGAGATGTATTATTAAAGATCTATTATAAAGCTTGATTAAAAAATTCATATTGTTAGTTTATTCTTCCTCCTACAGTTTATTGTCAGTGGCTCAGAGGTATTTGTACATACTGTTTTTTTTTTTGTTTTTTTTTTCCTGTTTGGTTGTATAATAATTGTTTGGGGGAGGGAGCCAAATTTCCTCCACTCTTTTGAGCATTTTTTTTGGTGGTAGGTCATGGTGAAAGATGCCTGAAAACTGTTACTGATTGGATTGGAATCATCTTAAGTCTTTGTAAATTACACAAGGTTAACTCTGTCCATATGTAATGCTTATTTGAGGTAAGTTTCACACAAGATATACTCAAATAAGCATGATATGTTATGGTCAGAGTCATATTCTAGTAAAATTTCATGCATTTTGCAAGGGATTATCCGTTTATTTCTCTTTTTTCTGTATGCCCAGGGTTAACTAATACTATTTATGGGCCTCTCTTTCAAGATATTGACCTTTTTCCTCTTATAGTCTTATAGATGCCACTCACAAAGATGTTGATGTTCTTCTGCTGTTGTCCAACTGTGCATATTATGTGGCCTAGTAAGTGAAATTTCTCCCAATGTTTGTGTTTTTAAAATAAGAAATCCTTTTTCTTGGCATTGGTTTAGTAATGCCACTCTATTTTGCTGTTGCTATTTAGCTATGATGAGGAGGCGGACAAAGTCAACCAGTATCAGAGACTAAGTTTAGAAGGACTTGAAAAGATCGAAATTGGTAAGAGCTTTTGATAAACGTGTGGGTGTAATTTTTGTCCTAATAAATAAAATGTTCTTATGACAGTTTGCCAATGTTGGTCTTTTTAGGTCCAGAACCGACTCTTTTCGGAAAGCCTAAATACTGCTGCATGCGGCTACACTATAAGAACGGGGAGACGAGTGGTTACTTCCATACACTGAGGGCTGTCACACGAAATCCAGAAGATGATGGAAAAGGTTTGTACTGGGATACCAGGATTTTTTGTGCCTCTAGTTCTGTATTGTGTAATTCGGTGATTGACATTATGGGTTAAGTTGGTAAAAGATATAACTTGGCTGTCTGAATACTGATGTAGCTAGAAGGGTTTTGTGTTTGTGCTAAATAATTGATCCTTTCCTCTGCACTTGTTTTTCAATTGTTTGAATTTCAGACACACTCCAGTGCATTGCGGAAATGCTTCGTATTACAAAGCAAGCTATGGGGCTTGACGTCCAGGTTGTTGAGAAGAAACTAGAGAGGTAAAAGGAAAAAAAAACTTCTTCTAGTAGATCGTTTTTACCTGATTTACTAAGGACACAAATTTTCTCACACTGCAGGGGATTTTGGTCTTAAATCTGTTTTCTAAATTAGATTTTTTTAACTTAAATATTTTGTTTTGTGCAGACTGTTGTATAAAAATTATAGGTGTGGCTGGATATGATCATTTCTGCAATTTTTTGCTAGAAACTTGCGTAGGTTCCTTTTGAAACTTTAGTATTGGGTGTTTAAACTTGCTTCACAGTAATTAACGAATGCAAAAACATGAAACTCGATTTGATCAATTATCCTGAGACACATTAACAAAAAATTTAATTCTTTAATGAAGGTGGTTTGGACCAGGCTTGTGAACCTCTGATTTAAAGGGTTAGTTCACCCAAAAATGAAAATTAGCCTGTGATTTAATCACCCTCGAGGCATCCTAGGTGTATATGACTTTATTCTTTCAGACAAATACAATCAGAGTTATATTAAAAATTGTCCTGGCTATTCCAAGCGTTATCATTGCAGTGGGTGGGTGTTTCTGTTCAACAGTCCAAACCACGCCAAATAAAGCGTGCGCATCCGTAATAAAACGTGGCTCACACGGTTCCGGGGCGTGGATAAAAGTCTCCTGTAGCAAATCCATGCATTTTTGTTAGAAAAATATCCATATTTCAAACGTTATAAACACTTTTCTCTCACTTCCGCTTTCTGGCATACACTGAAGCCGTTCCGGCAGATATCGTAGGACGTATGCGTCGAGACCATAGACTGTAAAAAAAAAAGATGGACGACGCGTCTCCGCTTCCTTCCACTATAGAAAAGTGAAGCCAAAGGATCTCAATATGGCCGTTGCCATCTAGAGAAAATGACGTCATTTGCAGTCCGAGTCTGCGCAGTAGAGATTTGTTTGGAGCCAGAGTGTGCGCAGTGGTGTCGTGAGGTGGAGCCGCAGAATCAAACTCCCGCCCAAACTCCTGCAGACCCAATCAACCATAACAACACGCCCTGTTTTTATAGCATCAAATTACTAGCTAAAATGAAACTTATCACAAAAATGAACAATTGAACATATATCAGTGTGATAACAACTACCTTAAATGACTAAAACCATATTTCTGAAAATTGTATTGGAAGTGTAATTTATTTTTTTATTTTGACTCGAGTCCCATTCGTTTACATGGAGAGGGCGGGTTTATGACCTGTACTGCAGCCATCCACCAGGGGGTGATCAAAGAGCCCGCAGCTTCACTTTTCAGGAATCAGGACACGTGAGGCACACCCAGTTGAGACAGGAGCAAAGGAAGCAAAGTTTCCTTACTTCAGCAAAAGGAGGTGAAGTTGGAGAGATAGAGGGGGGGGGGGATCGGGATAGGTCCGCAAGCTGGGATTCGAACATGGGACGCCGAAGCACAACGGCGCTACATGTCGACGTGCTGCCCTCAAGGCTATCGGCACCCTCTCAACATTTTTCTTTACAAATCCTCAGTTTGTACTTCTCTCCACATTCGTCAGTAATCATGCTACGCCGACGTCCTACGTCATCTGCCCGGAATGGCTTCCACGTACCACAGTTAGATGAAGTGAGAGAGAAGTGTTTATTACGTTTGAAATATGGATATTTCTCTTACAAAAACACATGGATTCGCTGCAGGATGCCTTTATTCACGCCCTGGAGCCGTGTGAGGCATGTTTTGTTATGGATATGCATGCTTTATTTTGCTTCTTTTTTTTTTTTTTTTTTTGGACTGTTGGACAAAAACACCCGCCCACTGCAATGATAACACTTGGAATAGCCAGGACAATTTTTAATATAACTCTGATTGGATTTGTCTGAAAGAAGAAAGTCATATACACCTAGGATGGCTTGAGGGTGGGTAAATCACAGGCTAAATTAAATTTTTGGGTGAACTAACCCTTTAATGTTGTTGTTTTTTTTTTTTTTTCATATTAAGATTACAAAAAACTTAACCAATTTCAGTCAAATCCGTTGGGTTTTTTTTCTGTCTTTTTGAACAAAGCCAAATTGTGCTGAATTGTTAGTTCTTTATTAATCTTTCTTTAATTGCTTTGTTTTAGGAGACACAGCAAACCACATGAGGATATAATGGGAATACAAGGGAAAGCCGCGGACCAAGTCCTTGGGTCTGGTTTGGCTCAAGGCAAAAGTTTCCTTTTGAACAAGTTTTCAACACTAAACCAGAAAGTGAAGCAGACAAAGACTAACGTGAACATTGGAAACTTCAAGCCCTTGGGGAAACTAGGGACCTTCTCAAAGCCTGAGGTAAAAGTGAACTTCCTCAAGCCAAATTTGCATATGAACCTCTGGAAATCAGACAGCAGTTTAGAGACTCATGATGGCAATATGGGTTCAGCAGCCCTGAAAGTCCTTAATGACGAACATTCAGAGGAGATTTCCTCTGATTCTGAATCATACAACTCTGACGAGCAGCCTTGTTCAGGCTCTCGGGAAAACGTAGACTACGTGCTTCCTAGCTGTGGAATTGTAGCATCTGCACCACGACTTGGGAGTCGTTCGCAGTCAATTGGCAGCGTCGAGCTTGCGGTGCCCTCTGTCATCCGAGTGACAGGATGTGATGACAAGACAGCAGATAGCTTGTCAGTTGGCCTGGATGGCCAGTCTCCTGGGTCCGCCTCGGTGGCTGAGGAAGCCATTCTGATTGACTTCGGGACACCTATCGATGCTTACTGCCACCAATTTGTCCAGGATGCCAAGATCAAACCAATAGAGGTGTTTGAGGATGTGGCTCCAGCACCCAAACCGCAAGCGCCTCAAGCCCCCTCAGCTACAGACGCAAAGCTGGGGACTTCACATTCCCAACAGCAGCTTCCTCGCCCATCCCAGCTTGAGGTAGAGTCCTCCGTCCATGGGGCAAATCTTCTGACTGTTCAGCCTGCAGGCTCCGCCACATCATGCGGGTCACAAAAGAGCCTGGAAGGTGTCACAGGACCCTCCTCCGCAGACAGCAACGGAAGCCGGGTTGTGTCGCCCTTCGCAAAGATCAGGAGCTCCATGGTGCAGGTGGCTAGTTTAACCCAAGCTGGACTTACCCAAGGCATCAACTTTGCTGTAGCAAAAGTACAGAAAAGCCCAGAACCAGACGCTGTCAACGAAACCCAAGAGAACGAATTGCGAGCGATGTTTACACAGTGCCAGACCAGGATCATTCAGATATAGCGTGCTTAGCGGATGTGTTTTTAGCGTTTGATCGTGACTTCCAGTACAGTAACGTTAGCATAAACTCACAAAAGTCAAGCCACACTCCTATTTGTCTCTCCAGTTAACAGAACCAAAGTTTACAGCCAGTGTTGAGTAGTAAGTAGTACGGTTAACTCGACCAAGTCGAATCCTAAACATCTCTATATTGCTGGTTTGCATGTTAAGAAGTAACCCTGAGGTAGATTAGGACAGGCAAGTTTTATTGCATGTCGAGACCCAAGACCTAGATATGTCATGTAACCCCATTTGTGCAGTAAATTTCACTGGCTGTCGTAGCTGTAACTAAAACCTTTCCCGATTGGAATATCTATCAGTGGGTGGCTTAATATTTCACGTTAGACAACCAGACAGTACAGTTATATGGATATCTTTGATGTGGTGTTTATCATAAAAATATACCAAAATAGGACCAGAGTAGTTGTGTAGGGTCTATGGTCAAATTATATTATTCAACTGTAAAAAGTATTGTATGTAAGTACTGTAGCAGTTTCCTTTAGAACTCTCCAATTAAGATGTTTATAGACAGAGAATTATATTTACATGCTCTTAAGTTTATAATCATAGCTGATGGAAACAAGACGCCTCTGTTGATCCGATCATGCAACTAAATCATTCTGTCAAACAAAACGTTTGTTTCATAGCATTAGCAGAAGACTCAAACAACTATTTATTGTCACAAGTTTATTTTGAGAAAGGCTTATGTCTTAAAATTTTGCATCTATGTCTTATTTTTCAGTTGTATGCGATGAGATAATGTAACGGTGGTCTGCTGATATCTTAAAATGCTCTGCTTGTACATTGGGGGACGTTCATATGCAGATATGACTGATTTTAAGTACCTGTAAAAAACCTCAAATTAATTATTTGCAGTTGCTGGACCTCCGTATGCATATATAATGACTTTTGACTGGTATTTGACATAAGTCTGATGCAAGGTACCCACGATTATCAACGTTTTGCACTCATTAAATGGCAAGAGCAAGCCTTATCAAATTGCTAAATACAGGTTTTTGTCTACCTATAAATCTGTTTTCATTCAGTTTACATTTATTTCTGTCTGTAGTATCTATGCCATGTCTTTAGATTTGCGTTGGCTTGAAGATATATGGTTTAAAATTGAGAAGTGACTAGATCATCTTTTGAAGCCTTACCCCATATATTGTAAATTTGGAAAAAAAACTATTTCAAGCCTTACTGGGTGATATCCAGTGGATCCTAGTTTAATTATGCATTAATTACTGTTGTTTAAGTGCAGATCCTGTGGGATTGATCTTTGTGTATCAAGAGACGCTGAAATAGTTCAATATTTTATGGGCTAAATAATATCAAAAGGTCTGAATAAGACACTGTGATCTCATGTGAACATCAATGAGAACGTTATATTGGCTTTTAGAGCTGGTTTATCGGTTCTTTGGGCCAGTTAGCTCTTCAAACCCACCATGAGCTTTGTTTCTCACATGTCATTTCTTACTCGTCTTTCTCTCAGATGTACTGTAGCATAGAGTGCTGTGCTGTTACACAATGTGCTTGACATTCCTGGAGCTGGTACGTGGTTTTGATAAGCTTCCGAGATTGAAACTGTCTTGAGTTTTAATATATGGTGGCTGTTATGCAACAGTGATAAATACATGCACAGTAGTTTTGGTGGTAAGCTGACTTTTTTTTTTTTTAACTATTGATAAGATGACATGCACTGGACTGCACTCTGTTTTTTTGCTTTAAATTAAAATGTTGTTCTTTGGCAGAGGTTTATGCTGAGGATCTTGACAAACATTCCTCTTGTTTTTGGAGGTTGGGTAGATTGTTTTTGGTTATGTATGAATTTTTAATTTTCTATGCATAAAGACTTGCACTGTCCTTTGTGGTTGTTCTCCGAACATTTTGCAATTTGTTGCAATTTGTCACAAAGTGCTTTTGAATCCACTTTTTATTTCCAATGTTTGTAACTGAACTGACATGTATCATATAACATTTTGTCTAACAGTCTTGTTAATCATGTGCAGCTTCTTCCCAGTTGAGAGAATGTTGTCCTCCATAGATGTTTGTGAATTGTTTTCATCCATTGTACCCAACATTTTATTGCAGAGTATTTATTCAAAATTCACGTTCAAGCTTATTCCCCAGTATTTTCCTATGTTAATAATAATAATGTAAACTGCTGTATTTTAAAATGTAACGGGATGTGCCTGGGAGGATTTTTAAGTAAATATTTAAACAAAAAAATGTCATTTTGATTTTTTTTTCCAGCTTTAATTACAAAAACAGTTGGAGAGTCTTTTCTCACCATACACTGCAGATATCACTTGAGGAATGTTTTTTTTAGCACTCAACTCACAGATCTCACTGTAACCTCTCCTTACAGTGTCAGTATGTGGCTCTTCCTAGTAAAGGATTCTTAATTGCCCGGAGCTACACTGTAAAACATTCTTTGCATGCAGATGCAGTCTGAGAGGTTTGTGACTCCTTCAGTCATGTTATAATAGAGAATAGTCTGGTGCCGCATTGCCCAAGACATTCAACATGAACATGTCAGCATTGGCACTTTCAGGCCCTTGCTATTTTAAACTCTAAACAAGCTGACGAACCTTCTTGTAAAGCTTTTTTTAACTGCATGATTTTAATTCACTGCAATACATCAGAACAAGGTCCCTAAGTGTTAAAATATTACTATTAACTTTTGACATTCCCATAATTTGTAACATATTTCAACAAGGTCCCATTAGTTAATACATTAACTAAAAATAAGCAATGCATTCGTTACAGTATTTATTAATCTTTGTACTTTTCATTGTTAGTTCATGTTAACTAAAGTAGTTAACAAATGAAAACTTATTGTGAAGTGAATCATGGTATCCAACATTTCAAACGGTAAGGCAGTTATACTTTGCCACATTTGCATCTGCATATAAATGTTAATACACAATGCAAGTATCAAAACCAAAATTTAACAATGCAAACATTGAAAATAATCTTCACCAGTGCCTGTAAGTTTTCCCACGTTTAAAACGAAGTAAAAAACTGAACTGTACAAGTCGTCATATGCCATATGAAAACATTACATTTTAATCCAAAATATAAACAAGTATGGTAACTGTTGAAGTATATGTAAATAGTAATATATTTTAAGGCTCATTTCCATTCATACACTTCTGCTGCTGTGTTCGACTTATTCTCAAGGCCTCTAGCTGCTTGGCTTTCATCCAGCCATCTCTGGAGAGTGTGTTCTGCCCGTGACTTAATGAGAGCAACCTGAAACGGAACCCAAATTAGTATTTAATTGGCGAATTATGGTTAAAATAACTAGATTAGCTGTAAAAGCACAATTCAGAACTAACCTCGCAACAACCAGCAGCCTATGGAGGTCTTCCGCAGACATACTCTGAGGGTCATCTTTTCGCATCTCAACAAAGTCATCTTCTACTGCCTACAGATCAAGAGCGCCAAGCATGAGGCAAGAAATTTCATTACGATAAACATCCAAACAATCATTTAATTTTTTTTGTTTTGGTTCCTTTGCCACTGTTGCCTTTGGTTTGGAGTTTAAAGGGGACATAACACACACAGTTTCACCCAATCTCATGTTAAACTTGAGTACCTATAGAGTAGTATTGCATCCGTCATATCTCCAAAAAGTCTTGAGCTTTATCATATTTATAAAAGGATACAGATTTATGATTCTCTTTGAAAACAGTTGAGCTCCTGGAGTCGCACCGCGGAGACAGACGAAACAGACATTTGATGCTGTTTCACTTACTGTCTGCAGTTCTGAATCATGACCGGGATCTTTTATAGCTGGGAGCGCTCCATCTCTCAGTATCAAACGATGTGCCTTCTTTATAAAACGTTCGTCAACAAACACACTTGTGAAACTCCGTTGCTGCCCCGAAAAACAAACTGCATCCACTGTTCACGTAACGCTGGGTTCTTCAGGAAGCTGAACAAGGTTATCTTTCCCTCGCAACCAAAAACATACTTCTTTGGAGACATTCTTCCTGAGCAGCGCTGCCGAATGAAGCACGTTGATGCTTCCAGGAGAAATGCTCATATAAGGAGTTCCACCCTTCATTGCATCATGAAGAGCAACAATTGAAAAAAAACTTTAAGAAACCCGGAAGTGTGTATGTGTCACAGAAATACTGTTATATGTCCAAATCGTTTTTTGAAACTTTGGTCATGTTTAACATGAGAATCCAACTCTTTAACAGAGTAAACAACTCAACATGCATGAAATAGCATTTAGAGTTATTTAAATGAAACTTATGTAGTTTCATTTATAGGAAAGCTCACCCAAAAATTAATTGTCATTAATTACTCACCTACGCACACAAAAAGTATTCTAGCTTCACAAAATTATGGTTGAACCACTGATGTCACATGGATATTTTAATGATGTCCTTACTACCTTTCTATGTCTTGGACGTGGTAGTTGCATTGCTGTCTATGCAGGGTCAGAAAGCTCTCGGATTTCATCCAAAATATCTTAAATTTATGTTTAAGAGATGAACGAAGGTTTTATGGGTTTGGAACGACATGAAGGTGAGTAATTAATGACAGAATTTTCATTTTTGGGTGAAATTAGGTGTATTCATTTCACAATTGAAAACTTTAAATTGTTATTGTCTTATTACTGTGAAGCTGCTTCGAAACAATCTGTATTGTATAAAGCTCTATAGAAACAAAGGTGACTTGACAAAATCCTGACCTTTGTGATCTCATCCGAAATAGTGTAGTTCAGGGAACGTGCCACACTCAGATAGATGCGATACTTGTTGATCTGAGATGGAACCTGTGCCACCTGCACAGCACTCAGGTACTCCTCCAGGTTAGGTGGGTTCAGGGTGGGCCGCAGGTGAACCTGACAGTCAGACTGAGAAAGCCAAGAAGAAAATCACTGCAAAAACTTGCATTTTATAATGTGCCTCATTTTAAAATGACTGAGCTCTGGTATTTCAAATTCTCATTTGTAGAAATGTCAGAAGCCATTAAGGAGTTATGAAAGTACTCCTAATAAACCTTCAGTGCCTTTTTAAACTTTGTATAAAATTGTGTATCTGAGCTTTGTGCCATTAAATAAGTGGCCTGTCCTGGCCTCTGCCTCTAATGTCCTTGTGGTAGAGTTGCCACCATGGCAACTGGAGAGCTGACGTACAGGAATAGCACAGCACATTCCACAGGCTGTTAGCATCACGGCAAAGCCATGATTAGAGCCCAGTCAGGGAGCTGACGACAACCCTGTGGACTGTAATGGAAATATTAGGCCGTTTTTACAACTGCCCGATGGAACCAACTCCCATGGGAGAGGCATTCAACCCAAGTCATTTTCACCTGTTGGAAATTAAGATGCCAAATACATACAGCCAAATACATGTGGGTAATATTTTAATAATAAAACACTGAAGAGACTCAGGCCTGATGTTCTTACCGGGAGGAGCGATCGGCCCTCAGATGCGATAAGCACGTTAATATTGCAGGGGAATTCCATCTGGTGGTAGTTGAAGTCGTAATCAACCTTCTGCCAGGAGATCAGGTTCCCCAGCGCGGTGATGTTTCGCACACCTACACCCAGGACAGACAGTACACAAAGAATTGTCTCTCTATGAACAACACGTAAGATAAATACAACGACTGAACAATACAGAGCAATACAGTCCAAAAGGAAATGCCTGCTGCTGCAGAAAAGGATGTTTACTCTTCCTTTAGGCACGCAACTGTCTCTGCCAGAGATTAGATAAGTGTACTGATATTAACACAGAATGTCAAAGTTATTGATGGCGACTCTCAATTGAAAAGGCAAGCCAAGTTAGGACTGCTCTATGCCTGCTCAATTCACAATGCCGTATAAAAACCAGACTAAATCATGCCTGCTCTGATCCACCTCATAACATCAAAGTATCAAAATATACAGTGGTAATTCCTCTGTAGATGCATTTATGCCACCTCTGAGCAGCATTAAACAGTCCACGTGAAGACACCTATATGTCACTTCAGAAGTAATTCTGTGCCACCTCTGCAGTGTAAATTTGGCATAACACCAATAAGGCCAATGCACATCTCAGTATAAATAAAAGATGGGTTTGTTTGATTTTTCTTTGTTTTATGTATTTCTAAAAAAAAAAAAAAAAAAAAAAACCACATCAGCCACTTCCTGTCAAACACTAGACTTACTGCTCATATGGTAGAGTCCAAAAGTGAGAGATCACCATTTCTTGAAATGAATATTGAATACAAACTTTTTACATTACAAATTATTTCATCAGCAATACACTTAATCTGAGTGAAAAATAAAATTGAATTTCAAAATGTCTCTCTTTTGCCACTGACAACAGCAATCAAGCTGCATGAACTCGACAGGTTTGTGTAAAGTCTAAAAACTGATGATCACGTGCTCCAGCATGACAAGAGAAGGATCCATAGATCATTTTGAGCTTTAATGGAAGCAAGAACCTCAAAATTGAAATTTCATTCAGACTGAGCTCAAATGGATTGATTGTGGTGTTTAGACTAAGTCTTTTCAGACCAACTGAGCCATGATTATGACTAAAAATAGATTATTAGGTTGCATGTATATATAGCCAAAGTGTTGTCAGACTGCGGGACTCCTACTGTACTTCTAGTCAGCACAGTACTTTTCTCTGCTATAATCAGTGCTCTCACCTGTGGCATCCAGTTGGCCCTGCTCCAGCTGTGTCTCATCCAGAAACAATGACGTGTTGTTGGCCAGCTGAAGAGTCCCACTCACCAGACGGTTAGCTGTGTAATCTTTCCGGGGCACCATCCTCTGGTTGTTCATGTTATGCAGGCTCATGCATAGCCGGTATGACTAGCAAGAAAGGGGAATCAACTTTCAAAGTAGTAGTAATGGCTGCTACTACTATTAGAGTAATATAACTTTAAGATCTAAAAAAGCACAACTTGGATGACTTACAGATGGCACAAGCTGTTGGATGACTTTGTAGAGATGCTCAGTGTATGGAGAGCTGTGAGGACAGCCACTGAGATTCAAGGTGAATTTGCCCAAAGGAAGAACATCCCGTCTGCTGTATCTACAATAAAAACACAGTGCAAACTTTATGATGTGTAGTCTGAAGGACTATGAATAATTATGTTTGCATATGAAATATGTCACTCTCTTTGAAGTGGAAAATTATCTCAAAACATGTGGTACATAGGTGGCATAGGATTTTCCACACAATGCCACAAAAGCAATATTAATACTTTAAGTAGCGCTATAAATTAAACAGGGACTTGTGTTATGAAAAGGCTTCAAAGGTAGTCAAACTTCAGATATTCAACAAAGCCACTCAATGTTAAAATGAGAGACGTACACATTGGAGATGAGATGGAGAATGAGGTACTCTGCAGCGAGTGAATCCCCCATCAGGACATGTGTGAGGTAGGTGAGCAGCTCTGCTCGGACTGAAGCCAGCTCCCCAAGAACACTGCTTAAATCTGAAGACAGCATACACAGACATACAACTGTTTGAACAGCAGGGTTGACATAATACAAAAGTTCAATAGTTGATGCCAATACTAATAAGTTTCATTCTAAATAACCTTGATACCACAGCAAAAAAAAAAAAAACTTTTACATTTGTAATTACTTTTTAATATTTCATTAAAAATGTATTAGTACTTACTACTTGTACAAATAAATAGTCAAAAAATTAAGAACAGCGATTTCTTTTTTTTTAATCATTATGACAATACATTTGTTTAATATTAATGACATAATAAACAGTGGCACCTCTATTTATTTTTTTATTTAACTATTTATTGTGTTAATGTAAACTTAAACTATTAAAAATTCTTCTCATTTATTGAAACAAAGCTGAAATAAAATTATATAAATATTACATGAAATTAAAAATAATTTGAACTTAAATGAAAATGGAAAAAATTAGAAATGCTGCCTTGGCAGCTAACAGATACTAAAGTTGAAGTAATAAAATGACAAAATTGAAATAACTAAATAAACTAGTATTTAACTAGTATATGAACTAAATGAAAACTAAATATATATATATATATATATAAATGACAAATGAGCATAAAATTGTTGAAACTTAAAATTACAACTGAATATACAATAAAAATAATAAAAAGGTCCTTATCACAGATCCTTAAGAGAGATGTCTTACGGTCACCGTTATTCTCCGGTGCACTAGAGGGCAGTAGAGGGTTGTTGTGCACTAGAGGCTGGGCATACAGCATATGCACTCGCGGTACGAGGGATGCTGGCGGACTGTGAACTCTTTGCTCCTCCACACTCTCCATGCCTTCTGTGGGGTCCAGCAGCGAAGACGTCTCTCTGAAGACATGAAACAAACAATACATTACAGTTCAACTTTAGAGAACCTCTTATTGCAATTACACCATCCCAAAATGACACTCAGATTACCTCTCATCTGCAATCACGCTCAAGGCAGGGTCCACAGAAAGGATGCCAAATACTTCCAACATGTCATTCAGTTTGAAACTGTCCAAGTTCTCATACACCTGCCAATTACAGAGGATGGCCGAGTTACATGGCTGTCTGTGAAGTTGGGGAACAATTCAATGGAGCGAACCATCATATTATTTTCAAGAAAATTACAATGTTAACATGTGCCTACTCAAGACAACTTGATTATAGTGTTAGTCTAAAAAGTATGCATTAAAAATGACAATCTAAGAAAAAAACGATTTAATTGAGTGTGTGTCAAGATGATGGTTTAAGATGAAGGAACAGTTAAACCTTAACAAGACAGGCTGGGCCCTTTTCTCCAGGCAAAGGGAAGTTGAGGTCCAGACTGGATGTGCAGTGTGACGGAGACGAGTTATGGCTGGGAGCTTCTTTCTCCTGACGCTTCGGCTCAGTGTTGCCATGAGACTCTGCAGAGCTCTGAGCTCCTGTCGAGACAAATGTAAATCATTGTTCATTTTGAACATGAGATGGATGAAAGAACTCTAAGAATCTAAACTCATCTAATCCTGAACAAAAGATAGATGAAAAAATGTCTGCATACTGGAACTGCATTCTTCAGACTGATGAACTTAATTTTTCCTTCTTACCTCGACTAACATCTTTCATCTGTTGGGGCTGCGTGTCCATCTCATCGTCTTCTTCATAGCTGCGCTTATGCCTGTCTGGAACGTAAGAAGTGGAGGGCACCACTCGTGCCTGACTTGTACATGCGTAGCTGTTCTGAGCCGTTAAAGATAGCTTAACTTCCAAATACCGTAGGCCAATATGAACAAGGGAAACTAACTAGTATAATCATATACTGCATGTGAAAACTTACTTTAAGTAAACACGATAGTTTCTGGCTCAATATAAAGGATATTTCTTTGGCCCACTGAGATTCTCCTGGGATGGGGACACAATAAAAGGTCTGTCTCTCTGAAGTAACTGTGTTTCTTGAGTTGAAGTCCATCTGCTGATATAAAAAGTCCAGTTGCTTGTGTCTGTTTAACTCTTATATTATATTGCAGGTCAATCTGTCAGGTCAATTTCATATTAACATTTTTGAATACACGTTAACCTATGATGTTCTTAAAATTTCATGACTCTCATTTAGTGTCATCTGCAAAATGTGGGTAAAATATTTCTTTTACAATTATGAAATTTGCAGGTCAGTGTTAAGTGTCAGCTGCACAGACCCAACATTAAAACAATTGTTATATTGTGTTGTTATATTTTGTTTTGCTCATTTTTCAAAACGGGGTATTTGCATTTATGTATTTGGCAGATGCTTTTATTCAAAGAAACATTTTAAGTTAGCGTTTATAATATTCAAAGTTTATGAACAAATAAAATATGCGTTACCGCTTTAAAAATCATATGATCTCATGTTTATTTTTTGTAATATGTGAGAAGTATTAATGTTCAATGTTTGCTGTTTTACCTGTTTTTTTTGGTTTGTTTTTCATATTGTGATTTAATTAATTAATTCTATTCAATCAACCCCAGCCATAAAAACTGTCCCCCGGTTTTGAAAATAATATAACATGCTTTTAACATACCTATAAATTTGATCTGAAATAAATATAATACAGCTTCTCCAGACTTAGTATATAAATACACTAGTCTGTGCTGTATGTTTACATGTTAAAAAGGCAAATATTTACTCACCCCGCCCTCTGTGATATCTTTGTATTTTCCACATTTCACCTGCTGTAAGGACAAGTTTAGAAATGATTCAAACAATAACGGGGCAAATGCACTTCTATTAGGCAGGCTTAGAAGTACATACTTTAGAGTTGGATGTGGGATCATTCGTCTCATAAACACCCATGAAAAATTCTGGATCAAACATATCCTGGATCATGCAACGAAATTTCACGAGGCTATTAGGCTTCAGGTAGTGCAGGGGAACATCATTCAGAGATGGAACCTGGAAAAACCAGAAAAACCAATGACACCAAATTCAAACAGGTCAGCTTGAGGACTGATCTCTCACTAAAACCATTCATTTTCTGGCTAATGATTAAGGCAATCATCACAACCCCATATTTAACTGTCCACAGCTGTAAAAATAACATGCTAGATTACACCCACGCCAGTTTTCATGGCAAAAGAACCGGCTTATTGCATAACATTGATGTCACCTGTCAAAACAAACAACTCCTCATATCTACACACAATGGACTAGCCACCATCCTAAACATAAGCACACAGATTCATTTATTTCTGCAAGAAAACCGCATAAAACCATTCATGTGTGTCAATATACTAAAAATATCACAAGAGATAAGATTTTAACAGCTACCCATGTCTGAGCCTCGTTTAGTTTCAGTTTCTCTTTGAAAAACTCCACAACTTTTTTCTCCCAGTCTGGACTGGAGTTACTCTGGGCTGTAGGAGCACAAAGCATGGTCACATGTTAGAAAAGTAGTTCATACATGGTTATTTACAGTGTAATGCTCGCCAGTACATGTAAACTGATTTACAAAGCGTTGCAAATCACGACGATCACATGCTCCTCTGCGAACTACATGCATTAGTGTTAAAGAACATATTTTGACTGCTGTGTCTTACCAAACAGCCCATCAACAACACCCAGTGGGTTATTGATCCAGTCGTGAACCGTAGGCATCTCTGCAGGATTTTGAAACAAACAAAATTTAAAACTAATACTCCTTTGACTCGTACTGTAACAAGCACGTTCCAGAGTTCAGCGGGGCACAATACACAGTGGCGGGAAAATTGCGTCATAAAAACTACCATGTGACCAGAACTCACTGCCCTGAGAAGACTAGACGGTAGTTCACCGATAACTCTTAGTTCACCGTCAAAAAACTCTTCTACAAACAATATATATACATTTATATATAATTTACATATACATATAATTTATATATATATATATATATATATATATATATATATATATATATATATATATATATATATATATATATATACATACACATAATATATATGTATTATATATATATATATATATATATATAATACATAATATATATGTATTAATATATATATATATATTACATATATATAATTTAGATATAATACATTTATATATAAATGTATTATTATTATTATTATTATTATTATTAAATAAGTTATACGAAATTATAATATATTAATAATAACATTAATAAGAAGTTATTTGTGTTTAAGGATGAAAATGATTGATGATTTCAAGAGTTTCCAAAAAATGCCTAAGACGTTTGACATTTATTGAACAAAGTTACTAAAGTAAGAAGTTCGTTTGTACATATTTGAAGTTAAAACTGATTAGCGCTTGAAAGTGAAAGTGTTTTTGTTTGGAAGTGTTTTTATTTTCTCAAATGTTGAAGAAAAACGAAAGAAATTGCACTATCGATGTTGTGTGTCATTGATTACTTTAGCCTTGGTACGTCAACGTCACGCAAATCTGTATATCATGTGCTATAAATCAGAGCAGATTATTGTATGAACCTTTCAGACTATCAATGAAGTGAAAATCTGTGAAAATCCGTTTTATTTCTGCCGTGACGAACCAGGAAGTGTTGTACAAAAAAAAAAAAAAAAATACAGCTCTGCCTGTTCCGACTGGAGGACAAGCTACGTGTAATATTTGATTGAAAATGGCTGATAGGAAAACCAATAACATCCCCAGCAGCAGCGCAAATTTGCTGTTTTCAGCGGCTCCGGAGTTCAACTTCAGCCTGCCGTTCATACCTGTCAGTCAGGCCACGGGCCCCGCGGTTTTATCCGGAGGTGAGCTTAGAAAGTCTTCAAATGAGCTGCTTTAGTGGCTAATGATGTTAGCTTTCCTCTATTTTCAGCTCAAAGGTCTTCTCTCTTTATCATAATAAGCTTTTGCTTTCTGTAAGATTATTTTACTCTGATATTCAGTAAACATAAACGAGCATTTTTACTGTTGTCAAATATTTTGCATTGATTTTATTTGCTTGATTAGTAAAGGAGAACAGTTGAAGTTATACATATATTTATGTACGTGGCAAAATATGTCATAACCGGTAATGTTAGCATTTACGCTGTGAAATTACCCAGAGATCACTACTCAAACGTGCCTTTTCTCTTTATCAAAATGATGAGATTACATTATCACTTACTATTCCCAAAACCACCTGTCATCAAACCGTAACTTAATTTAATTACATTACATATTGTAGAAACACAGAAGTATCATATGTATCTTTTAAAGAACAATACTGCTATTTCCTGACAAAAGAAAGAGGTTTGTTTTAAAAATGCAATATGCCATAACAAAAAAAGCATCCTTTTTATATAAACTGTCAGATAGTTATGAAAACATTTATACAATCAGGAAATATCAAAGTCGGTCTTTATCTTGAAGTTCCTTTTTTCATATTTCACCTCTGATGAATTTAAAAACATTGCAACTCCGGGTGAATTTAGTTTTTTTTGTTTTAATTTGAGGGTTTCTATTTTTGTTGGATGTTTAATTAAATCTAGGGCAATATTACAGCCTAAATGCACCCTTATGTATTGTTTTCTACATTTTTTTTAAATAAAGAAAATCAAATGCTTATAACTCTGTTTTTTACTTATTATATTCTGACAAAACAATTATATTTAAAACAAACTTTCTGTGCATTTCTTTCATGTCATCTTCTGTAAAGATGATGCCAGTGAAGTTGGAGAAGAAGACAGTTTTCTTGGTCAGACGTCATCAGCAGCTCCTCAAGCCTCCACGTTCAATTATTTTTCCAACACGACTAACACCAGCGACCCGTTTGCATCTATAGGGCAGCAGCCATGCCCGCCTCCAGCCGCCACCGTCATTCCATCAACAACAGGCCCGTCGCCTGCATCCACTGCAACTAACCTGCCTCTAAACCCACCAATATCTCACATGAACCCCATTCAGCAGTATGGCAGTGTTACCAATCAAACCCCTATGAGTACGTACCCTCATCCGCCTAATGCACCGACTCCTCCTCTTCCTACCCAGAGCCCCCAGCAGTCCTATAATCCATACCGTCACACAGCTGCCAGTAGCAAAGCTAATCCATACCTAATGGCTCCTGAATTACAGCAGCAGCCCCCCAGCCAAACACCCCAGCATCTAAACCCCTATTCTCAGGCCACACCTGCTCCCTCGTTCCAGACTCCACCCACAGCGTTCACCAAGGTTGGTCATGTAATGTCATCACCGTGTGCTTAAATTTATAGTTGGAAATAAGAGGGATTTTACTGGCTCCGTCATATTTAAAATATCGTCTGCTGCCACTATTAGAGCTGTTCAACGTCTACCGAGACTGACTTCGGATATAATCTTGAGGGTGCATTATATATTCTACCATATTGGTTATCTGTAAATTTATATATTAAAAAAAAAATTATTATTGGTATTAGTTTATATTTAATTTGTATTGGCCAGTAGTGGATAGTTAATTGTTCCTACTCATTTCCTGCTTTGTAGATCTAATACTCACAAAAGTTTCATACTGTAAAATACAGTGCTATTTTAGTATTTATGTGCTATTATAGTATTTAGTAATATTTTGAATTCGGTTCTTATATTTTAAGTTTTGATTGTAGTTTGTTATAATAATTTAGTATTTTGTTCTTTTGTCATGTTTTTTATTTTATTTATTTTTTATTTCTTTTAATATTAAGATATAACTTTAATTTAGTCATTTTAGTACCTCAGCTTATTTATTTCACTTAAACATTTTCATTTGTTTTTAAAGTTTAAGTTTTTCATATTTATTTTATTTTAGCTTTATTTATATTATTTATATTTCTTTCTATAATCTAATAATAATCAGATTTATATAAACTATAATATGTAATATTATGTATTGTGTGTATGTATATGCATGCATGTATGTGTGTGTGTGTGTATGTGTGTGTGTGTGTATATATATATATATATATATAATATAAAATAAATAAATGCCAGTTTAAGCAATCAAGTGTCTTTTTAAACATGTTTAAAAACTGGCATATTTTGTAAACGTTTTAAAAAGGAATTGTATTTTGTCATTATAGTGTTTTGCTATTTTTCAGTCTCCCCCAACACAGATTCCACCACCCCCTACAACAGCCAGCATGACCGGACCATTAGTCCCTGCCAACTCAATGGTGCCATATGCATACAATGTTTATGAACCTGTTCAACCTCACTGGTTCTACTGCAAACAAGTGGAGTCAAAGATGGTCTGGCTTCCCTTTAGTATTCTGGATTCCGTTCGCTTGGAAGAAACATTTAACTCTGGTAAGACAGAAAGTGTTTTCGTCAAACCCACTTACATTGGCAGGAATGACTCTACAAGGCTCTGCCAGTATTTTGGTAGTAGTTCTCAGGCTTTTGATATTTGAAGCCCGCTATTTACTTTTAGGATAACTTAGTTTGAGCAATGTTAGGCTAAATGGAACTGCCTCTGTCACTGTAATTTAATTTGTTTGAGATTAACTGGATTGTGTTTTTCTATGTATGCCAAGAACATGTGGCCACTCTTAGTCTATTTCACAATCTGTTGCTTCAGTTCAGCCAGATCCAGAGAATGTGATAGTGTGTACGGACGGAGGGCGCTATGACGTGCAGCTGTATGACCGCACACGAACTTCCGTGTACTGGGAGGAAGAGCCCACTGAGGTCCGCCGCTGTACCTGGTTCTACAAAGGAGACGCAGACAGTCGCTTCATCCCCTATTCAGAAGACTTCAGTGAGAAGCTGGAGGTTTGTGCTCCCCTATACATTTTTCTCAACAGTATTCATAAAATTGACTATCAGAAGGCAACTTTTAACTGCTCAATGTTAAACAGGCAGAATATAAGAAAGCCGTTACCACTAATCAGTGGCACCGCCGACTGGAATTCCCTTCTGGTGAGACTATCGTAATGCACAATCCAAAGGTACAACATTATTAAATGTTTTTAGTAAGAATAGACAGGAATCACAGTTTTTGTAGCATAAATCTGAATGGTTCCTCCTCAGGTGATTGTGCAGTTTCAGTCGTCTGCCATGCCTGATGAATGGGGCACGACACAGGACGGTCAGACCCGACCTCGGGTCGTCAAGAGGGGTGTGGACGATGATCAGGATGAAGTTCCAGATGGTAAATGCGTCTTTTAACCTCAAAGTTCTCATTTCTGATTTATTCAGCCAAACTAAATTTTAAAATGTTTAAAATACAAACTGTCAAACAGCCCTCAACCTCAAGATTATTAGGTATTATTTAAAGGAGAATGCATAACATGCCAGAATTATTGAAGAATATTGTGTTTTCCCGTGTAGGTGAGATGGCTCAGGTGGATCATCTGGTGTTTATGGTGCATGGCATAGGGCCCGTCTGTGACCTGAGGTTTAGGAGCATGGTGGAGTGTGGTATGTTACACTAGTTTAGTGTCCAGATAAAAACTGGCTTTGAAAATTTCAGTTATAAAATCTTAATTTAGGCCATTTATTATTACTGTGTTTGAATTCACAGTGGATGACTTCCGCAGCGTGTCCTTGAAGTTGTTGCAGAGTCATTTCAAGAAGGCCCGTGATGATCATCTGATCAGTCGTGTGGAGTTTCTGCCCGTGCACTGGCACACAGCTCTGCATGGTGATGCTACAGGGGTTGACAGGTAGAGACACAACATTCAGCCACATTCAAGAGATGGTTTACTTGAATGCTGTATATGAGGCCTAAAACTAGCGTTTCCATTTTTACTCTTTCTTAAGGAACTTATGTTAAGGTTACTGAAAACAAAAATGTTGTCAGGAAGTGTTCCTTTCCTCTTGTTGCTGCTATGAACTTGAAATCTCCATGCTGTTCTGCCTAAATTCATGTTGTCTGTATTATTATAAACCTCTTTTGTATTTTTTTGTCATCTAGGAGGATAAAGAAGATTACTCTGCCCAGCACAGGTCGTTTGCGTCACTTCACTAATGAAACCCTCTTAGATGTTCTCTTCTACAACAGCCCAACCTACTGCCAGACCATCATGGACACCGTGGCTTTTGAGATCAACCGCTTACATGCACTATTCATGCAAAGAAACCCAGACTTCAAAGGCAGAGTGTCCGTGGCTGGACACAGCTTGGGTGAGAATCCTTTGCTTTTACATAACTTTGATTCAAGGTCTTAAATCATAAACCTTGAACCTCTATAAGAGCTCACTAATAGTGTCTAAAAAACACCATGTACTGAACTGAACTAAATTGATATTTTTATTACAGTTATCTTTTAATTACCCCTGATCTGTAGGCTCTTTGATACTTTTTGATCTGCTGTCCAATCAGAAGACTGGCTCACCTTCATCAGGTCCAGTGACCAATGGAAATACTCTGACTAATGTGAAACAGGTATCAGTACATTTTGATATTTGAAGAGGACCATAAAATGCTCCACATTAGTTAAACTAGCATATTAAAATATGACATGTTCTATATTATGACATCCCTGAAACCTTTATATGTGGGTGATTAAGATGACTTATTAACCTTGTTTGAATTATGTTTAATTGCTGTAGGTAAGTCCTGTCATCCAGGCCAATGAAGTGCCTGCTGTAGCAGCTGCTGAGGAAGAGTCTAAAGAGGAAGAGGAGGAAATTGGCAACCTGTCATCAGTTCTGGAGATGTTGGGGTTGTCTGAATATCTGAGCACTTTTGAAACTGAGAAGATTGACGTAGAGTCTCTGGTGAGAGCTTTGTAAATGTATTTTTTACATCTTTTTTTAAATTAAAAACAGAGCAAGCAACTCGTCACTGCTGTTTCTCCATCTCTGTTGCAGCTGATGTGCACAATAGATGATCTGAAGGAAATGGCTATTCCTCTGGGGCCACGTAAAAAACTTGCCAATTTTGTCAAAGAGAAGTCTGCGAAACAGGCAAGTTTTCAATCATCTTTATATTGCATCTGGTAGTGTTTGCACTTATTATTTGTCCAGTTTCATGTGACATTGTGAAACACATTTCTTTCTTGGCAGGCGGCCCGAAAGGCTGCGAAAGAGAAGACTGTAGAAAAAGAGGAACTGAAAGAGACCAAACCTCCCACTCAGACGGAGCCCACACCAGATCCTGCCGTCAGCAAACTGCCAGTGGGAAGGGCCATGTCCTCAATCCATGTGGATTACAACTATTTTGAAATAGGCACGGGACAGGTAAGACTTTCCAAATTGGTCTCTTGATCAAGATGATTGAATGAAGGTATTTTGTTAGAACCTGATTGTGGGTCTGATATGTGAACACGCTCTACTATCTTGGATGTTCTTCTCCAGGTGTCAGTGGTATATCATGCTCTTGTATTTGAACCGGTGAGTTTCTTTGCTCTTGGTTCTCCCATCGGGATGTTTCTGACAGTACGTGGGGTAGAGAAAATCGAAGAGTCCTACCAGTTTCCCACCTGCAAGGGGTTCTTCAATATCTACCATCCAGTAAGTGGTCTACTGCTTCACTACAGCGACATCTGATCTTTTAGAAACCAAAATAGTTTAGGATTAAAGTGTCAGTGTAAATGAAGAATAATGAACACCACAAATTTGAACTTTTACATTCTCACTGTTAGATATGTAGCTAATGCATTAATGTTATTGTGCACTCAGCTGGATCCAGTTGCATACAGAATTGAACCCATGATCTTACCAGACATTGAGCTGGAGCCGGTTTTGATTCCTCATCATAAAGGGAGAAAGAGGCTTCATCTCGGTATGTATTAGACATATATATTTTTTTTATTTATTTTTTTAATTATTCTAAATTTTAAATAATTTAATAATACTCTGTGTCCAGAATTAAAAGAGAGTTTATCCAGGATGGGCTCTGACCTAAAGCAAGGCTTCATCAGCTCTCTGAAGAGTGCTTGGCAGACTCTGAATGAGTTTGCCCGCGCTCACACCTCGTCCGCTCAACTGCATGAACAGCTCGCCATGGTCGCCAGTCAAATCAAGGCAGAAGAGGAAAAGCAGCAAGGGGAAGGCAAGTTAACCGCAGTTAATATGCTCTTACCCTTTTTCATTTTATCATTTCTCCAGTTCACTGTGCAGACTTCAGCTCAATCACAATCTGAATCTCACTGTTTGTTTGCTTGCAGAGGAGAATAAGATGGTTGAGAGTCCTGAGCCCCAGAAGGAAGAGGAGACACTAATAAAAGTGGGCATGCTGAATGGAGGGAATCGCATCGACTACGTCCTGCAAGAGAAACCCATCGAGAGCTTCAATGAATACTTGTTTGCACTCCAAAGTCATCTGTGTTACTGGTATGTGATCTTCCATAACAATATCATTATGTAATAGCATTACTGTCATGTGTTTTATAAACACACTCTTTGTCTTTTTCCTCAGGGAATCTGAAGATACAGCTCTGCTTCTCCTCAAGGAAATTTACAAGACCATGAACATACACCCAGATCATTCAGTGCATTAATGTAATGGCTCACTAAAACTCCTCAGTCATCACAAATCACATTACTTTGAAGATAAAAGAATATTTTAAACCGTTTTCAACTCTTCATCTGGGACTGTCTTTATTTTTTATTCTTATAGTCTATATTAAAATGAATACACTTGTATTATTCCATGTGTCTTAAATTAAGAAATTAAAGTCAAATAGTGGATTTCAATACCACAATGGTTTAAAATGCCATTTTTATAGGTTAAATTATAGTTGCGAATGCTTGAGTGCAATTGCAAATTGAAACAAATGGTATTAACAGAAACTTTATTATCTATAGTTAGTGAAGAAATAACTATGCTGTGTAAAAACTACAACCAACAAATCATAATAAACTGAACTATTATGAGCTGTTTTGTCGATTTGGCTTGTTAGACCATGTTACAGTTCTCGTCAATATATTGGGATATTTAAGAATTGATATCAGCTGGCACACAGATTTAGCTCCCAAAATTTATGACGAAATGCTGGGGATCAAATAGCAGGTTTACATTTCAAGGTTAAACTGCTGTACCACATCATGGTTTATTTTGGGGATGAAAATCAATAACAACGGTTAGTTGTACTCCTTTTATTTATTTAAAAAAAAAAAGCAATGGAATTCAACATCTTGACAAATTTTAGGCTCTACAACAGATAGCAATGGTTATTTTTCATCTACCTGCTGCTTAAAGTTGAAATAATACATAATGTCCTCATCAGAAGTGGTACGTTCAATCACAGAAACGTCTTTTAGGGATGTGGGGTGTTCTGTTTTTTTTTCTCAGCAACTCAATATATACCACAGATTCATTTCAAAGTGGTTTCAAAGGCCAAATCTGTCTTGAAATATCAGAGCCTGCAGCATAAACCCCTGACTGTTGGCGCTATGGCACTGACCAATGTCCTCACACATGGTGCAAAGTAAAAGTTTGACACATGCATCAAAATGCATATCGGGTCCAAACACGTGGAAGACTTTTCCCAAAGTCTGAAAACTATTCCAACAGAGACATTGCCTACAGTACAAATCCAGCATGACAAGTTTAACCACATCCATCTGTGGATGATTGTCCCTCTTTTGCAACGGATCTCAATTTTTGTCACAGCGCATACATTTTCAATAGAAATAATATAAAAATGTAACGTATGGCTCTCAATTATTTGCAAAATAAAAAAACAAAAGACATGCTTTACACATGGCATGTCTTCTCGATGGCAATTATTAATCATTTCTGTGGAAATCATTTGTGCAATCTGTCGCATTCAATTCATTAAGACAACTCAACAAATAGTTTGCACACTTTTTCATGAATGAGGCCCTATCAATTCCTCTACATTTCAGCTAATCTTCAGTAACTCATTTCCCCAGTGGGACTGGACATTATGCACATATGTAGTTAATAAATCCAAAAAGTCCTTCTAGTGCAGAACACCTAAAAATTTTAATTGGCATTAAAGCAAACTATTCAAGAATGTAGATTAAAGTCTCATTGATGTAAACAGTTTACGTAGTACCTAACAGTACCATCCTCCCACCACACTTAGTCTTTTTTGCTGTCATAAGGTCTTCAGTAATCCATGGATGATTATTTAGAGTTGACTTAGTTAATACCAAAAATGTCTGTTTTTCCTATTTCTTCATTGCTGTTATCAATAATGTTGTGCTCTGTGTTGTTGATTTATTCTGCTGGTCTGCTCTGGGTTTTGTAGGCCTGCTTTCGAAGGTGAGTCTCAATCTCCTCCCTGAACACCAGCATGCCCAGGTGAGAGTGTGACGCCTCATTCATAGCCTTGGACTGGATACACATGCGGTACTGTTCTGGGGTCAGTTCATCTGCACACAGCTTCTCATGCCACAGGTGGAAGAGGCCTGATACAGGGGTGCGGATCACAATCTGATCACTCCGTAGGTACTTCCTGTACAAGTGCACATCTTCTACACCCCAGCCTTTCACTTCCAGATCAAATCCCCCTAGAAAAGAGGAACCTTCAGTTTATTTATATGTAACAAGCTAAAGATCTTTTCATTGTAATTTGATGCATCTGATGCATTGATTTTAAATTATGCATGGTTTATTTCATCTTATTTTACAAGAAGAGTTACTACAATAAAATACAATAAATATATTGACATATCTGAAACAGCTCTTTTGTCTACTTTTGCTGAATTTTTGTTATAAATGTAAAACTTTTCCCACATTTAAATACACACTGACTTACCAATGCTGAGGAAGTCAGAGCGATACTGACAAGTCATGCCAAATCCAAAATCCCTCCAGAATCCGGCATCTTTTTTATGAATCTGTAAACAGCATACAATTGCATTATTCACTTTTGTATCAGTAGAAAGCCATACATTTAACAAACATGTAGTTTCATAGAAAAATCTTTATGCTACATACCAGCTGATTCTCAGTGGGAGGCGGAAACTCAAGATTTCCATAAACTATAGCTGGATTGTACAAACTGAAAACCACTGGATAGAAAACTCGTTTTCCTTCAAGGGAGGGAAAAAAACAAGGAACTTTTATTACAAAATTTTGTGGAAAAATTATATTTTTTAATATAAATGTTTTCTCACAAACATGCAAAACAAGTCATAAATTTGTTTGCTACACACACATACACAAACTACACTATAGTACAAACAACAGTGCAAAATGGAAGAAATACAGATGTTTTATGTCCTAAAGGGTCTATGAATTTTCAGATATAAATGCTTGAGATGACAGACCTGGAGCTGTGTTGAGGCGACAGGTGCTCAGAAATTCCAGCGTGAAGTAGATGTCAACATCACAGAAGAACATCAACACATCACCCCCTTTCTCCCACGCGTGAGCTCCGATGTCCAGCCCACGGCCACGAGAAAACTCCTCATCCACGGGGATCAGGGTGTAGTTACTGAAGTTTTCCTCACTGGAAAAGATCATGAATAAAAACAGTGTAGGAAACAAAATGAGGTTTAGAAGATTTTTGGAATAACACAGTGTTCACAATTTTGCCAAACTACTCTATCGTTAACACACCAGAGGTCTTTTTAATTATTTGAAACAAAAAATTCTCTCATGCTCAACAAGGCTGCATTAATTTGATCAAAGATACAATACAACTGTTTTCTATTTGAATATATGTTAAAGTATAATTTATTCTTGTGGTGGTAAAGCTGAATTTTCAGCAGCCATTACTCAAGTCTTCGGTGTCACATGATCCTTCACAAATCATTTCAATATGCTGATTAGCTGCTCAAGAAAAAAAATAAATCGATGCTGAAAATGGTTGTGCTGCTTAATATTTGGGTGAAAACCCTGATACTTTATTAAGGATTTTTAGATGTACACAAAAGTTCAAAAGACCAACAATTATTAGAAATTTGTAAATGTCTTTACTGTCACTGATAGATTTAATGCATACTTGAAGAGAAAAAAAAAAAAAAAAAAGTATTAATTTCTTTAAAAAACAAAACAAATCTTACTGATCCCAAACTTGGTAGTGTACTTAAAACAGGTTACATGCCTTACTCAATCATTTTGAAGAAGCAAGCATATTTCCTGCTAGTCAAGAAAATTACAACGTTTAAAAAGTAAATTTCAACTGCCCCACGAAGATGGGTAAACAGCAAATTCCTTTTAGTTTCTCCATTCAGGATGTTGGCAAACAGAGAATGTTTCAGTCAACGCTACAACGCTAATAAAATATCAGAATATTTGCAGAGCTCAAACCTGGACATTTTCCTCAGAGACGCCTTCACCTCCTGCAAGCCCGCTTGCCCAAAATACACCACTGTGAGATGCACCCGCTTGTCCTGCTGTATACAAACCTCCCTGCACACAGAAATCATAGTCTGACCACAACGTTTCCAAAACTTCCAAAGGGAAAACCACACTGGGAAACATTCCCTTGTAAAACTGGCTCCGTGTTGCCGCTACCGCAGCACACAAAAACACACTGACACACATTCTCAGTTATGATCCCAGAATCTCTCTTACATGCTCTGTGAGAATTGTTTTGAATCTGCACAATCAGGAGTTATGTATGGGTAAAAATCAAACATTTCCCCACATAGATTTTGTCTCGAGTTCAAATTGCAATTTGACACGACTTGGTTTGAAAGCGAGTTCTGTGTAATCTGTGCTTCATACCTCATTAAACTTTTGACAATGCATCTTTTCGCTGTGGAATTTCATCCAAATTTCTTTAGCAGTGTGCTGCACACATAATGTATTTTTTTTAGGCCGAAACCTAGAAACGAGTTCAGAACTTCCAGTTTCAGTTTCCTGAAGTCAATGGGCGTTTCTGAAATGGTTTTTGGTTAAATGCTTCAAATATGTTCTGTCAAATATGTTCTGCCTCACCTGAAGTTGTGCAAGAACTGAACAAAGGCTTCCGTACGGCCTGACAACGGCACTATGATGTTAATGACGGTGCTGGCGGTGTCTACAGACGTGCTCCTCACTTTCATGAGGGGCCCGAACGGACGAAAGAGGGTGACGTGGCGGTACTCGTGGGAATTCTCTTTAGCGAAGTAGAGCTCATACAGTGTGCCTTTGTCCCTCTCGGTCCTGTAGAGTCCTGCCAAGAATAGCAAATACACAAGAGCAGCTTGAATTACTGAATATTTTGTGCTGTGCAAAGTTCACAGTCACACCACCTTTATTATTCTCAAATACAAACAAGAGCTGTCAAGTACACACAAATCCCTAACCACATGGTCTGTTAAGTACATAAAGTAGCGTATATTTCTTATGAACAGCTTTTACCTTCAAAAAAATGGCTTTCTGTGAACATGTGCCTCTGCATGGGGATGTTGTCCTCCTGTCCGTCATCTTCCTCTGGGTTATTAATAATATCCAAACCTGCTTCTATCACCTCCACCAGCTCATCCCTCCGGTCCTTCCGCACAGGCTTCTCCTCAGGATGGCGCGTCAGGCCCATCTCCAGCTGGTACACTTTTGTGGTGGTGAAGCTCTCGAAGGGCACCAGTGCATACTCGCTTGGCAGCCTCGCTCCAGTATTCACCTCCGCCTTGTCGATTTGTGAGTGCAAATACTCCAAGAGGTCACCAGGCTCTTGATCTCTGCCATCGATCAAGCTCTGTGGCCCGGGACCCACCTTTTTTTCTTGAAGTACCCTCAGTTTCTCGCTCATCTCTTGGAGTTCTTGTTTGAGCTGCGCGATCTGCCTCTTGAGGCTGGCCGCTCGGCTGAGATGTCTCTCTTCCTGTTCCTGCAGCAGGGCCTGGTAATACTCCTTTCCATACGGATCTCCTCCGAGGCCAGGCAGCACCTGGCTTACATCTGCAGGCGGCGTACACTCCAGCAGGTAAGCAAACAGCAGCAGTATCAAGAGCAAAAATATCCCCAGGAGAAGCCAGCGTGCCCGCCCCTGCAGAGGAAGCCCCCGTCTGGGCATATCTGAGAGGCAGGGTGCTCTTTACCAGCCACCGTTTTGCATTCCCACCCTGACAAGATGTAACCTTTAGGAAGGATGAAGTCTTTCACGTTAATCCATTCCCAAGTGAAGCGGAGGGAGTGCGGTAGTGTCACATTTCTCTTGTAATCATGCTCCTCTCACACTACAGCACACTGAACATGCTCAGATTCCTCAGAGATGTAAGAATACACTGTTGACAGACTGGCATCCTGCTTGCACAATATTCCTCTTTTAAGAGAAATAGCTCACCTAAAATTAAGATTAAAATAATTAATATTTTCTTCATCAATATATTTAGACTAAGCACAGAAAGAAAAAAAAAAACAGTAGACCAGACAATATGATAAAAATATATCAAATAATTTAACACCCTGTAGTGCCTTGCTGTTTATCTTCAGAATATTTAGTAAAAAAATATAGTTAGAGATACATCCATATTAATAATATATATAAAATCTACTGTGTTATCTATTTGTGATACAAAAATCTATTGTACAAATACACACACACACACACACACATACATATATATATATATATATATATATATATATATATATATATATATATATAAATAAATAAAATTAACGTTGTAAAAATGTTGCTAGGCAGATTGCAGACTGTTGTCTACGTAGTAAAAGACTATAGTTCTTCGGATCGAAACTTTTAAATAATTGGAAAATAAGACGATAACGGTTCATAATCAATATTTATTAGTATACACACATTTATTAATTTGGCGAGTAGCCGTGTAATAAGCAGGGTCAGATTCCTGACCAGATCACGCTGTTGGTGTTTATTTTGCCGACTGACTGTATATGACCCCATACACTGTATGAAATATTTCATACTCATCAAAATAAATAAATAAATAAAAATGCACATGTGTAACGCAATAATTCTTAAACTAGCACCTAGACTCTGAATAATACTAATTAAGTTTGTTTGTAAATCAGCAAAGAAA
Organism: Acrossocheilus fasciatus; assembly: GCA_036784905.1. Classification (NCBI taxonomy): domain Eukaryota; kingdom Metazoa; phylum Chordata; class Actinopteri; order Cypriniformes; family Cyprinidae; genus Acrossocheilus; species Acrossocheilus fasciatus. Next base: position 16,891,900 of record CM071950.1, read on the forward strand.
TACAGCTTTATGCGCACAGGGAAATATCTGGCTGATTGATTCATCAAAAGACATAATGGAAAAATGTTCGCACAAGGGAAATCTACGTTACCAATATAGTTTGTGACAGAAAACGTCGAGGTTGAAGTTGTTCTTTAAAAACTAAACGCGGAAATGTGCAACACTTACCTCGGTAGTTGTGACTGTATGAGGGTTTCGGTAACCGCTTCTTTATGCAGCTGTTCAATAGAATACCGAGCATAATAAATGTGGGAAGAGAACGCCACGGGGCAACGAAAAAAGGAAGCACAATAAAAACGCATGTTACTTCCGCTATGAGACGCAGAATTTCAAAATAAAAGCCCGTCTGCCGTCTAGATGTTTTTACAAATCGTTAAAACCTATGGTTAACAAAGATTCACTAATTATGCCATTTTTCAAAATCTGAAGATTAACCCACTTCCTTTCTTTAAAATGGTATGTCGTGTGTTTATAGGTTTTTTCTGTGTTCGTGCTGCTGCACGAATAAAATCTTCGTTTAAATAAATCTTCCCATTCAGAGCAAAACAACAAATTGTATGAAACCTCAAATTTATGGTTTACTTTAATTAAGGACTAACTGACTAACATGCCAATGTCCATGTTTACACAGGGTACTTTGGACTTCCTTTTCATAATTCATTCATTTTTGTGGTCAAAGAATGTGTTATTATTTCCATGCCTCAAACCTTAGGATGTCAGGATGAACAAATGTTACCACATTTTAATCTATTGTATATAATTAGAGCTATGCTTTTTCATGAAGTCTGAGAATGAAATAGCATAAAACACAGAAATGAACATCATTCTAACAGTTTTATTGATTGAAACGTAATGTTTTGACAACATAATGAGGAATCACACTCAGCTTTATGTATTGTAGTTATTGTTGCACAAATAATGTCTTTACAAGGAATGAAAATTAAATCACCATATGACATTAAATTAAACATATCAGTACTCTGTTATGGCAATATTCATAACTCGTAGTTACCACAGAGCAAAATATCAATATTTAAAAACAAAAAGTAAATTGAATTCTGTTATATCCTGATACATGATCAAGAAGAAACAAACTCAGATTTTTTTCCAAATAAACATGTCCAATATTTGTGGCGAACATCTGCAGTAGGTGATGGTAAAGAAGCTCCCTTTAATTCCTGGAGTGGGACCAAGATTGCCTCGGTCATGCGTTTATAACTGGTGTTTTCTAACAGAAGCGGCACAGGCACTTAAACATGGACATTAAACTGTACAGAGTCATGCAGTGATACAACACGGCCAACAGGGCCTTGTAGTAACAATCACCTATGAGCTGCTTGAAGCATGTTTTATGCAATTCCAGCCAATTTGAAATCTATTACCATCCTCCCATCTTCTACACAACAGCAGAAATAAAAGGGAACCGACTTTATCATCAAACAACATATATACAGTATCATATAAATATACACATCTCCCACCCCCCACGTCTTTTCCACCACTGATTTTGGTTTGCGTTTTTAGCTATCGAGCGTGTCCACAATTTTTGCGGGAGAATGCAAAGCCATCCAGTTTGCATAAACACTATCATTGGCATATCTTGTAAAGACAGGGTTAGTGGCATCGAGTCTGTTGAGCGGTACCGGGCTCTTCTCTGGCCAGTTCGGGTATGACATGCCTAAAAACGAGAACATATCATTTTTTCTGCACTGAGGAAGCATTAAGTCCAGACAGTAAGGCTCTCAAACAAAACTCAGCTCAGCTTTTGAATATTTAACAGCATAAAACAGCATGAATGACTCGTGGTAGAAGCATGAAATCATTCTTTGGTCCTTTGATTGTGGTTTTGGTCATTCATGTCAATATTCCACTGTGGTGACATCAGTATTGTGACTGCTGTTGTCTTTGCCATTTTATGTACAAGCTTTTAAATGAAATAGATAATCAGTGCTCTACTAAAAGGGTTTTTGTGTACTCCCGGAAATAAGTGACATCAAGGAGTCTTATGCATAGCAACTGCCTTACTGCTGGCTGTTTTATTGCTTACGATTAATGCCATCAGTTTGGGGAGAGCTAACAGAGTCTTGCATATCTTGATATATGATCTACAAGAAGAGTTTAATTCAAAAGCCTTACTGCTTTCAGAACTGACTCCATCTATTGTAAACACTCATTTTCTGTAATATGTTCAGAATATTACAGAGAGAGCACATCCAGAGCACACGGGACCTGTTTCAAATGTAAAACTTAACCTAAAGTGCTGCAAACCAATAGAAAATTCACATATGATGTAAATCATGAAACACATCTTAATATATTTCCCTCACTGAACATAATACATGTTAAGTTGTGTGTGTATATATATGAAAATGATTCATTTTTTATCAGTAGTAACAATAAAGCTTTTTAAAATGAATATTTCAAATAGTAGAGTACATCGGAAGCAGGTCCAAATCAAACATCTGATCCCTAGATCCAGACACTACAGCACTAACTGAATCTATAAAAACACGAGCAGTATTCATAAGTCAGTGGCAACCATGCCGTTAGCACAATCACAGCACTTCCTATGGAAGGCAAAAACATAAACTGATTTTGTTCCCTGTATTAGAATCGAGTAAATGCATGGGAAATTCTACCATAGAGCTTGTTTTCAATCCAAGTGGAGGGGAGGGTTCGAGGGAGAGGGGTGTTACTACAGTCCACTAAGGGTGTGTCCTCTTCAGAGAGAGAGTCGTCATATAGCAGGGCGTCTGCCGGTGTGGAGGCCGCGAGATCCAGGTAGTCCTGATGAGAGGAAACACACAGTTATGTGTTAACTCTTCAGTGTAACATCACATATTTCATGTGAAAAGAAGTTTCTTGAGAATGAGATTTTTCTTGATTCACAAGTCAACATCCTTGCTGTCAAAAGCAGGCTGTCAAAACATTAGTTGCTAAATGTTAGCATAACAAAATGAATGACAGTACATTTAAGTATAAATATGGCCACTCTAACATTTAATTTATTCTGAAATATATTTATTTATTTTTTTTGGAGACAAGTTGCTGACAGTTCATCCATTGTTTTAATTTCACATTGTCACTTAACTTGGAGAATTTTCATCTTTATGATTATATTTTGAAAAAAGCCTCTTATGCTCAACCAGGCTGCATTTATTTGATTGAAAATACAGTAAAAAAAAAAAAAAAAAAAAATTAAAATAAACAAAGTAATATTGTGAAATATTATTACATCTTAAAATAACAGTTTTTTTTATTTTAATATATATTAAAAGATGATTCCTGTGATGGAAAAGCTGAATTTCAGCAGCCATTACTTTAGTCTTCATTGCCATATGAACCTTCAGAAATTGTCAGACATTGTTTTAATATTCTGATTTGGTGCTCAAGAAACACTTATAATTGTTATCAATGTTGAAAACAGTTGTGCTGCTTAATATTTTTGTGGAAATTGTGATACATTTTTTAGGATTCTTTGATGAATAGAAAGTTGTAAAGAACAGCATTTACTTGAAATAGCTTTTACCATCACTTTAGATTCATTTTAATGTGTCCTTGTGGAATAAAAGTACTAGTTTCTTTAAAAAAAAGTGTGGATTTGTGTCTATGTGATTGTATGTGAGAGAAATAATTTGTTGTGTTCTTACTCGACTTTTCACCATCATCTTCTCAAGTTCTTTGCTGATGTCTGAGAAAGTGGGACGCTTATCTGGCTCTTGTTTCCAACAACGAAGCATCAGATTGTACCTGCATTACATAACAGAGCGTTCATCACCTGATATAACAGAACATCTCTGACTGTCACTCCTAAATAACTGATACCTTTAAGTGAAATTAAGTAAATGTTGTGTCCATAATATCGTATGACACATGCTAAAGTCATATAATGCAAAATATGCTAACTTAAATGTATATATGCCAGGATGACATGGTAGTTTTAGAAAATGATTTGTTCATTCAGCTCTTAAATCTACAATACATTCAACTGATGTCAACTGTTAAACACACATTTCATCCGTGCAGTTCTCTGGTTTCTCCATCCTGTAGCCCGTCTTCAGAAGGTTGAAAAGCCGTTCTGGAGCAATGCCTGGGTAGGGGTTTCCACCCAAAGTCACAATCTCCCATAAGAGGACACCAAAAGACCAGCTAATGCAAGAAAACAGAGAGAGATTAGCCTGTAAAGCTGTAATGGAATAAGTCCTCACTTTAATTGTTTTTTTGTTCTTCATAATTTAATGTTTAATTCAATTTATTACTTGACATTTCTTTGTAATTATTTGTGAAATTTACTAGCAAATTCGGAATAAATCATAAACCCAATTTCAGTGTATTCAGACATGCTAAATATAAATTGGTGATTGTCTATATGGAAGCATGTGTTGCATAACTTACACATCACTTTGTGTGGTGTAGATGTGATCGAACAAAGATTCTATAGCCATCCATTTCACAGGAATACGGCCCTAGAAATTGAGAGCACATTATGATATATAGTAAAAGTCTAACAAATGTAAAATTACATTACATGTGTGACATCCAAAGTTTTCTTGAATACAAATATGCAAAAAAACATAGGATGTAACTAGTTAAAACTAAACAAATTAGACAAAATATATCACCTTGCTCCTCTTCACATATGAATCTTCCTCATAAACATCTCGAGATAAACCAAAGTCGGATATTTTCATCTTCCTTCCCTCTGCCACTAGCACATTCCTGGCAGCCAGGTCTCTGTGAACAAGCTAAACATTTTTTCTCATTACAACATCATTCTTTAAAACGTTATATACTCTGTAATGGATATTCCCTAAACTGCTGACACCTTCATTTCAGCCAGGTATTGCATTCCTCTGGAGATCTGCCATGCAAAGGAGATGAGGTCGCCCATGGTCAGCGCTCTCTCATCTGGGTTTTCTAAGTAGCTGGAGTTGCGGTTGGCATCATTGCCCATGTAGCTGGGTCCAACTTTCCGGCTCTCCCTCAAGAAGTTCCGCAGTGAGCCGTACTTGGCGTACTCAACGATTAAGTATAATGGACCTGAACAGATGAGCTTGAATAAGTACACTGGGCAAACAGCAAACACAAATGCATGCTGCATTAAACATAGTTTTTTTTTTACTAAAATGTCTTACCATCCTGGCTGCATGCTCCATACATTTTTATTACATGAGGGTGATTAACCTGCTTGAGCAATGTGAACTCAGACAGGAGGTCTCGAAGCTCACTGTGAGATGCATTTTCTGTGGTAAAAAAAATGGATGCATTAAACTTTTTAAAACTAATCCAGTTTTTAGTGATTGATCGAATCTGCCTCCAAATCTGATTTTAAGTTGCATACCTTTCAACATCTTTACAGCAACAGTAGTGTATCCAGCTTTTCCTTTGAGGCGGAAAGCCGTGGCCTTCACAACCTTGCCAAACTCTCCCTCTCCAAGAGTCTTACCCAGCACTAGGTTCTTTCGTGGGAACTCCCACTTTGGATCTTCCTGTTAACAGTAATCATTACACATCAAACAATCTCATTAATAATAATTTCATTAATCAGTTCCAATTTATACCAAAACATCAACATGCATGAATTAACTAAGTAAATTGAGCAAGACTCACAGGTATTTTGAAGGTTTCAATGGCCACCTGATTCTCCATGGAGTCTAGAGAAGCTCGACGAACATTATTGGCTGAGTAACTGATTGGGTAGGATTGGGCAGGTCGACGGAAAGTCATTTCAGCTGAGGCGATGGGAGGCTTAGGTGTGCTCTTGTGATAACGGTGGAAAAAATACGAGGACAGAATAATGGAGACAATGAAGGAGAGGAGGACACCAGTTGCAATGATGGTCTTACACATCTCATCACAAATGGCCTCTGAAAAAACAAAACAAACAAAGCAATGGATTTATAGCATTTTCTTTGGCAAATTAATTCTGTTTGCATTTTAACAACTGTATTCTACAGATGTTTACATATTGTCCTCAAGAAAAAATAACCAAATTTATTTTAATGAACCAATTCAAAAATGTACATACCCTTAATTCTTAAAGGAGATCTATTATGCCCATTTTCACAATATGTAATATAAGTCTCAGGTGTCCCCAGAATGTGTCTGTAAGTTTCAGCTTAAAATACCCCACAGATCATTTTGAGTGGAGGAAGAAACACACTGTTTTCGTGCATATCTCTTTAAATGCAAATGAGCTTCTGCTCCCTGCTCCCTTTTTCGAGAAAAGGGCTGTGCCTTTACAGCTCGTGCCTAAGATACTCTGCTGAAATCATGCATTTTAAACTATATTAGTTTAAACTTCTGATATACAGTTTTCTGAGAGCACACATCCGAAGCATGTGCGCAGAAAGCGGTGAGTACTAAAGTTCTTTCATACATTATTGCGCTTAAACTGTCAAATACACACAAGTTTATGTTAAAAACACACATAAGCTGGACACACATAAACAAAAACAGTTGGTTATGTCTGTGAAGGTAAAGACCTGGGAAATAAATCACATGTATATATTAGATCTGTGTGGCAGCAGCGTAATATACAGTAAATAAATTAATAAATTCACTCCTGTCTTGTCTCCTCTGAGGCTGGGACTCTAAATAGTGTTCTGTGCTCGTCAGTGCAGCCAAAGACAGAACAGTTACCATGCTTTCGCCATAGCATTAATACTGGTACACCGTTGTCGCTTGCGAAAACAGAATGGTGGCGCCGTGGATGGAAACCTACAGATTAAGGGGCGGTAATTTTATAAGATCCCCTTTCTATGTCACAAGGGGAGCGAAATCTGAGCAGCTCATTTTTTCACAAGCTTGCAGAGAAAGGCTTAACAAAAAATTTACTGGGTTGTTCTTTTTTTGCGTTTTCTGGTTTGGTAGATGCATTAACACAGAAAAAGTGTCACCTTTAATACTCTGTGTTGTTACCTGGATGATCAATGACTGTTTTTATGTTTTGTGATAGTTGTTCATGTGTCCCTTGTTTGTCTTGAGCAGTTAAACTGCCTGCTGTTCTTCAGAAAAATCCTCCATGTCCTGCACATATTTTGTTTTTCTAACATATTCTATAAATGTGACTTTCCCAACCCTTTATAACAGTGACTATGATTTTGAGGTACATCTTTTTAAAATGAGGACAACTGAGGGACTCAAACACAACTATTACAATAGGTGAAAATATTCACTGATGCTCAGGAAGGAAACACAATCCATTAAGAGCTGCAGGGTGTAAAGTTTTTGAAATGGTTGGGGTAAATTGTACTTATTTTCTCTTCTGGGAACCTTGTAAATACATTCTGTATTTCTACATGCTTCTGAAGGGCAAAAAAATCTATCAGCTCACCTTCTAATTCATCCTTTTCACAGAAGCACCTTTCTGGAAAACAGTAGCAGGTCCCATGTCCAGCTCTGATTCCATACAGTTCCCTCTCGTAACCCCCAATTACAGGTTGACCTGACAAAAAGACACATTGTTATAGTTGCTGCACTTTCTAAAAGCAGAATCATGCTGGTCTAACTAAATAATACTAAATGCCACCTGTCACAAAAAAAACAAAAACAATAAAAACTCAAATTTCTCTCACTGGAGCAATCCTGAGGACATATGGATATGTTTTTGCTCTCAATGGCATCACAGTAACCATCTGGACACGTGCGGAGGTCAGGGGAACAGGTGGAGTAATTTGGAGATATTCCTGCAAAGGTAATACAATGACACAATTTGTCCTTTCAAATGATAGAAGTAGCTCCACAGTAATATGGTAAGTGCAGTGTATTGGATTCAAGGGCATTGTGGGTAACCTGTATCTCTGCTTTGTCTCCACTGGCATCTGCCTGTTGGGGCTGCCAGGCCTCGAGACGCCTCACACTCCCCTCGCTGTCTCTTTTCTGCACAAGCCAAAACCCGCTGCTCATCCAGCCTCGTGAGATCTGCTATATGGCACAATCAGTTAGGAAAAACCTGGATCAAGAGCTGTTGCATTCACCACTGCCTTTCTGGATAAAGTCCTGTGAGCTAATGACCTTACCTTCACCCTCAAAAATAACAAAAAGCTGCGTCTTGGCCTGAAACTTGTTCTGCTGCTCCTCTGCAATAACTACATATTGCAGCTCTTGGCACTGCGGTCTGCGTAACACCTCAGTGTCGTTCACATAGAGCACACCGGCCTTCTCATTTGGGTTCTGGGCAAGGCCAACTGCCCTATAACATGACTGAGCATCAGCAGATATGTTTCTGTCTGCGATCTCTAACTGATACGTGACATCAATTCCCTTAAACTTCAGACAGTTGTCCACACAGACACTTCCAATCTAAAAAAGACATAAAAGACACATTAGAGTCAATTTGAAATTGCAATTTCTTTTATCATATGAGAAATTTCAAATAGAAAGACAGCAACAGAAACAGTAAAAGACACTGCGTGTTCAGCGTCATAACGACAGCTTTGAGGCCCAAAATGTTTCTTTTCATTACATAAAAAAATTGTTATTTTGCACAGACTGGTCATTTCTTCAGGAATCGTTTATCTTTTCTTTTCTTTTTTTTTTTTTAAAGAAATGGTTCACCCCAAAATGAAAATTTGCTGAAAATGTACTCATCCTCAGGCCATCCAAGTTGTAGATGACTTTATTTATTCATCAGAACAGATTTGGAGAAATTTGGCATTGCATCACTTGCTCGCCAATGGGTCCTCTGCAGCGAATGGGTGCCGTCAGAATGAGAGTTTAAATAGCTGATAAAACCCTCACAATAATCCAAAAGCAATCCAGACTCCAGTTTAAAGTTAAAATGTCTTAATGATGGCTTTGTGTCTTATTAACACAGACACTGATTGATCGACTGGAGTCATGTGGATTACTTGTGGATTATTATGTTTTTGTCAGCTGCTTAAACTCTCATTCTGATGGTACCCATTCACTACAGAGGATCCACTGGTAAGCAAATGATGCAATGCTAAATTTCCCCAAATCTGATTTTCTCCAAACTCATCTACATCTTGGATGGCCAAATGGTGAGCACATTATCAGCAAATTTCCATTTTTAGATTAACTATTTCTTTATATTTACAAAAGAACTTCACTAATCCTGCTTGCATAGATTCAAACTGACTAAAAAACATCATTAATGCACCTGGGAGTATGTTGTTGCTTTCAGTGACACAGTGAAGAAGTAGGTGACATTGGAGAAGCGAATAGAAACCGGCAGAATAGTCACATTGAAATGTAACAGCACTGTTCCCTCTGGGCCAGGGAAAGTGGTGTCATTGAGCAGGTAGTCCAATTGAAATGAGCGCTGCTCTGTCACAGACAGATTCTGACCGAGTTTCAACTCTGAGGGCAGAAAACAGAATAAATGACAATTCAGTATGTAATGTAAAAAAGCTATTCACTTACGGTGCACTCAGTAATTGTTTCACTGGCCGATATGACAGTCGTCTTGGACTAACAGGTCACATTTATTTAGCAGCAGCAGTTTCAAAGCTTTTGGAACTTTTGATATTTGAACAAAAACAATAGGCATCATATGCTTTATATGTAGAGAAAAGCTAAATGACTTTCTAGACTTTCAGTTTGTTCCAAACACATGTGCCTTGTCAACGCATGACAGATTAAAACATTCTACAGTTGGCTCAAAATATCAAACATGTTTGTCAACAGATTCAGTGCGGCAATCACTCATGTGAGAGTACAGTACATGATTATTTACATATAAAAAATTAGTTTTATTTTTTATGTGTAAAAATTCAATATGGAAAAATTACTCTGTGCACCTTTACGACAAGAAATATGTAATATGTTATTTTTTTGTACTCACTGTATTCATGAACTGTCCCACGGACATTTCCAAAGATGGCTCTTTCTTCCCTAAATTTGTGTTCAATAGTAAAAGTGTTTTTGATCCAGGAGTCATTTGTCATTAAGGTGCCCTCTAATTTATTTTCAATTTGGTTTGTGGGATAAACGGGCGTTGTGTCCCTGTCGTATACAAACAGAGTTCCAAAGACAGTACCCTACAAAAGAAAACAGACTACCATTATTCAATACTTTCATATTTCTTTTACAGTATATGATCCTAATAAGGCTATTAAGATGTGAGACAGTTGATTACATTGCCTGATACCAACCTCACTGCGGTTGAACTCTATTTTGATGTCCTCAGTGTCAGTCCCATTCACGTAAGGAGGATTATCGTCCTCATCATAGATGTCCACATGCAGAGAACTGAAGAACTTCTCCAGCTTTTCTTCTGTCCGTATTATACACACTAAATCCAGATGGTATGATTCCATCTCCTCACGGTCCACAGGCGCCGTGACCACCAGTTCTGAAGTGGAGTCATCGACAGCAAAAGGAGCTGGAGAGACTGAATTCAATACAAGTTATAAGAGAAAATTCATCTCACCATACTGCAATATGCAGAAAGCCTTGACATTTAGACTGGGTTTGGTTTGTACCTGCTTCCACTCCATAACTGATGGTGTAGTTGGGGCAAATGTTCATGCGTGTAAAGCGCCGGAGCTGCCGCAGGGCCCCTGACATACGGTTCTCTGTGATGTGGGGTTTTGAAACTTTGTCAGGGAAACACAACGTTTTCAGCTCGACCTGACCACAGGAGGGCGCTGTGTCATTAATGAACATCAGTTTGACCTCCACTGTGGGAAGGAACGGGCACAACTGTTTCTGCACAGGCACTGGAGAGACTCCGACCTTCAGGTTGAGATCCTTCACAGACCTGACTGAGCTGCTGCCTGGAGGACAGACATCAGGAGACATGTGTCCTTTAACAAGAGTGTCATTTATACCAGTGTTCAACTGAGACACTGTTATGAAATATGGTCTGTAAATATACAGAATTGCATTGAAAAATAAAATTAAGTTACCTTACTGGAAAATTGGTTATATTGTTTTAAGCATGAACTAAATTTAGTGAATACACATAAAGATGAGAAACAAAAAACTATTTGCGAACTTAATAAATAAATACATATTCTTGGAAATAAATCTTTTTGGATCTCAGGTTAATTTTTCCTAATCATTAAGTATGTTTTAATCATGTTTAGATATTTTTACAGGAAAAAAGACAAATAACCTTAATATATTTAATATATTAAATACTTTCATATGACTTTAATATAAGCACAAAACTTTCAGTGATACAGGAGACAGTATCACTTACATTTAAATAACGGTCTATACTAGATTATGTGATATATCAGCAAAATATTGAGTAACATTGCAAGAGTTAAAACTTGAGAATATAAATGTAAATGGATGAAACTGGCATATAGGTAAGCATACAAAAAAATAAAGCTGTGTTAAACTCACGTATACTACTGAAGTCGCTCCACTCCAGGGTTTTGTTCATTGAAAGGACCCCAGTTGCCTCATCCATGTGAAACCATGATGCGTAAGTGTCTCTATGGGAGCACAGGGTGAAATAGGGTCTCTCTGTAGTGATGTCCCGCAGTGAATGGACCTGAAGGACCAGTGATCCCTGTGGCTGACCCACGTAGATGCTTTCTGTGTACAGCCTTTGAGGAAAATACAGTCCAAGTGAACCTGTCCAAAACACACATGAAATGTCACACTGCGTGCATCGTGGACATTCATTCATTTATCCTCAATACACCAATCAAAAATGAAAAAATCGGAGCAATATAATCAATTCCCATAAACATTAAAGCAATATTTTGGGTTCAATATTAATTGATGTTAATCAACAGCATTTGTGGCATAAAAATTCATTTTGACATGTTCCTCCATCTAAAAAAAAAAGAAAAAGAATAAATAATAAAATACTCAATTGCTTACAAACTTTGTTGGCATTCAAACTTTACTTCTAAAATGACCATAAAAATGACAACTTTTCAGCTCAAATAATACATAAGTTTTAACAAAATAATTATATAAGTATAATCTTCAAATTAAAAAATCCAAAAATTAAAAATGGGTCCCTTTCACTTCTATTGCCTCATCAATATTTTTTTCTTTTTGTGTTAAAGAAGATGACAGACAGGTCAAATTATTGTTTTTGTGTTCATTGCATATTTCTTTAATTTCGCCTTCCTCTTTTTAGGCTGCTTCTTCAAAAAAAGAAAAAGAAAAAAAGTCCTTCAAGTAATGTTTACAGGTATTTTGTGCAAGTGCATTTGGTAAAACAATATTGGATTGTTGATTCTAAATGATAAAAAAACATTCAATTAAAAAACCCAAATTTAACCTCTGGCGCTCATGATGCACTCAATAGTTTGCAATTAACTCTATCAAATCTTCCTTTATTGATCTGCTTCCTATCTCAAATCTGTTGTACAACAGAAACGTCCACGCAAGTAGACAGGTTACACAATGAACTCATTAAACACATCCGCTTTTCTGTTGAAATAGCCCTCGCTCCTCTGTCATCGAAAAATGAAACAGCGTCTCATATGACATTGACACTGGTCTTTTAATGAATTTCTCACATGGTCAATATGATGCGGTCTCCGATTCTCCTTGGTTTCACCTTGGGAAGTTTAATTACAGTGGATAACATAATACTGCCTAGAAATGAATCATTACCTGCAGGACGAGTGTGGATGGAGGTGGGGGGGAAGGGTAATCTATAAAACACTGTAAGATCCCCATGTGTTTTACCAGTAAATGGAGATGCAAGTGTTCAGGCTGTAATTATATCTCTCCTGTGTTCCTGTCCGACGACGGTGGGCGGCCACTTAGGAACGTACTAATATCATTAGCAGACAGCAAAACTAGATTTTCTATTTCTGTTGCTGCAGTTGAAGCCTTGTCTCTGGTTTCAGACATTGATTTAATTTAGCTGTGCTGGGATGACAGGAGGCCGGATTGATGGATACAATGTGGCCAACCTTCCTGAAGGATGGAGACGCAGTCAGGAACACTACAACCCTTTTTATTAAATGCCTTGTCAAGACACAAAGACAACACAGAACTGGTTTGTGTTCCTCTATTTATGGGGTCGCCAGTCACATTTGCAGACATAAAACATTCTTTGAAGACCTCATGTGTTCAAAATTAAACTTTTGCGGTTTGTAGTGGATTTCTAGCTTTGAAGCCATGATAAAAAGCTTAACAGATACACACTTCTACATTTACATTTATCATGTAGGGAAATGGAACAAAAAATGTTGATGACTCATCTCACACACACTCAAATTTGTATCCAATCAAACGCTTTGTAGAACAGATATGCCCCTCCCCCTAATACAGTATCACCTGAATAGCAAAAGCAATACAGCACTGAGGGATGAAGTAGTTTTGTTCTCCAAAACCCAGCCATATTAGCACTTCCGGTTCCAGCGTTCTGTCAATGTTTTTTTGTTCTCTGAAATAGTGTGTGTGGTTACAACAAACTCATATTTTCATGTTTTATTCCATTACATAAAATACATTACTAATACACCCTTGTGATATTTTGAACCTTCAACATGTCTTTAGTAGCTAAATGGGACTCACTTGGAATCATTTGTTGGTCACAGAGCTTATTTTCTCCAAAAGAAGCAAAAAGCAATGGCAATCCAAAAACAATGAAAAAATCCAATTGGGGATCCTGTTTTGTCAAGGGATGCTAACTTCCGGTTAACGGATATAGCCTAAAAAACAGGACACACTCTTTGATATGTCCCACCTTATTTTCCTCTCTCAGTACAAAATATTTCTACCTAGGAAAGCAGTCAACAGGCCATTTAAACATTTTTTAATATGATGCATAAAAAAAATGCATTTAAAAAGTGACTACGATGTGATAAATCTGTAACAGGTGTGACATGGCCAGGCCCTGAACCAAAAAATACTTGAAAATCATTGCCTTAAAAGAAGCTGTCTGAGCCGTGTAAGGTGAAATCCATGTTGTATTTCAGGTGCGTCTTTCAGTGAAAGTCGATAGTACAAAGTAAGGCTTGTGTGCTTGGTTCATAAACCATAGCCGCAGGAGAGCTGAGGGATGGCAGCATTAATCTTAGCTGATGCAGATACTGTGTTGAACAAGCCACTGGATTTGCTGTGACACTCATTCATCATCCTGTGTCAGTGTATCAGGTGGAGTGCTTAGCAGCGTTATGCCACTCTAAGATTCAGAGCAGCACTGATAGCATTTACTTTCATTTGTACTTAAATAAACACATGAAATCGGAGTAGTTGTGTGGTCCTCCTGGGATAAGGATTCCCAGACTAAGAACATTGTAATACAAGCAAAACCCTTTGCCTTGTTGTTCCACTGTAGAATTCAGGGATTTTGACTGACAGCTTTTTACATCTGGAAACTACCCAAATTGTAGAAGCATTTAGGCAACGTATCCAAATTTTTCTATATACCACAGTGTACTATGCACAGTAGGCATATTTTGTGTACGCGTGGAATATCTTTTAAACATGTGCTGTATGCAACAAAGCACACTTGAACACCGCATGCAATGCTTTTAACTTAACCCAGCATTTTCTGCATGATGAATAAACCATAAGTAATTACAGCCATGATTTTTAAAATTATTTAATCAGACAGCCAAGAGTTGACATTGTTATACATTTTCCAATGAAGTGGATTAAAAATGCAATAAAACTCAGGGCCATATAAATTATCAGTCAGCATTAAAGATTTAATTTATTATTATTGGTTGCTCTAAATGTACAGATTGGATAGCTATTTAATTGTGCATGCTACAGTAATTTCCTCTATATTTACATTACCCTAGATTACCTTTGCTGTCATCTAACACTCATAAAGTTCATTTTCAAAAACACTAATAATTTAAAGACACTGTCATCTTTAGCAGATCTCTAAATAAATATCCATTTTTAATACTGTACTGTACATTATAATCTTGTGATGCCATTTTTTTAAACAAATTATTTAGAATAAATTATACAGAATTTTAGTATCAGCCATTTATTGGTTATTAGTTAGAAAATGATTATTGGATTATCAGTATATCAGCCAAAATGTCAATAACAGTGCATCCTAAATGAAATCATTTTTATTTCCAACTTGATGAATTAAATATGCAATGTGATAAAGGCATGTGGCAACAATGTAGCCAACCACGTTATAATGTGAAAAATAGATTCTGTTCCACATACTACTTTTCAAGAAGAGTAAGTATACAGTGGTCTGTTTACATTTGCATTAACTATACTTTCATCTGGATGTCATCCAGATATGCACTGAAAATGCAAGCGTAAATGCAATTGCAAATGGAATGTTTTGATATATGCTTGTTCTGGTCCTAAGGTAGTTGAGGACACATTGTGATTGGATATCAATACAATCTAAATCATCAGTGTAATCTAGTTATCATCCATGTGTTAAGTCATGACATAACAAATATTGTTTCTGGGTCCAAGCCTTCACTGCGTTTCAAGTGAGAATGGTTTTTCTACAGCTGTTTGTCAGGATTCATTTATGGCACACCTTTAAGCTTAAAAACTCTTAAAAATGGTCTCCAGCCTCACACCATCCCAGACAATAATATTTTCACAATTCAGAAAAAATGAATAGCTCTATGGGCAACTGAGCTTTCACTATGGAGATACCATGGAGATACAATTATCACAGAATGTGAAAGCGCATGACAAAGGAGAACATACAGGAGACTTCTTTTAATAATAAACACTCAAGGAAACATTACCACACACTATTTCAAATGAGGATGAACAGAGGAAGAGGGAGGACTCAGGGTTTTTATACACAGGACAAATAAAGGGTACTAATGACTTAATAAATAGACACCAGGTGGACAGGATAACTAATCAGACAACTCAGGTCACAATGCAAGGAAACATAGCAGACATGTAACAACAGTAAGGGTTAGGGCTATTAGCACCAGTTGTTATTTACTTTTGGTCTTTGCCATTTGGACCCAGAAACAATGACATCAGACTTAACAACTGGATATTTCTGATATTTCTGTTTTTGAAAGAAACGTTAACATTTCACAGGAAGAGAAAGAGTAAGTGCACTTCAGTTCAGTGAGAGCACTTTCCCAATAATTCCAGTTAAAAATGTCTAAGTTGTCTTGTTTATGTTGAGTATACAATATATTGATTATAATGAGAGCATTTGCGAGAGTAAAACTGGTCGTGAGCGAGATCTGCTCTGATTGGCTATACAAACAACAACAAATTTCAGTGCTGGGGGAAAAAAATGTTGTAAATGAAAACTTTTAACACAGTTTGAGTACATCTAAATATTGTTAATCACAGCAGCCATTATTATTTTTTTATTTTTATTTTTTTTATTATTTTGCAGCACTAATTATGCAGGGAAAGGAGATCTGGCCTGTTATCTGGATACAGAAGCTACTGTATGGGGACAAATGTAAACGCATGATCATGCCAAGTGTAAACAGAGTATTCAGTAAGTAGCAAGCTACTCTTCCAATCTGAAGAGAGAGAAGTAAAGAAGTGTTGGCCAAAACCGAATGTTTGCAGTGATTAATGATCAAACGTAGACAAGGGTCCAACAAGCATGAATAAATTGCTGTAACAACACTGTAGCAACTGCAATTTCAATGTATTGATCAGTGTCTCTTCTTAATTATTCACGTAAATGTTGTGTGATTAAATGTAATGAAGAACAAAGTAAAGTTTAAGGTTACACTTTATATTAGGTGGCCTTAACTACTATGTACTTACATCAAAAAATAAGTACAATGTACTTATTGTGTTCATATTGTATTGCAAAACACTTTTGCTGCTAATGAGGTGGGATACGGGTGAGGTTAGGGACAGGTTTGGTGGTTTGGGTAGGTTTAAGAGTGGGTTAAGGTGTAAGGGATGGGTCAACAGTGTAATTATAAAACAGAAATTAATTACAGATGTAAGTACATATAGGTATTTTTAAAAATATAAGTAAATGTAAAATGTAAAAACATGTATGTACACAATAAGTGCATTGTACCAAATGATTAATTTAAATGTAAGTACATAGTAGTTAAGGCCACCTAATATAAAGTGGGACCAAGTTTAAATATGTTGGTCTTTGTCAGTGTGTGTACAGTACGTACATTCATTTCACATTAAGCATTTAAAGAAAACCATTAACTTTCAAATTGTTACACTTTCCAAAAAACTTTTAAGCTCAATAATCAGTGTTTTGGTGGTCCTAGCCAAGGTAAGAAATAATCTTAAGCAAACTTCAAGTCATTTGAGTTCTAAACTTTTGTGGTGTGGCAGCTGCAAACTACAGCTATCCAACTGATTTGAATCATTCCAAATTCAATTTATTTCCAGGCCGGAAGCCAACAGAAAGCAGTTTATATCAAGCTAATTAACTCACAGAATCAAAAGCAGTACACAGCAGGAATGACGCTGTGACATCACAAGATTGACATGAGGTATTCAGTGACTCAAGTATAACGGGATGTGACACGTGGATGAGCATTATGCGAGTATTAAGGTGACGGCAGAAGGGCAGATGTTTGGAATTATGACTGATCACTTGATCAGATTGGGCTCACTGGACTGACCTCTCACAGCCACATCATGGATCATGGTTGTAAACACTATGATGCAATCTGACATATTGATTTCAGCTCACAGGCAAATTGACTTTGAACCTAACGTGCATATACGCACAAACGAGACAGGAAAAGCTTAACAACCGAAATCACGTGTCATATTAATTTTGAATTAGACATTATATGAAACATCTGCACTTAATTTCCTTCAGCGATTCATTCAGTGCTGTTATGGGTCAAAAGAAGGTGTGCCAGCTCTCTTCATCGTAACCTAGAGTGACTCTTGAGTCTGCTACTTGAAACATTTCTGATGATGCAACAATCTAATCAAATGACAAGAAGAGACCAATCAGTTCTGAATATAAATAAATCCACGGTCACTGCAGAGCATTCATTTGAAATCAAACAGACATATATGATGACCTGAATTAGCGTCAATCTCTGAGATGGTATGGCCTGCATGTTTTCAAGCAAGATCTCTCAGCGAGAGAACAGGTTAATGGATAGACGACCTCTGGACCGGGCTGCTCAAAGACAGGAACTCAATTAGCTCAACATGCACACCGCCGCAGAAATGTACCATCTATGAGATCATGGGAGCTGGAAGAGTGCATGGGTCTTTCTTGCCATTTCCTTGAACTTGTCAAAAGGCGGAAACAAGCTAGCAGTCAGAGCAATCCACTTTCCATAATCCACTTACCCCTCAAAGGGCTCCATTCATGACATGCTGTATGTAAACACAGGAATGTGTTTGTTGCAATCACTAGCATTCCCATCTAGCTTCATGTCTGCAGCTACAACGGCTGTAAATATCACTGTAGTGTAATCTTGATAATGATTCAGTCTGACAATCAGAACTTCTTTTTTTGGGGATCATCATAAAGCATTCTGATGTCTGCCTCTTGGCCCCTGCCCTTTCGGCCAAGGTCAATGTGCAGAGCGTCTGTCCCCAATGATGACCAAACTGAGAAGTAGCAGGCCAATCAATAGCGATATTAATCAACAGCCGAGCACATTCAGCCGATAACCGTCTAGCATTAAGCACATGTAAGGATGCGTATGTAAAGGATGCCGCATGCTCTCATGTTGCATATATGTTAAACAAATGTCCAGCCTGAATATAGTACTTTAGCAGCAGCATTCTTAATTTATGGACATATGATATGATTAAAAATCATAAATGATAAGCTATATTAATAATAATTATAATAATTCGATTATTATTTATAGTAACAACAATAAAACCTTTTCTAAATGTGTGTCTAATAAATCATAACAAATACAAAAATTTTTAAATCATGTATAAATGCCAATTATTCCAAGCAGAATGTTCATTCATATGAGACACTATGGATGTAAGAGGATTAATCAAAGTAAACATACTTAATTACTAAGCAAAATTATTAAGACTCCATCTCTATAATATAGTAATGAGAATCATTACTCTGTGACCACAACGATTTAATTAACTAAAAGGCTGCCAATTACGCTATAATTCAATACGGGACTATTATTATTGATTATTATGGTTAAATTCCCCTCATTCTAATGGGCATGGGTCCCTTTTCTTCAGTATGCGACACTGAGAAGATTTAAAATAGAAGATTGTTTTAAAAGACAAGAATCTTACAATTATTGTATTAGCCAAATGCAACATGGTAGATTTCTATAATAGAATCAGAAAAGAGTACAATTAGACATATCTAAAGTGTATATCTAAAGCTGTTATCAAACAACTACAATATTATCGATCATCATCAGAAATGCAATGTCAGAAATGTAATTCAGCATCCCATCAATGTAAGCACGGAATGGACGTTCGTCATTAAGTAATCTAATTTCATATCTCCTGTGGGAAAAGGCAGTATGTTTGTATTTACTTTATAATCTCTTTTGGGATTGGATGGGACATTAGAGCTCATAAATGAGGGACCTTTGAACAACATGTTCTCTTGGATGGTATCATTACGATAAGCAATTACCAACATTATTCACTTAATGTTATAATATAACCCTGAGACAGAGACAAAACAACAATCAAGATTAGACTAAACACCGAAACAAAACCTGGAGGCCTTTTTTTCCGTTGCTCTTACGTTTTTTGGACTCAGTATGTTCCTCAGTGTTCCCCTCCACTGCTTCAAACACATACTCACAATTTTTATGACTTTTACCTGCTGAGTCTTAAAATTCACAGTGGATGGTTGAAATGGGCCAGTGGGTGAATTTACATGGACTAGTGAGTTTGAGCTGTTCGGTCATCAAGAGCTGGCATTTCCTAAATGCTAAGTCTTGCATTTTAAAAGTGCAATGTAAAACCAACCATGTAACCTAAAATGTAAATGAATTGATTTTATTCGAGTCAGAATTATTTAACGTCACTGAAACAAACTAAATATATTTGATACACCAACCAAACTGAATTCAAAGATTAGATCAGGTATGAATAAGCAAATTACCAATGTTTCAGTGAAAGGGATTCCAGTCTTAATGCCAAGGTTGTATCTGCATTTTAAAAGTCTCAATGTAGTTGAGACTCCACTGACTCATTTCCAGGTAATGAATGAATCTCAAAATGCCCTTCCCCCTCCAAACACACCACCAGAGACCAAACGAGGACTGTTAAGTCCTAAGTCCTCATTGTTGTAAATGATCAGTCAAACACACCATGCATCGATGACCACTAGAAAATAACACGTAAAGACCCATGTAGAAATCGAGAGCCCCA
Organism: Acrossocheilus fasciatus; assembly: GCA_036784905.1. Taxonomy (NCBI): domain Eukaryota; kingdom Metazoa; phylum Chordata; class Actinopteri; order Cypriniformes; family Cyprinidae; genus Acrossocheilus; species Acrossocheilus fasciatus. The sequence goes on from CM071950.1 coordinate 16,912,090, forward strand.
AACGCCCTTGGGACACAATTTCAATCAATGTCTTCTTGTCCTTCCACCAAAGCAAATTAGATTCCACTGATGCACAGGGTGGAAATGTGACCCATAACTAACTGAAGGATCTGGGCTACGACTCCAATAGATACAAAAGCTGGACAATTAGTCCAAATGTGGTTTCTGGTAGATTCATTAATGTCCATGACACCAGAATCAAGAAATGGCACTAGCGCACTGAAACTACACTTAAGGCACTGTTTCTACCTGATCTAACCCTGCAGTTTACTTTTGATGAAAGTAATTAATTGTTAATTGTAGTTAATTGTTCAGATAAATAATATTTTTGACTTAATTTAATTAGATTTATCAGTATAATTCAATGTGTACAATACAATACATCTTATGGTTTATATTGAACTGTTTAATGAATACCTTTACAACCTTAAACAATATGCTTTTAAAAATACAGTTTAAAATTGAGCTAAAATTTGAAAATAGCAGGTCATTGAGCTTCATTAAAGAGTTCAATGAAATGAAAGAGATTTTCTCCTTTTCTTTAGGGTATGAACAATCTACATAGAGAATAAGAAAAGTAACCACCGACATCAAATCTGTTTTTCCAATCATGCTAAAAGTAGAGATGACGAAGGGGAAATTGGCAGGATTTATATGCACTGCTCAAGACACAAACTAAACTAAATCATTTAATGCAATTAAGTTCAGAATAAAACATTGTAATGTATCAAATGAGATTTATCGGTCTGCAACGACAGATGATGAAAATGATTGTGCTGATGCAGGAAGGATTGTGATGTGGTCTGAACTTGGTTCCCTAATGTTACTTCCCATCGGATGGCTGATCTCCTGTGGCCTGATCATCATGCAATACTTCTTGGGTGAGGGTTTTAGAGGTCAGAAGCCATGGCACTCCAACAGATAAAGTAACAGGGTCAAAGCTGTGTATCCACAAATCAATGCCTTGCACACAATACATGACATGGGGTCTGGACTTATTTTATGCAAACAACTAGTGTGATGGAAAGCTATGGACAGCTGTGTGACTTTAGAGGTCAAATGATATATTTGATTATCAATCGCACATACTCTCCTTCATTAAAGAAGCTCATCACCTTATTAGTCATTCATTCATTTACACATGCAACATTCACTGCTGAAAATAAACAGTATGCACAGATGATATTGACAAAAAATGATTATCTGGAACCTTGGAATCCATGGAACCTTTCCATTGCGCAAAAGGTTCTATATAGTGGTAAACAATTCTTTGGATTTTTAAAATGGTCTTCAAACTAAGAAGAAAATGGTTTACTCAAAAGTTCACTGGGAAACCAAAAATTGTTCTTCTAAAGAGATGGTTCTAAAGGTTCTTTGTTGGCATATGGTTTCATAAATAACATTTAACATCCATGTAACCTTTCCATTGTGCAAGATTTTTAAAATGTTCTTCAGAATAAGAAACTGTTCACTGAAAAGCTCTTTGGGGAAACAAAAATGGTGCATCTATGGCATCACTGTGAAAACCCCCTTTTGGAACTTTTATTTTTAAAGGTTAATAGGAAATAAATAAAAAAAATATGCTAAGAAAGTAAACTTGAGGTCTAATCAACAGCAAACAAGAGCTTGTGCTCTTTACACTGTATTCAAGGACAAACAACTGTTTAATACTGCCAAAAAGATGTTGTTTAAATGTCAAACAATCAAAGTGTGGTGACACGTGATTACATGTCTCCCCAGCATGAACAAAACCCATTGCTTTTATCATCATCCATTTTCATGGGATGGCTTGTCATAAAATAGATGAGATCCATTTTGCGAGAGGCGCTGCCAACCATCCTGTGTCTTTAATGAGGGGTTTTAAGCCTCATCTGTTATCATAGCTGTGTACTCTATTATTTTACTGGCTGTATTTTCCTTTCGGAAGACAAACACATTGTGTTTGCCCAGAGCTAAGCACACCTGCTGCACACCTGCCCTCTGACCACCTCTCGGCATCAGGCTTTTGTTTTTCCTCACGGCAAAGAATCAAGGTGCTTCCGCATCATCTCTAACAAAGGTTAAAACAGGAGCCGTTCAGTAGGATGAAATCTAATCATATTGCCCTTTACCACCTGGTGATTATCAAAGCAAAAGTGTTTATTTAAGGTAAATTCAAAAAGTGTCACATTGAGAATTATCAATTAAAATGTAAACTCGCACTGAAAAATACGACAACAACCACAACTTCACTGCCCCCAGAGAAAATAAACAGACATTAAATAAACAGACTCATACATGCAAACTTCAATATATATAAAGTCAAGCCTTTCTGAAAATGACAAACAATGCCTATTAATAAATAAAAAGGTTCATAAGAATATCATATTAAAACAAAAACACACCTGTTTTTTTCTGTGTACTAACAAGTTTTATATAGTTAGTTTGCTTTATTACTTTAATAAAATGCTTTATTACAAGTTATTTAATAATCATCACAATTCCCCGTCAATATAATCATGCCACACAAAAACTAGCATGACAACATGCACACAGCTCATTTGAAAAAGTTAAGAATAAACTGCTTCCAACAGACCATATCATTGCTGATTTTACTTGTATTTCAGGAAATTTAGCTTTGACTGTACAATTCCTGGCAGTTTATTGGACAAATGAATACTTCATGAGTCAACAAGGCAATCTTCCATCATAATCTAGACCGAGAGATTCAGTTAACATCAGAATGCATCTATGGTTCTTTTGTCACTTTTGACTCTTTAAATAATGTTCATTCAGTCATCATTAAATAACCTCACCACCATCAACACCATTCAGGAACCACTATTGAGTGAAGACAAATGCAACACTTTTGCATTCACACACTGCCAAATGTCTTCCGAATGACCAGAATAACTGTGAAACCTCTGCCATGTTCCACTTTGGTCTGTATTCAAGCTGTTGCGATGTGACCATTCCTTTTTAATGCAACTGGCCACACACTGAGATTTAAGATCTATTCAGGAACAAGTTCGACTCTAGTTAACTCCAGTTATTTTGAGAGAGGTGTGTTAGTACAGTTGGGCAGAGGGGTTTTAAATGGGATTACAATATAATGACGTATAGAGACATGCGTATTGCTTGCATGAACCATGTGGCACATTAGGGTTGTACATATTTTGGTTTCAGCACCAGATTGCCTCTACGAAACTGCCTGGTAAATCTCTCTGGTAGCATTCAGTGGTCTGTGAATGGGGCAGATGCAGACCCCCTGGATATGCAGATGTATTGTCTGTTATTCGGAGCCAGCATATAGTTACATAGAAAAGAGGATTCAAAATGAAACTAAATGTAAGTAAAATGACAAATAAAATGTATTTCACAAAATTTAGGATTTACCATAAAATCTTATCTCTTCATTACTTGAATTAAATTCATAATTTCCAGAAAGTAAAACTGACTGATATCTTTGCTGTTTTACATTTAATAAAACACTTAATAATAGTGATAATAATAATATAATGTACTTTTCAACAAACAGAATAATAATAGATTTTTCAACAAATAAACCAAAGTAAATGTTTTCCATGAATCAAAAACTTCCTTGAGAAAGGTTTTCAAAGGTTCTGCGTAGCTTACTGTGTTTCAATATGTATAGATCTATTCATAAAAATTAAGAGGCCTCATAATTTATATTTAATTATATATAAAACCAGTTATGTTACATTATGTTATGATACCATTGCGTGGAGCAGGGTTTTGTTTCAAAACCTTGTGAGCGAACTACCTACACCCTTAAAACAGGTTGTTTTTCAGGATCTTAGGTTCTGCAAATAACCCTCTCAACCCAACTAAAAATGTACACTATGGTTCTTTTGTTATTTAAAAAAGTTTATGATTACAGGTTCTTATGATCTGGGTTGTAGGATGCTTTCTAAAGAACAAGGGAATAAAAATGTTTTTGAGCAATGTAAGACTTTGCTCAAAACGCAGTCTAGGTAGACAGCTATCTAGGTTTTGAGACACAGCCCCTGTGTTGTCACTGAAGGATGCACTCTAGAGGCGACAATTCTATTTAAGTTAAAATACGACAAGTGTAAGGCTCAAGCACAGCCTCTGAATAGTAATTCACCCATTCTAGCTCTCAACACAGTTATTTACCCCAAACAAAGAGGGCTAAATAGCGTACACTTAGCGCGAGGTGACATCAGACTGTTATGGAGTAAATCCTTACCTTCAGACAGAAGAAGCAGGAGCACCGCGATGTCTCCCCAAACGATTCCACGCGTAGTTCCCATACTTGTCAATCATAAGTGTAATTTCACAGTGAACAGGCAAAAGTGATTTGATTCCTAAAAAATAGAACTTTACAGTGTTTACGATTCGCGCGAAGGAGCCACAAAAGTCCTTAACGTGAGTGTCCCATTGACGGGTGACTGCAGCGCGAGCTGCTGGACCGTCAGCGCGCGCGCACTCTCTCTCACACACACACATAGGCTACACACACACACACACACACACACACACACACACACACACACACACACACACACACAGAGAGAGAGAGAGAGAGAGAGAGAGAGAGAGAGAGAGAGAGAGAGAGAGAGAGAGAGCGCAGCAGGGGGAGGTTCACATCACATCCAGCCAATTTCCTCAGATGTGTGTTTCCGTCCTGAATCACATCAGCGGCTGTCCAATGAGCCAAAGAGTTCCTAATGAAATAAATCTACATTTTGGGGGCATGCAAATAATATGTGCGTAAACTGGAACAGGTAACTGGACAATATGACTTCATGGTTTTCAACTACGTTATGCATTAGCCTATATTATTAATTATTGATAGTTTTTATAAACAAACAAATTTTCCAGGCTTTGTCCGTTTAAATATGCAGTTCAGGCACAGCCTACACAGTTTAGTTACTCAGTAGAAAATTAAAGAGTAGCCTACAGATACATTTACAGATATCTGCGTTGTAGAGAACACCTGGGCTAGTTGTCACATGGGGAAATTGCCACAGGGGTAATCATCTCAGTAGGCCTAACTAAAAAAATTCCAGCTACATACATGCTTTTATTTATTTATTATTATTATTATTATTTTACAGTATTAATTATTTGTGTTGGTTTCAAACAGTTCAAAAAGTAAATAACTTCCTCAAAAAAACAATGGCAGTTTCATAAGTTAGTCTGGAGTAATGAACTGCTTTGTGATCTCATCTTTTTTCCTTGTCAGTAAGAGTGTAAATTAGCTTCTTTTTTGTAGCCAAGACTTTAATGTCGATATATAAATTGACTTTAAATATTGAAAAAAAGGTTCACAAGAGTAAAACGTATGACAACTAGTCCCAGTTTCCTCTTTATATTACCTTGAACTGTGTAATACATGCATGCATTTCGAAATGAACAGGTCCAGTTGTATGTCAAACAGAGGTGAAGGGCAAAGGTATTAACAAAATAAGATTTGACAAAGAAATTCACAATAAAATAAATAAATGAAAGTAAATAAACTATTGCAGGAACATTTTATTTGCTCCCCAAAATAGTGTTTAATTAGAATCAGGTGCACAGGCACAATGATCAACAAACAGAGCCACATGGCATTTTAAGGACAAACCACACCCAAGCCTATTGTGCCTCACATCCTCCGAAACATCCAAAACAACAGTTCTGTAGAGAATTCAATACTGTCAGTAAAGGCCAAGGTTTAAGAGAGTTGTCGTGAGTTCAAGATGGTGTCGGCCCGTCTTGGCAGTGTGTAAGCCAGTCTCTGTCTGCGCTGGGCTGCTCTTGGACCAGATGACTGCTTAGCTCTCTGTGAAGAGGGGTAAGCATGATGCATTACTCTGCCTCTAGGGCGAACCACCAGTGCATCACAGGGCAATCACTCCAATCAACGTCTGCCCTGATGGATGCCAAATCAAACTATAGTGGAGACCTCAAATTAAGCATACATAAGAGAAAGAGGCCAAGCAAAGATGCTTTGGTAACAAAATTAATTCTCTGTTTCTAAAGATCCAAAAGAGTTATTGAGGTATTTTCCATTCATAAAACCCTCAAATCGAGAGTGCAGGAGTATGGAAATAGGAAAAAAGGCTATTCTTTTTTATGGAAATAAAAAAGCAGAGAGCCAAACAGTATGGAATATAGATTGTCCTGGAAAATATGGATTCAATTCAAGTAATAAATATATTCCATAATTCATTAAGTGTAATGATATACTTATTACTTGAATTAAATCCATATTTTCCAGGAATCAAAAACTTCACTTATACTGTGTTTAAAGATTTATACATTTATTTATATAAAAATTATATACTGTATAATAAAAATTTAAATATTTAAGCATATTATTTATTAAACATTTTCTATATAAATAATAATTATTATAATATTTTATATAAACAACAATTATTTTATAATTGTTCAAGTTAAATGATTTCAATGATAGTACAGAATTGGAATTGTGGAATTATATTAATACATTTTTTTTTTTTTTTTTAGAAAGATATAACGTCATGTCAGTGGGTCACAGTAACTCTGCCCTCATACTGTTTATGTATTTTAAATGCACATAAATGATGGGGGTCAAATGTGAACAATACACAACAACTATAACCATGGCATGCATGCAGAGGCGCTGTTTCAAGCTCCACCTTTTTGTTCATTAAGATATTTGTTATGCTGTATAAATATTTCACTTACTCTGCATATTAGCCACAGGATGGTTTTGTTTACATAGCAGCATGTAGGCTCTCCACCATATACATTACATGATGCAGATTAAAAAAGCTTGTGACCACTGCATGAGCATATGATACGCAAACTACAGCTCTCAGTTGGATAAAAGAAGCCATTATTGCACTAGCAAGGTTTTGATGAATGACGATTGTAATCAAGGTAAAGACGATTATAGTGACATACAACAGTCGTGCATTAGGTGCGCGTTTATCCGTTATTATTGATATTGACAAACCGTGTACGTGTGCTCTTGGCACATCTAAAACATCGTATTTCTGCTTGAACATGGTTCAATATATTCATATTGCTGTCAAAATTAATGTACAGCGAGTGTTTTATAACGGATGCTATCCAAAGAAGTGTGTTTTAGGGAAGTTTGTGAGGATCAGTGGTGTTTATGTACATATGGGTATCAGACGCTCCAAAAAGCTTGTTCTGACAGAGGACCTGTCTGTTGACTGATGACTGATGACATCCAGCCGCCTTCAGATCTCTGAGTTTCCACAAATTTAGAATGGTTTCATTTTTCATTTGTATTTTGGTGTGTTTAGTGATTCTGAATAGATCCGTATAGTGGCTATATGCAGTCCTAGAGATGGTCCTCAGTGCAGAACACAAGATCCAGGGGGCATGGTTGGATCCAGATCCAACTCCTCCCACCTTACCTAAACCTACCCGTCTCCACCCCTAAACATACCAATCTCCACCCCCTAGATGTGCATCCAACCATGCCCCCTGGATCTTGTGTTCTGCAGTGAGGGGCTACTGTCTCCCTGTGCTCTTTTTTTTTTTTTTTTTGGTATGGCAGGTTGACCTGTGCTACATACTTTTAAGTACTTTTAAGTTGTAAAGAATATCTGCAGTGATATTCTTGCTAAGTTTTTTTTGCAAATATACAACACTATGTTTAAGCCTATCTTGAATTTGTTTAGTTTAAAAATAATTATATGGAATTAAAAGGTAATAACAGAAAAGGGTTATCCTTATAGAATAGGGTGGTGGTGGTGTTGGTGGGGGGGGGTTGAAGTATTGACTCGGAGAGGAGAGGGGCCTTGGAGTAAAAAAGGTTGAGAACCACTGCTCTAAACCAGTCACACGGTGGTATTTTCAGATATATGGTCAATGTAAACCAATATAGATAAGGGAATGCATAGGCAGATTCATGACATTTACCATCGCATCAGTTCCTTTTGAATGTGGTTGCTTGAAAAGATCATTTTCAGATGAAAGCTGGTCTTATAGTAGATACGATCACAATTTTTTGATTATCATTAGTATAGAAATGCATTTGCATCAAACATGGTGGAGCTATTCTCAGTGGTATTTTGCTAATAGAGCTTTGCATCTATATACCTTGCATTAAATAATAAAGACGATAAGAACTTTATTAATAAAATATTAATTCAAAAAGTGCTTATAAAGCTACAGCTCTTGAACAAAGTCCATATTCCTACTGGGAAATGCAGTAGTGCAACACTAGTCATTAGTCCATTCCCAAAATCAGTTGACCAGTTTGCTTCACTCATAGACTCTACTTAGTTTAAATGGGTAATATGATCCACAAAATGAAAAGCTTTCTCATTAACTAACAGAGAGAAAGGGTTCAATTGAATTCCATGCAGAGTGAACAGGTTCACATGTTTCAGCCGCTTCAGTAGATCATAAATATCCTACAAATACAGAGATCTGGTGCACTAGATTAAAGATAACACAAAAGCTGCACATAAACTGTACATTATATTTGTATACTGTAATGATAACATAGTCTGTTTGTTCACAAGTTGTTTATAAGTGTGAGGTCAGTGCAGAGCATTTCTGAGAACTCTCTGAGATAAAAATCTTTGCATCCTGACAGATTCTCATCTTCTGACCACTTACAGCCAGATTTAGTGATACTCTTGGACACTTATAACCTCTACTATTATATTACTGGAGTCACACAATCGCTAATTTCTGAGCAAATTTATTAGATGATCAGTGGTTCTGAACAGGTGGATCATAACCCAAAGAAGGGTTGCAAGTCTGTTTGAAACTAAAAGAAAATCATAAAATGCAGCTAACCAAATTTGCTACGCATAGTTAAGAATGCAAAATAAATAAGCTTATCCCATTTTTAAAAGGAGCAGCAAACACTCATATATTGTGTTGTTGACTCTACAGTATTTTGGTGCAAATATATCTGTAATTTGACACTTCTCAAATTTACACAGATGCCCTCATATTTGAAAAATATGTGTCTTTTCCAAAATGAATAAACATGGTTTGTGCAGACAAATTATTGATTTAAATAAATCAAAACAGAGTTCAAATAAAGGATACAAAAAAATGCATACATATATCGATAGCTAGGGTTAACAATATTATTTTTAGGAGTGTATATAATACACTACTGAAGAGAACTAATCTAAATTTGGGAAATATTTGCACTAACAATAAAATCTAATATTATCTGCTTAGTAACAGAAGTGTATTCTTAGCACAGATGGTGATTGAACAATCATAATAAGGATAACAAAAAATAGCATCTTGAGGACGGGACACCATTTGTCTGGGACGTTTGTATTTGGAAGGGCATGAGGACGAGTACATGATGACAGAATTTTAATTTTAGGGTAACCTATTCCTTTAAGACATCAGGTTCTTTTGGGAATTATCCACACATTCCAATTAACAAATCTTAGTTTTCCACTAAAATTAATATCTCAATTCAAAACCAGCCGAAAACCACTGCCGCAGAGCTTCCAGAGGTCGAGTTTGTGATCTCATTGATCTCATGAATATGACTTGACAGAAAACATCAGGGATTTTTGTGTAACACAGTCATTTCCGTATGTGCATGAGATCTGCTGGTGTAATTTCCCTGATTTTGCATTAGTGTGAGCATGAAAAGTGCTGGCCCCAGAAACACTCCTCAGTGAGCCATCCAGCTTGACCCCTATTAAAGGGCTGTCAGTTGAAGAGCAGATGGTACCCACTCTCTGTCTCACAGCACCGAGGGGGGGTGGCCATGGCAACCGATACATAATGGCTACCCCTCAAGTGGTGGAATCGCTTGTTCTAATTTGTTAAGTACCACTTCAGCGAATTTGATTTAATCACTACGTTCAGGTCTTAACACAACTGACATCAAATAAAACACTGCAGGTGTCCATGGAAGACAGTAAATCTGATCCTCTGGTCTCGGTTCTTTTGCCTATTAACTAATTGAACATAGGAATACACCAAATTTAGTTTTACAGACATGAATTTGGATCCAAGACAGTCCTGTTTTTTAAATATAAAATTTAATACTCATTAAAAAGTGCACAATATTAAATACCTAAACAGAAAGTTGCAAAATTTTGTAATTAAAACTTTATTTTAACCTGTAACTTAAATTAAAGAGAAATACAAGGACTTTTATGAGACAAAAATACCAGCAGCATCAGATTTTGAGGAAGAATTTTTTGCGGTAGAGCAGGTAGGCAATGAAGACCCAAAGTGCAGTACTCCATATATTCTGGAAAAGCTGTTCCCAGTGACTGTCCTGAAAACGCATCTCCCAGCTGAAAGGAAAGTAAAATCCCAGCAGAGAGTGTCCAACGTAGACAAATATAGAGTTCATCCCTGCAAACAAATGCACAGTAAGCTTTTCTGGATTGGGTTGGCTGATAAAATGATGCTTTCAAGGAATAGTTCACCAAAAATGAAAATGTGCTGAAAACGTATTCACTCTCTGGCCACCCAGAGCTTCTTCAACTTTCTTCATCTCTCTTCTTCATGTTTCTTCATCAGAGTAGATTTGCATCATTTGCTCACCAATGGATCCTCTGCAGTGAATGGGTGCCGTCAGAATATGAGTCTAAACAGCTGATAAAAACATCACATTAATCCACAAGTAACTCCAGTGCATCAATTTACATCTTGTGAAGTGAAATGCCGTGTGTTTGTAAGAAACAAAACCATCAATTCCATAATAACGCTTCTCCCTGTCGTCCTCTCATATCAGAATCTACCGACATGTTTGTGTAGAACTGTTTTGGACTGTTTCCACTTGTAAACAGTGCTTGATCTGTGCATATTTCTCTCCTGATACAAACTAGATGACTTTTTCATTGGAGAAAGATGTTAACTGATAGACTGGAGATTACTTGTGGATTATTGTGATGTTTTTATCAGCTGTTTAGACTCATATTCTGACGGCACCCATTCACTGCAGAGGATCCATTGGTGAATTTTTGAAAGAAGAAAAACTCATGCACAATTTGGATGGTCTGAGGGTAAGTCCATTTTCAGCAAATATTTTATCATACCAGGATAAATGAAAGGTTGTCCGCCCCACCATTCCTTAATGTCTATAACGAAATACATCAGACCCAGCAGCACAAAGGACATGCAGCCCATGCAAGTAATAAATGACAGGGACCTGAAAAAGACAGCATATAGGAAAACATATAGTGCAAACAAGACATATCAATCCACAAAAAAATATCAAAAACGACCCTTAGAGGTGCACTGTGCTTCGCCAAACATTTCTTGTAACAGAGAGGACAACACAGTGCAGAACCAGGGACTAAATAATGGATGGATGTATAGTAGTTTCTGTGCTTAGAGTAAGCCAATAAGAAACATAAGCGTCCAAAGTGAAGGCTTGGCACCTGCTCAGTACAACTATGTCAATAAGTCATGTGCCTCTGTGTTCCTAAGTGCCAGGATGCTCGATGGAATTTTATCTAATGTAAAATGGCTGCGTCCCAGAGCATCGTTTATGTCAGCTGAAGTTGAGCCAAAAAAAAACTCTTGGCTGGGAGTTAATTACTTTTAGGGATGAAGACAGACATACTCAGGGGCTCAATAAGCTGGCATGATGAACTGCCCATATAAATTCAAGCAGGTATGTCTGTACTCAAACAGGTACAGTAGGGTCACAGAGACAGAGTGCATACAGCAAAGGCAAGATGAGGTCAAATTTAATGTAAAAACGTTAACGCAGGTCTCATATAGAAAAAAATTATTAGTGTTTTTGCTTTGTTTCCCAGTTTAAATATTCTCAAAACAGTGTTGTTTGAGTAAACTAAAACCATTAAAATTGTAAAAAAAAAATAATAATAAAATAAAATAAAAAAGAGATTAAATTAAAATGAATTAAAATGATGAAATTAAATAAATATTAAATAAACTTTAAATAAAAATTATGTGAAGTGAAATTAAATTCAGATAAAGTTAATAAAATAAACAGAAATATTAAAACTAAAGAGAAATAAAAAAAACATAATAAAACTAAAATAATAACAATTAAATATAATATAAAAGCACATAACATTACTGAAACTCAAACTAAAATTAAAACAGAAAATCCTATAATAGTATTTAAATAATGCAGTATATTATATAGTAGTATATAAATAGCATAAATAATACCAAAATGTATTTTATTAATTTTTTAAATTATTTAAGTTTTTTCCCCCATACCACAAACCTCACAAATCCTTTTTTTTTTTTTTTTTGCATGTAGAGATGAACAATCGTATGACTGTCTACTGAACATTTCAGTTACATGCCATTATTTATTCTGAGGTGTTAGATGACAAATAATTTAATGTGCACCGTTCTGAAGATGTAGGGCTGACCTCATCCTGCTCAATTTCACAACAGGCGGATGAGATAAGCCAGAGTTCGGCAAGATATATGGTTGGGAAAATAAAACTGCTCACTCTCTCTTGGCTGTAAAGAAGAGTGATCTAGTTGGACAGTGGATGTATCACCCGCCGCGTCTCACTCCTGTGCCAGTGGGGGTGATTATTTACAGGACGCTCTGTCGTTAGAGGTAAGTAAACGCGTGTTTTAGCAGCCTCTGATTTGTGCCTGTTGGAGTCTCATCCCTTCTTTTGTGGATGGAGAAGTAGCTGGATTTAGAGGGTCAGGAAGCACTTACCAAAGGTTTTTATTGACAGGTATAAATCCTTCGTCTCTTGTGCACTTAGAAAGGATGGCTGCAGAGATTCCCTGAGGATCAGAATAAAACAGATTTCAAATCAATGCAGACCTGTAAAGCAAGCACTATCAGACAACCCAAATGCAGCACCGCTATAAAGAATCAAGCAGATTAGCTAACGCTCCCGGGAGGTGAAGCCCCTCCAACTAACGCACGCAACACAGATCCATCTCCTCATGCCTTACGCAAAAGGTCTCTTCTCAAGCGTTACATTTCTACATTACAATTGTTTTTTTTAATTAACACCCTAGGTAATTGGGTACAAACGTAGCTCATCGATATCTCCATACTTTCCCAGTTTATTGATTACATTAGGAATTGCAAACATTTTCTGTATTACAAGTTTTTGTAAATATGTTTAAATATGCAAATGAGGCATTATATAATTCAGTATCCACTAATTCACATACATTTCCAAAGCAGAAATCTGTACATTGGATAAAGCCAGGTTCAAAACGCTTGTTTTTATTTTGTTGACATATTAAAGGTTTTTACAGAGGGGATTTTCTTTATCATTCTATAAATCAGAAAATACTGTTCAAATGACCAAAATTATCATCTTCTTAGGAATAAAACATATAAAATCAATCAAATGATATTTGTACAGACCCCTCTGTTAAAACCTTCTAAATACAGATAGGTAAAACTGTAAAGTTTAGAGTATAGAAGTGCTACTCAAGTAGGGATTTCTGGCTCAATGCATGGGGAAAAACTCATTTTGAGACAGCAGCCTGTAAATATATGTATTATTTTTAATGAAATCTACAAACAATAGATAATGTGCAATAAACACTTAAACAATTATTTTGGATGTTTTTTGGTGCCTCACGATGCCACAGAATAACCTTTTTGTCTAAATGGTTCCATAAAGAACCTTTAACATCTGAAGAACCTTTCTGTTTCACAAAAGGTTCTTTGTGGTGAAAGAAGGTTCTTCAGATTATAAAAAAAAGTAAGAAAGAGATGGTTCTTTAAAGAACCTTTGACTGAATGGTTCTTTGTGGAACCAAAAATGGTTCTTCTATGGCATGGCTTAAAGAACCTTTTGAAGCACCTTTATTTTTAAGAGTGTAGGCCAAAATTTCAAAACTGACCAGTTCATGAAAAACTGTTTTGGACTGCTGTGTCTTGCCTTAAAAGCATAAAAGGTTAAATCTGGCTCATTTAAAGGAATATTGTGCTTTTGTGAGGATAGACAGTTCAGCATCCAAACCTGCTTGTTAGGAGGATATCCATCATTTGTATAGATGACAGAATCAATGGTGTGGAAATAGCCTGGCTGGCTCTAGATTGAGTCTCCAGGCTATGCAGGCAGGATGTGGGACAATCATTGCTATGTGGGGCAATCGCTCAATTTCAATCTCAAACTGTGGAGTAGTGATCGTTGAACTTTAATTAACTCAGGGTCCTTGTTTATTGGCATGGTGAAGCACAAACAGCTTCAAATCATCCCACAATCTGACAAAGGACTCATGCAAATGATGACAAGACAACCCCTCTCCCTCTAGACACGCAGCGTTTTATGACTGTTGATGTGGTGGGAGGTAATTTTTGTTTAACCAGGATCACATGTGTGAAGAGCACATTAACAGCACAAGAGGCTGTTGGAGATGTGCTGCTTAAAACATTCTCAGACCTCAGAGCTCTCCAGAGATGTCAATGATAATTGATTGTTTGCTTGTGCTATGAGATGAGCAGTGTTTATCGAGAAGCATGAAGCCTGTAACGGTATTGTTGGTTGCCTAAATCCTTAGTTATATGCTTTGTGGTCCAATCCACAATCTATATTTTCTTTGACGTCAACATAAGGATGAAGCATTGAGGGAAAGTTGAGAGGAAAGGAATAAAACATCAACAGATGCTTTACAGCATATACAAATAAGGAATCTTTCCCCATCTTCGAAAAACATGATGGCTTATCACTAAATCTGAATAAAAAAAGGAAAATTTATTTAAATATTATGCAATTGCTATATTATACATAAACCATCTTTGTGTTTCACAATCAGAGGCAGTGTGTGAACAGCGGTGGCATAATTTTTTGCTGTTGGCTAGTTTATTTTATCATGCTGTGCCTCTAGGTAAAGTGAAATAGATCTCTGTTCATTTATTTCAGCACCCCGAGCAGTGTGGCCCCATAATGCTGGCCAATATGATTCAACATACAGCTATAATGGCCCGATTTGTCATAGGGCTTGGGAATAATGAAATTTAAAATACTGGGATCAGGCATCTGCGTACTGTGAGTCTGGGTTCACAAAAAGCACACTCAAAATGCTTCACTGTGAGAAGAAGAGGAGGATTGTGATTAGGGTACATACTAAATAAATGTATATAAATATCTATGTATATAAATATCCTTCAAATATAATATGCAAATACAAAATAATTTAACAACGAGGTATGAAAAAAAGGTAAAAACCTAATTATAAAAAAGAAAAACTTAACTTACATTTTCACTTAAATTTTTAATTCATTTTTTTAACTTATTTTTGTTTTAAGTATAAAACCTCACTAAATGATGTTATAGTTTTTCCCATTCCATTGCACTACTTTTCCATTGTTTTCCTATGTAAAATGCACATGACAGAGACGTTTCTGACCATTTCACTCATACCTCATATTTTTAAGCACCTCATGCATGACACGCTGTTCTAAAAAGCAGCACTCAAGTCAAAAAAAGTTCAAATTAAAAAAAAATGCTTCTCAAAATTCCACAAGCATAAGGCTACATAGTAAATGATTAAACTACAAAAATGTACATAAAATATTAAAGTCACTGTTTTCAAACAGGTTTCCCCAACATTCCCTCTGTCTTTCATTGGTTGGATAAACAGATAGCCCTGCCCCAAATTCACGCCATTGGATGAGTGTTGCTGTTGTTTGGCAGGTCAAACAAAACAATGCCTACCAATGGCTTACTGATAGTTTCTCTACATTTTAAGCTCGGATAAGTATTCAAACATCAAATAATTACACACCTTAAGAAAAAACAAAAGTGCTCTGAAAAAATAAGTTCCCTAGGAAGCAAAAGAATATATATCTTGGCACAAGTGAGAGATCCTTTGAGTAAGAACAGGACATTGTGTCAGATTTCTGGAGGAGCTGAGGGTAAAATTTGTCTGTCATAATTTAATGAATCAGACTCATAAAACAGATGTCGTATGAAAAGGACATTTAGAAAAATTTGCACACTCATATAAATGGCCCAACCTCAAATCTTTAGTCCTTAATATATAAAAACACCAAAAAAAGCTTTGCTAAACTGCAACATTCTTGCTCATATTAATAACAAGCCGTGCAAGAATGACCGTAAGAGAAGCCATTGCTGAGAAATGCAGGTCATTTGCTCCCGTCATCCACAGCTTTATGTCCAGAGTTTGCCAGACAAAAGCCCTCCATCAGCACCTGTTGTCTCTAGAGAGGGCATTCCAGCAGCTCTGCCTCCAGAAGTCCAAAACAAAACACAGAGGCAAGGTCTTTCATGGAAGAGAAGCCTGCAAACTCCCTTTCTGTGTAGATCCTGTGATCAACATATGCTGCTTTGTGCAGAAACATGATTCTCGCTTAATAACCTTGAATAAATGACTACACAATTCGCTTTAGATTAAACACACCATATAACTTGAGCTTGCTTAACTCGTCATGCTCATTAAAACTGACAAAGACCAAAAAATACAGAGTGGTAATGCAGAGAGGGTTAATTCACCCCACATGGTGCAATAAAAAAGCCTTTCTGCAAGTGAAGGACAGCAGTAAGTGAACTGTGCTGTCCCTGGAAAACATTTCTAGTAGCACATGGCCGTTTCCCCTGAGACAGGGGTTTAAACATCCTCATGCACTTCCCACCCTGCCCAGCTTCTGCTCCTTTTGTCTGTGGGACCACCCAAATGGAGCACTTAACCCGCAAATCTGCCAGCCATTCACTATTGTCATCTCAATCTAAGATCTAATCACTTTTTTGTTTTATAAACTCAAATCTCATCGCCAACCTGTAGCACAGAGGTCATATAGTTTAGTTTAACGCTCGTGTTCTGCAATTATCGACTTTTTGAGATTTTACATGTTTTAATAATTACTACTCTTGTTCAGTAAATACGCATTAAATTGAACAAAAGTGACAGTAAAGACATTTATAATAATACCTTATAATGTTATATAACATATTTCAATTTCAAATAAATGGAGTTCTTTTGAACTTTCTATTCATATTTCTATTTTAATTCTGATAAAAAAAAAAAAACAGTTTTCACAAAAATATTAAACAACACAACTGTGTTTGTTAACATAAGATGCTTCTTTAAAAAAAAAAAAGTACTAACCCCAAACTTTTGAATCATAATGTAAAGTAATAATGCTTTAATGTTACGTTTATATATTCTGTTAATGTTATATATATATATAAATATATATATATATATATATATATATATATATATATATATATATATATATATATATATATATTCTTTAAAGTATGTTTTTTTAAGTTATGAAACATGGCTTAAGGTATGGAACATGCTAAATAATAGTTAAATTAAAACTTTTTTTCTGTCATGCATGACAGAAAGAACCAGTGAAAATTAATATGCAATAATAGTTGTAAAACTCCAGATTCAAAAACCATCAGACATCCGTGAGTTCAAGAACCAATCCAGTTCAGTCCCAAGAGGGGTGTGATAGCAATCTCTGCCTTGGAATTCATTCAGTGCATATATACACATATCATATGACGCCTACCTATTTCATAAACTGTCTACAACTACAAGCAATATAACATTTGTACATGCAAGGCTTTGCTGTATTGTGCATTTCTTGCTGTTGAAATCTGCTATGTTACGTTTTTTCTTATACAAGTGTGTGTGCACGTACCAGGATGAGGGCCCAAATCAGGAATCGAACCAGGATACTTTTAGTCTTTTTACGAAAAAACAGAAGAATCTTTCCAGCCTGTGGACACAAAGATTATTTCCAGTGTTAGACTGAATACTTAACCGTTTGACTATTTTCATAGCAAAATGATGCATGTTAAGCCTGCACTTTAGGCCAAATAGGTCATAATCCTCTAAGTAAACTAAAATAATTAATTGCAAATAGACTGCTGGACAATAATGCTTATCATACGTCATACTGATATCGTGTCCGGACAGAGAGAGAGGATGTGAGCAGTGGTTGTGGCCCTGAAAAAGAGCTCAAGTTTCAACGCTCCCCGCGCAGCCATGCACGGCTGTGAAGTTGGCCGCGCTCACTGATTAATTCGGTGATGACGAATGAGCCTCAGCCGAGGACGCTGGAGCGGACGGACACAGACGGAGAGGCCGACACCTGCCGTGTTCTCAAAGACATGTTGATTGACGGGCTTGGCGCTAACTGTTTTTTGCCTCCGCCCACAGGGATTTCAGCAATGCAACTGAGTTTGCACGTCTAGTTCTCACCGGTCACCGGGGCACTGTCACCATCAAAGGGTGAGAAACTTCTCTGACCTTTGCCAAAGACGCACACATCTGTCCACAGCAGCAAGGACCACTGAGACAGAACAGCTGTCTGTCTAAGAGAGCTGCCAGCAAATCCAGTCCAATATTATAGATTTGTCATTGTTCGGTGAACTAAAAGTGAAATTAATCAGAGAGACAAGGAGGGAACATGCTGAAAAGTCAATGATCTATAGTCTGTGAAATACACGGTTTGGATAAGTCACATGTTGGGCTTTGGATTAGTTTTAGGCTTTCTCTCTCATTTGTCACTGGATCACTTTTGTGGAGTTGTCTTTGCTGCACTGTTGTCTTTGTTGTCTTTTTCTTCATTTATGTTGGATTGCATTGCATTGGAACTATTCTGCACTATTCATGAAAACAACAAAATAACTGTGCATATTGTACATAAAATGTAGATTACTCTCATAGATTAACTTATTGTTTATAGAACTATTGATGTTAACAGCAATATTTGTGACCCTGGACCACAAAACAGTCTTAAGTAGCACGGGTATATTTGTAGCAATAGCCAAAAATACATTGCATGGGTCAAAATTATCGATTTTTCATTTATGTCAAAAATATTTTGTAAATTTCCTACCATAAATATATTAAAACCTAATTTTTAATTAGTAATATGCATTGCTAAGGACTTCATTTGGACAGTTTTAAAGGCAATTTTCTCAATATTTAGATTTTTTGCACCCTCAGATTCCAGATATTCAAATACTTGTATCTCGGCCAAATATTGTCCGATCCTAACAAACCATACATCAATGGAAAGCTTATTTATTCAGCTTTCAGATGTTGTATAAATCTCAATTTCGAAAAAAATTGACCCTTATGACTGGTTTTGTGGTCCATAGTCCCATTTTTTTTAGATATTGCTAAAATACTGTATCTTCAATTACCTGTATGCCAAAGAATCCCATGACTATGGAATTAATTGTACCCAGAACACCCTCTGGGTCGAAAGGCTCGGTTGTACGATACAAGACCTAGAGAAACAGAAAAGATACATTTTCTGTAATGTAATCCATACAATCCCAATATAAATGGCATTTTAATCATTATAACTATAGCGTGATTTCACCTAGGAGAGTGATAATGTACAATCAGATAGGCCATTATTGCAAATATTCCCCTGCGTGAAGCTTCCTACATGACTAGTCACTAACTAAGTCAATAAATGGACATATTGATTTGCGAAACCATGGAGTGATACAAGAGACACAATGATATCACAGTACAGGAAATTGGTTGCCAGGGGCAATGGTCAAATATAAATTTTTGCTCTTATAATACATAACAAAGCCAACTGATCAATCAGAATCAAGTATTCAGTGGCAGATATTTACTGCATTGAACTGGTTAAAGATGACCGTAAATGATTCACACCTTGCATGTTGGATACCAGAAGAGGTTGTCCCCAAATAACCACCTGTCTATATACGCGGCTGCTCCTCCTGTGCAGTTGGGGTATAAACCATTATCTCCAATACCACCAGCTCCTAAATAACCACTAGCAGAGGAAACAATGTAATATTCACTACCTTTCAAATCAAAACTTTGGGGTTGGTATGATTTTTTAAAAATGTTTTTGAAAGTCTCTTATAAGCTCACCAAGGCTGCATTTATTTGAATGAAAATACAGTAAAACAGTAATATTGTGAAATATTATTACAATAACTGTTTTAATATATTTTAAAATGTAATTTATTCCTACGATGGCAAAGCAGAATTTTCTTTAGTGTCACATGATCCTTTAGAAAATTCTAATATGCTGATATTAAGATCAAGAAAGATTTCTTATTATTGTTAATGTTAAAAACAGTTGTGATGGTCAATAATTTTGTGGAAACCATGAAACATTTTTTCAAGATTCTTTAATGAATAGAAATTTATTTGAAATATTTATTGTAACAATGTAAAAGTCTTAATGTCACATTTAATCAATTTAAATGAATAAAATTCACTTCTTCAAATTTATTTTTACTGACCCCAAACATTTGAAGGGTAATGTATGAGTTTCTCGTCATTCAAATGAAAATATTCTAGAAATGTAACAATTCATTATTCAGTTTATTTTTTATAGTACTGTTCAAAGCACATATTGTTCCAAAACAGCTTTGCAAAGAAACAGCCAAAGGCGACAGTGAGAAGAAAAACATATATTGAAAATTCTTTGGTTTAATTATTTAGAAGGAAGTGTGTTTGTTGGTAGCAAAACACAAGGACAATGACTGCGAGGTCAAAATGTTTTTTATTCAAGCAGAGTTATCAGCGCTCCGCATGTGATCGTCAATGTCATGATGGGTCAGACACATTGAAAAAAATCTTGAAGGAGAGGAGAAGGAGGACGTAAATGGAAGGTTGAGCGGATACGAGAAGAAAAAGGGAGAGAGGCAGAGAAAGGAAGATGAATCCTTTCTCCCTGCCTCCTTTTAGTGCACATGACAGACTGAGATTGGCTAATTATCCCCTCTGAAGCGGCCGCCAAACACTCATAAATCACAGATCTCATAAGAGCCGCACAACACGGGCTTGTACGGCACGCACCCTTGTGCATTCACCAACTCACAAACGCAACGCCACACAAATGACCATATTGCAATGAAAATATATGCGCATTCGTGATGTAAATGTACAACATAACCTCCATCCCGTATATATTCTCAGAGGCGCACTTGTGTAATAATGCCAACATATATGTCACCCAAGGAATTAGCTTGATGTATGAATGACATTATTATTATGTTAATAAAGGGATGCACTGCAGTTAAATCAGGCTTGACAGACGCATTACACATTAATTATTGAATGCACAGGATTTATATTCGATATTATTGTGTTTGTATTGTTGACTGTGATAGTTAATCTTCTTCACAAATGTGTACGGTCAAAGCTTGACGCTAATATGAACTCACGTGGGGCAGTTTGGAACAGGCAATAAGAAAGTGAGACACAACCACATGGTCTCCAGCAACACAATGAAGATCCACTCAGGCCAGTATAAAACCAAATCTTGAATAGGGTTCCACCAGTAATGCTGAGGAGAACATGCAGAAAGCAAACAGGGTTAGTAATCATTCAGTCGTGCGTGTATATATTATAAGACTCAATGGTAATAAGCTAATCAAAAACAAATATTTGACATATTAACATCTTGACATCATCTTTCTGTAACCTCTAGCAATTAATCATTATTTCAGAACAAGTGTCTTCCTGTACAGATGTCTGATCTGAGAGAAATGTGAGCCATAGAGTTTAACCCACCTCCCTCAAGGGGATCTCTCTGTGGGGAGAGAAAGTCTGCGTCAGTGCCAAGACAAAATAGGTGAAACCCAAACGCTGGAGCACTCCGGGTATCCGCAGCCAGGACCAGGATACTAACACATTTATGCACACACACAAATATAAACATATGATTACTCTTACAGACTATTCATGGAAAGACACACTCACATATAATGTATTTTTAATAGGGTTGCATCTAATAGAAGTCAGCAATCAAGTCAGTGGAGGGCTTTTGTTTCTTTAGCTGTACAAGTGCTTTATCTATAGATTTTATATCCTCTTTGTATACATTACTGTAAAATACTGTCAGGATTTTATAAGATTTAACAGGAATTTCTTATAGTAAGACTTTTTCTATGAAATCAGTGCAGGCTAATCTATTCTGTCATAACATAAATGATCTAAAAATACACTATATTGTTGGATAATAGTATATAATATTTGTAATATATAATAATATATATCACTTTTATACTTAATATATATACTTTTAAAGCTAACATGAGTTAGAAACTACTTAAACTGATATATAAACAGTTTAAGTGTAACCATATAACTATACAACCTAATAGATTTAAAAAAAAAAGAAGTACTATTGATCAAAGAATCCTGAAAAAACACCAGTTTCCACAAAAATATTAAACAGAACAACTATTTTCAACCTTGAGCATCAAATCAGCATATTTGAATGATTTCGGAGTAATGGCTGTTGAAAATTCAGCTTTGCCATAAAATTTATAAATTAGATTTTAAAATATATTAAAATAAAAAAACTGTTCTTTTAAGCTGTAATATTATTTTGAAGAATTTTATAGTACATCTAAGGTCTGAACACTTCTCGGTGTTGTGTTGTTTTTCAGTGAAGAGCAGATTAATGTCCATAACACAGTCTAATGATGATTATGCTGATACAGGCCCAGGCTGAGGTGAGAAGTCTTTCACTGCAGGACTCTAGAGGTGTGATCTACCCTGCCGGAGACTAATAATGCTTATCTGAGGAGTTGCTGGCGGGGAGGGTGATAGGAGCGAGCGATATAGAGCGAGAGATTGATGGTAATCTGCACATTAGTTAATTGAAAACCTCTTTGTGGCACGTACTAAGGGCCACAAGAAACAATATAATACTGATCATTGATCCAACAAATCAAATAAAAAGCGGAAACACTCCACCTCTGCGCACGGAGACAGGAAGTGGTTCGGTGACTAATGGTATCTGTCAATTAAATCCCATATGCACACACTTTCTAGAGCAAATCCACTGTGCAATTTATCAATCAAAGAATTGACAGTCAGTAATTTTGCAAAAAGATTAGTTTACAATCAACATCGTAATGCTTTAAAAGTGTTTACCTGTGTTCACTGTAGCTCAGTGTGAGTTAAATTATGAAAGGAGAAACAGTAGGGTAATTATTATGCAGAAGTGGGACTGTTTTGGAAGATTTGCAATGATAAAAGCATTAATGCATTATGTTTCTAAGATTAACGTTCTTTAAGTTCCAAGGATGATAATGGCTTCAGTGGCCAAGCAGAGACAGACCAACTAAAATCCTCACTGGTGCCATGTTTAAATAGATCGTTTAGTCAAATGATTTTCAATGAATTGTAATACATTTTGTTGCATTTGAATGCAGGTATATTGGGGGGAAATGGTTTCTAAACATCATTCTGAGTGATTCACAGGCTGAGGTATCAGATATGGAGAGAGTAAATTTCGCAGTTTAGGGCAAAAGCTGTAATTACATTACATGAAGTTCCATAAAATCCGCTGTGCAGCTGGCATGATGAAACCCTATCTGTGATAATTGACCATTAACGCCAGGCTTGTTTTTGCTCTGTGCACCTCTGTTCAACGGCTCCAGATATTATGATTGCCACTGGATCACTGGAAAGTATCACAATATTTTTATTAACTTAGTTACACATCCATCCTGCCAGACAGCTAAGCTGCTTTGGCTAATGTATGAGCAATGCTCTGCACTGACCTGTCAGACGAGTCTCCCTGCCCTCCTCGCTTTACTCTGACAGTCCTAATGTGCTGCTGTGAGACTCTGGATTAGACATTTTGGCTTTCTTTCTTTCATTATTAACAGAAGCTAATGGACTTTATTTGCAAAATGAGGATAAGGTGACTTGAATATGTAACGCTTTCGTATTACTTCAGAAAAAGTTCACAGTCTTTGTTAATAAGGAGGCAGATTGAAGGGTGCATGTCACTCTTTGTCTGGTATCAGTCACTGCTAGTCAGAATAAAACAACTGTAATGAGTCTTCTAGCTTTCTATTGCATTGGACGATAAATCCAATGCATTGCAAGCAGAAGCATCATGCCAATTCAAATAGAGGAGGCATGTGCATGATTGACTTTTGTGGACTGTCGATGCAACTAAATTATTATTGAAAATGAATCCCCTTTATTTCTTAAAAAAAAAATAATAATAACTTGACTATCCCATCTCCCGTAGAAAAAAAATAAAATTGTAACTAAAAGGCCACCATGTGAGCAAGCACCACCACTGGTGCCCTTCAAAAATAAAATATTAAATAAAAGTTATAATATGACTGTTGTAGAAAAGGACTGGAAAATTTGTATAGCCTACTCACAATATCCATCTCTTGGGCTGTAGTTCATGAAGCAGAAACCGATGAGTATCAGGACGATGGTTCTCCATGTAACCTTGCGAAGAAGCTGTAGCCACGGAACACCTTTCCTATGCATCGAGGCGAATGCTAGCACCACAGAAGTACCCATGATGAACACAAACCTTGCCAAAGAATTAAAGATAGTATTACTGTACATAACATACTGTACATCACTACATATATATGCTTTTGGGATATATTTGCATTGGTTAATGCAAGATTTTTAGTAATTCTGATATTTGTATGTCAAATGAGGGGTAGATTGCGTACGTATGGTTTTTTTCCATAGCAAACAAATCCACAATTTAAGGTGGTTACTGAATTGCTGGGCCTCAATACATAGAGGAATCTGCATTCCATTCATCATGAATTAAAGTAGTCTCTGGGTATTACAAGCTTTATGTATACTCTCAGAGAAAGAAAGATTAATTGGCTTAGGCAAAGCATTTTAAATGGTGGTGGGTTAGAAAAGCCTTAAATCTGAAAGGTTCTGAAGGCAGATCCAAACTGTTGGACTGAAGTCCCACTCTTTTCCATATTAATCTCAAAAATGGAAAGTAATAATTCTCCATCGATTCATTAAGTACATGCTGGCAGCTCACCAAGGCATCACAAGATCAGCTACTGTGAGACCTGTAACGTACATGGAAAAAGACATTCACACACATGAAAATACACACACACACACACACACACACACACACACACGTTTGTTTTTGTGAAAAGTGGGAACATCTCATAGGCGTAATGGTTTTTATACTGTATAAACTGTATGAGCTATCGCCCTACACCAACCCTACACCTAACCCTACCCCTTACAGGAAACTTTGTGTTATTTCAGATTTTCAATACACTCCATTCTGTGTGATTTAAGCATTTTGAAAAGTGGGGACATGGGGTAATGTCCTGAAAAGTCACCTTCTCCTTGTAATACCTATGTCATACTCTTGTCATTATACAAATTTATGTCCTCATTTGTCACAAAAACGTGCGCACACACACACACATCTGGTGCATGTCTGTATACAGTTGCTGGAAAGTTGGCTGTTTGATTGACATGTTATCTTATTGCTGAATGACTGACAAAATTAGTTTTATCCTCATAATCACACTTAATTGTAAACTAATGCTGTCACTCAGAGCGCAGCAACTGATGATAAAAGATTGTGTGCCTTTAAAAACATTGTTTTCTCATTATTTTTCGATTTTCAGACAGCAAATGATTTATAAATGCTCATACAGCCATGACAGAGGAGGCCTCACAGTAATATGAAAATCCATCTGCTTTCCCTTATGATCAATACAATTCTGCTGATATGATGAAGAGGCCATTATGAGCCTTAAATTGGGTTCATCTGTGAATACTCCAGGAGATGTGCTTCGTAATAGACCCCCATTAAAATTTAACATGCAACCCCTTCTCATCTGCGTCCTTTGAGGATGTTCATCCAAAAGCTACTGTAGATGTGAAGTATAAAATGCATGTTGAATTAAAGTGTCTCTTTGATAAAGCAGCACTTTAAATGAAAGTATCTGATATCAGTAGATTATGTCTTTGGTAGTCCGTGAAGATTTATGGGGGATCATTTTAGCTTTCATTTCTTATTGGATGCACTTAATTAGTGGTACTGATCTAAAAATGTCTAATTAATTACTTTAGGACACATTTGTAAGTGTATATTGCTAACTTGGGTTCCAGCTAAAAACAACAACAACAAGAGCTGAAAATATTAAATCTTTAAACGAATCATTCAAACGCCAAATTATTTTAGTCGACAAATTAAAAGACAATGACTGAATTATTCTCGTTCATCAGTTGCAATATGGAGCCCTGTATAGAGTAACAATTAGAGAGATCATCCCAGATCAACGTTTACTGTATGTAATCAATTAGCAAAATAACTCACCATTCCAAGGTGCATGTTGGAAAAACCAGTAACCACCTCCACCATAGTTCACAAATACCATGACCATCAGAGAAAATCTGTAAACAAAAAATGTAATCAGAATATGGTGTATTTTTAATGAAAATATATCATCTAAAAGTAATATTAAGCAAATATTAAGACTATTAATGATTAATATTTTTAACAAGCACAATTTCAGAATTTCAACAAAGATTTTGATAAAAGATGTCAGAAGCTCTTTGCCTTTTTGATTCTTTTTTTCCCAATTCATTTGTTTCTGTTTTTCATTTGTTCAACTGAGATTTAGAATATTCTTATAGTTTATACAACATACATTAACATTCAAAAGTTTGGGGTTAGTAAGATATTGTTTTAAAGAAATTAATACATTCATTCAGCAAGCTATTAAATTGATCAAAAGTGACAATAAAGATAGTTATAATTCTACCAAAATGTATATTATCTATCTATCTATCTATCTATCTATCTATCTATCTATCTATCTATCTATCTATCTATCTATCTATCTATCTATCTATCTATCTATCTATCTATCTATCTATCTATCTATCTATCTGTCTGTCTGTCTGTCTGTCTGTCTGTCTGTCTATCTGTCTGTCTGTCTGTCTGTCTGTCTGTCTATCTAATGAATGCAGTTCTTTTGAACAGAGAATCCTGAAAAAATGCATCAAGGTTTCTACAAAAATACTGCATTAAGCAGCACAATTGTTTTCAACACTGATAATAAGAAATGTTTTCTGAGTGCTAAATCAGCATATTAGAATGATTTCTGAAGAATCATGTGACCCTGAAGACTTCACATAATGTGCCATTCGGTACCATCACAGGAATAAATTCAAATTTAAAATATATTAAAATAGAAAACAGTTATTTAGATTGTAATAATATTTTACTGTATTTTTTGATGAGCTTTGATGAGCAAAAGAGACGTCTTTCATTGTACTAACCCTAAACTTTTGAACAGTTGTGTACAAACAAAT
Source organism: Acrossocheilus fasciatus (assembly GCA_036784905.1). Lineage (NCBI taxonomy): Eukaryota > Metazoa > Chordata > Actinopteri > Cypriniformes > Cyprinidae > Acrossocheilus > Acrossocheilus fasciatus. Next base: position 16,939,096 of record CM071950.1, read on the forward strand.
AAGCTGATCAAATGATGAATTATTTTTACAATATCCTTTGGTACCTCAACTGTCACTTGTACATTTAAGGTAAACTGTATCAGTATTATGGATCATAAGGCCAGAAGGTGTGGCATTTGTTTTATATATCAGAGACGAAATGCTGTGTAAGGTAATGCAACCTAAGCATTATGAATCACTCAGGAAATGAACGGTTGTCCTCTGAATCGCCTCACCCAGAAGTGCTGACTAAAGCCCTCTGCTGTAATTTATTGTAGACGTGTAACTTAGCGCAAGGAAGCCAAGCTGCAACTTACTGTGCATGATGGAACACTACATTGAATTAGCAACAGCAGGAGATGCTTTTTATTGCACGTCAGAAAATGCATGTTTGCAATATACAACATAAATATACCTGTGGACATGAAATTGATTTTTGTGATCAAACCCTGAGACAACACCTCAGCTATTAAACTGACAACACTCAAATCGTGGCGTTGAAGTGTTCTCTTTGCTCTCTGTATAAGAACATACTGAGAAACCAAAGCACTGCATGGACCTTCAGATAAACTTCATTCTATCTAACCGATCTAAATTTTTCCTCACCAAATTCAATTAGGAGATCAGAACAGAGACCATTACTGCTCCTTTTAGGCCTAACCTGCTGATACAAGATTTTAATCACATGCCATCCTCTAAAGAGCACTATTAAAGTAAGCATGTCTTTGTCTTTCTTCTCTCTCTCTTTTACACACACAGTCTTTCTCACACACACTTTGCGACTGCATCCATTAGTATCCATAGTAACGATGACAAAGGTTAAGTCATTTTCAAGATGAGACTATGGCACAATGTTTGCAATATAGCATGTTATAGCCAATCATTTTAATTAAAAACCCTTCAGTGTTTGGGAGGCTTTGACTCTCTTAAAAAAAACCTTCCAAAACAAAATTAAGTATTTTATTGCTTTAAGCTTTCTTTGTCTTTCTGTCATAACCTGTAAGTTATCAAAAAAACACAACAGACACTAAAACAATGTTGCGTCTCTGTGTTGCCTCTTATTAACAACTGTTGTTAACGAGTACAAAGTGAATTTTGGCAGTTACTCCCAGTGTATATTTATCATTGTCATTTTATCCCAGAGCTATAGCTCTTTGTAATTCCTGAGTGAGCACATTTGTAATTTATACATACCGCAGTTTTCACTTTAAAAAGCCTGAGATTTCAAATAAAACCAGTACAGGTAACACTTGTATACTTAAATTACTAAAATAAGGAGTTGAATAACATGACTTGCAATGGGAGTACAATCTGAAAATTATTTACATTGAAATTAAATTACATAGTTGATGCTAATCATTTGTGATTTGTAATGTATATAAACACATTTGAGATTTATATAAACAGCAGTTTCCACTGTAACAAGCTTGAGATATCAAATAAAACTAGAGCAGGTCAAATTTAAATACTTAAATATGTCAAACTATTAAAATCGGAGCGTTGAAAAACATGGCTTGCAATGGGAATATGATTAACATTCAAATTAAATGACATAATTAAAGTTAAAGTTGTTCCATTCCTGTATGAGTTTCTTTTTTCTGTTAAACATAAAAGAAGATGTTTTGAAGAATGTGGGGAACCAAAGAGATGACGGTACCCATTGACTTTCACAGTATGGAAAAATCAATGAGGAAGTCAGTAGGGACCATCAACTATTTGGTTACCCACATTCTTCAAAATATCTTCTTTTGTGCTAGAAAAAAACAAATTTATACAGGTTTGGAACAACTTGAAGGTGAGTAAATGATGACAGAACTTTCATTTTCGGTTGAACTATCCTTCCAGTCGCCAAGAACAAAACGAAAGTGTTGCACATTAGCAAACTGACTTGTTTCCTGCTTAGAAAAGTACAGGGTATATTTAACTAAATGAGCACATTTTGAAGTACATTTGCTGTTAGCGTAACTTATCATCACAAAACCACCAGCGTCAATTTGTAATCACAAATATGAGGAAACTGGCTGCAGGCTTTTGGCTGGCGAGATTAAAAACCAAATCCTTTTTAAAAAATTAAAATGCAAACAAAGTCTACAGTTATACTATATATCATGTTGATGGCAACTGATGAATTGAGGGCGCTGTTCTTCAGCTCTGAGAAAAACCGTAGCCGCAACAATTTCACCAGGGCGGTGGGCAGATGACAGATGCTTCTGTCTTCAGTGAAAAGTTTTGACTCGTTGCTGGACAGGTCATATTTCATGTTATACAGCAAGGGAGTTGCAACACTACAGGCTTTCTCTAGGTTGATATGCTCACATAGAGCCAAAGACATCCATTGACATTATTAAGTTCCGTGTATAGCCAAATCAGGGATCCCATGTGTATTTTGTAGTGTTGATTTTGTTTTGGAGCTGCAAAGCTCTTGTGAAATATCATGCTTTTGCTGCAGAATCTAATATTACCTCGGCATCATGAATCAACGCACCTGACAAGCCAGCTGTGATGTCATCCTCTGAGTCTATATGTCTGAGATGATGTCTATATCATATTCAAATTCAGCACTCTAGTGCCAGATTACAGAATACTTAGGCTGAAATGAAGGAAACGTTGAAACAAAGAACCAAAGTCTCCAGCCACACTGATAAAACCATTAGGCTTAACAAGGAAATGGACTGTTTCATATCCAAGAGTAAAAGCAGGTATAGACTGAGTGGAACATCTGTTTTTATCAGCACTGCGGTTTACAAGGAATATGATTACGAATGTGAATGGAGCATTTATGAATTGCGCTAAAAGTTTCATCTAAAGAGGCTGGAACAAAACATATGGCAATTCTAAGAACCATAAAAGCTTGGTTATTCTAACTGCCATTGATAGTACAAATTGCCACTGGTGATTGCTATCTGAAAAGCACTTTTGCAACACACATGGATTATCCATTACACAAATCTTGATCTGGGAAGTCATATCCTCTCCAGCTCCAGATCTACAGCCTGCTGAATATGTGCTGATATGCTCCTTGTATTATTACATCAATTACTGGGAAGTGAGAGGTCAAAGCCGTAGCAGCTTCCTGCTTCGGGTGAGGCGTGCTTCTGCGTTTGCCCCCGAGCCACTATCAAGCCCTGCTGGGCTTCCCGATTAAATCACATCACCCTTGCTCAACAGCAATCCACTGTTCCCCACCACAGAGGCAAAATATATTAGAGATGATGCCTAGAGCGACCTCTGTAAACAATGGCTCGAGTGAGTGTATGTCCAGCTTGTGACCCCTTACAATCTCTTTAGTCCCACTATGCATTCTCTGAGCGAATGCGGCTGTCAAGCCAATGACAATTGGTAGGTATTAATAGGTTCATAGAATTTAGAGAGTTCAACACGTTCCAAATTAAGATACCATTTTAGGCCAAATAACTGAAAAGTCATTTTTTGGCACATACCCTCGAAATGTGTCCAGTGATTTCAGCCTTGATGACTTTGATTTGCTTTTGTCCACAGAATGTTCATTATTCACCTCATCCTAAAAAAACATAAGTAATCAGTTCAATATGACATTAAAAAAGGTAAGTTCTAAGATTACAAATGTGTATTTGTAAATGGGTCTTCATATCTACTAGGATTTTTTAATATATATTCTTCATTAGCTTTGAAACATAGGAGCGACATATTTGCATGAACATAATTGAAGCTATATATACAGTGCCCTCCAAAAGTATTGGAACAGTAAAGACAAAATTGCTCTGTTGGCTATGGAGTCAAGACATTTACAAATATGGTTAAAAGATGAATATGAGACAAAACTACAAAATGTCACATTTTATTATTGGGTGATTCAACACATAGATGATTTACCAGCTAAGAAGTTCAGCACTTTTAGTGTTTCATCCCCCTATCTGATGTGAGCATAAGTACTGGAACAATTGCCTCACAGGTCTTTCTAAGTGATCAGCTGTGTCCTTTAGCATTAATTCTTCAGATATTAAAAGCAGGGAATGTGTCGTATCAATTATATCCATTACTTCTGCATTCTGAATCTTGCATTTGATGATGGCACACACAAACCAGGATGAAGACGAGGGAGCTGACTTTGAGAGAAAAGCAAGCAATTTGGATGCTAAAAGAAAGGAAGTCAGTTAGAGCTCTAGCAAAAACAAAGGGCATGGAGAAATCAAGAGTTTGGAAACCACCAGCGACACCAGCAACCAACAACGACCTGATCGGCTGAGAAAACCAACAGCAGGAGATGACAAACAAATCATAAAAGCTGTGAAAATGAATCCTAAAAGACGTGTCTGTAAAATCACCAACAACTTCCAGAAAGCTAGGGTGATGTTCTGACAATTTACTGTCCTCAGGAGACTTACACAGAATTACAGATGCTACACTGCAAGATACAAACCTCTGACCAGCACCAAAAATAGAAAGGCAAGATTAGAGTTTGCAAAAAAGCACAAAGGTGAGCCAGAAGAGTTTTGGAACTGTGTTTATGGACAGATGAGACAAAAATGAACCTTTATCGAAGTGATGGGAAAGCAAAACTGTGGAGAAAAAAAACGGAACTGCAATTATCCCAAGCACACAGCCTCATCTGTAAAGCATGGTGGAGGTGGTGTCATGGCATGGGCATGCATGGCTGCCTCTGGAACAGGTCCTCTCAACTTTACTGATGACTTAATGTATGATGACAGTACCAGAATGAATTTGGAAGGGTACAAAACCATCTTGCCTACCAATATTCAAGAAAATGCCACCAGATTCATTGGGAAGTGCTTCATATTGCATCAGGACAATGACCCAAAACACCCTGCCAGTTCAGTCAAGGAGTTTATAAGGGCAAAGAAATGGGAAGTCTTAGATTGCCCAAGTCAATCTCCAGATTTAAATCTGACTGAACATGAATTTCACCAGCTGAAGAGGAGAGTAAAGGCAGAAACTCCCCAAAACAAGCAACAATTGGAACTGGCTGCATTAAAGGCTGGGAAAAGCTTTTCAAAAGATGAGACCAAGAGTTTGGTGATGTCTATGGGTCACAGACTCGCTGCTGTGATAGTGCGCAAGGGATCTGCAACTAAATAATAGCTTTTAATCTTTTATATCTGCCTTATGTTCAACTGTCCCAATACTTATGCTCATATCAATGAGTGGGATGAACTCTAAAAGTGCTGTTCTTTTTATTTGTAAAACATATATGTGTTGAAACGTCTAATAATAAAATGTGACATTCTGTAGTTTTGTCTTATATTCATCTTTTAATCATATTTGTAAATGTCTTGACTCCACAGCCAACAGAGCAATTTTGTCTTTACTGTTCCAATACTTTTGGAGGGCACTGTATATACATATATATATATATATATATATATATATATATATATATATATATATATATATATATATACAGTATATATATATATATATACAGTATATAGTGCCTTGCGAAAGTATTCATACCCCTTAATTTTTTCCCCACATTTTGTTATGTTGCTGCCTTATGTTAAAATGCTTCAAATTACTTTTTTTCCCACATCAATCTACACACCATACACTATACTGACAAAGCAAAAACAGAATTGTCAAAACTTCGTAAATTTATTAAAAATAAAAAACTGAAATAAGTACATTGAATAAGTATTCATACCCTTAACTAAATATTTAGCTGAAGCGCCTTTACAGTCTCAAGTCTTTTTTGTTTGATGCGACAAGCTTTGCTCATCAGAATTTGGCAATTATCTGCCATTCTTCTCCTCATCTCTTCTCCTCTCAAGCTCTGTCAGGTTGGATGGGGGCAGATGCACATTTGTGTAGATTGACGTGGAAAAAAAGTAATTTTTTTTTAAAGGCAGCAAGGAGTATGAATACTTTCGCAAGACACTGTATATATATATATATATATATATATATATATATATATATAATGTATTTATTTTAAATATTTTAATTTTAAATAAAAAATAAATATTTTAAATATTAAATTTAAATATTACTGGTACGTATATGGTACGTATATATATATATATATATATATATATATATATATACACACAGACACACACACACACACACACACACACACATATATATATATATATATATGAACATATATAAATGCACATAAAATTTATATCATAAAGCATTTACAGTTTTAGCATTTGACACTGTTTTGTCAGGAAAAATATTGATGATAGTTTGTCAAATGAGCATACTATAAATAAATGTTCAAAACCAGTCGTTGCTTTGGCTTTGTTTGTGGAGCATGAGCAGCCTAGCACATGTTTGGGAAGCATGAATAGTTTCTCTCATTTCCAAAGAAATATGTTCCCATTCACCATATGGTCTTGTGATGGCAGTGAGATCCATCACAAAGGAATTAGCATTACCCTCTTCCTGCTCTGGCTCTCCACACAACTGGACGAAAGTCCGCAGACAAAGCTAATCAAACATTCAGACCAGGACAATCAAACAAGATCTCAGAAAATTAAACGGTATCCGCTACAAGGCTCCTTGTATATCTCTATCAGCTGTTTGCTTTTTAGATGTGATCATCCTGGAAATTGCAAATTACAGTTGCTATGAACTAAGCATAAACAAATGCACAGTGTATGATGCATAACATCTGTTCCTATTGTATCATGTATAAACCGTTTTGCCCTCACCAGTTCTATGGAGTTTTGAGATCCGCGACGGTAGATACGGTTCTTTAGCCTCTGTGTACAGCTGCATCTGTAGTGGTATAAAATATTTTTTTTATTTTTAAATCAACTTTAAAAAAATATATATATATGTTTATATACTATTCAAAAGTTTGGAAGAAATCTATTATGCTCACCAAGGCTGCATTTATTCATACTAAATGTAAAAGCAGTAATATTATGAAATAATAATGCAGTTTAAAACAACTGATTTCTTTTTTTAATGTATTTTAAAATGTAACTTATTCTTGTGATGTCTGAATTTTCAGTAGCCATTACTTCAGACTTTAGCGTCACATTATCCTTCGCAAATCATTCTAATATACTGCTTTAATGCTCAAGAAACATTTCTTATTGTTATTCGTGTAAAACAGTTGATACATTTTTTTCAGGATTTTTTGGAGAATAGAAAGTAAAAAATTTTTTTAAAAATATAAATCTAATCATTATAAACATCCTGACTGTCACTTTTGATCAATTTAATGCATCCTAGCTGAATAAAAGTATTCATTACTTTAAAAAAAAACTGACCCCGAACTTTTGAACAGCAGTGTAATTGGAAAAATAGGCAATATTATTACCTGAGTATATAAGGCAATGAGGCCCAAAATACAGTGATAGAAGCCAGAATCAAGAATGCCGCCAACAGCGCTGAGGAATCAATATCAAATAAATCAGAGCAATGGTTATACAAACTTCTACTGCATCTTGTTTTTGGGGGTTATTTCAAGGAGAACTTATTTTTATTGTTTATCAATAAGGATTCTATAAATGCTTCTTGAAGACAGCATTTAGACCATTACAGTAGGCTAATTAAAAAGGTTTACAAACAGTTTCAGTTTCTACGATTTTTTCAGCCTTTGCTCTGAACAGCCTCTGTCACCCATGCTGTGCCACGAGGGAGCTCTCAAGAATCCAGCAGTGTCCTTTTATGTTATCTGAAACCAGTCTATAGGCGTACAATCAATCTATGAAACCCTAGCCTTGGGTCTCCAATAAGGCCATGTACTGAGGCAATATTTTCACAGTGCATGATGGAATGGATCATATCGGCTGTCAGACGCCATCCTCAATGATACTGACTGCTTAAGGGAAGGTGTAAAACAGGAAGCAAAAATGCATCATATTCCAAGAATTTGGAAGCTGTACAGACATCTTTATTGAGTTTGTGTATACTGCAAGATAAAACTAAAAATTAGACTGAAGTGAGATCAGGAGGATTTGATATACTTTTTCCATAAAACTAAACTGAGTTCAACATTGTTACATAATGCTTACATAAGGCCTAAATTGGAAGCCCACCATTTATCATCTTTTATAATCAAAACATGGACAAAAACAGAATATCATGGCTAATCAAATGGACATGCTGTACTCGGTGATCTCAAACCATTACTTTTCAATGGGACAATGGAGACCTTTTGTGGAAAAATAAACACAGAAAGGACCATTTGATCAAAGTGTGAATACACTTGATGACACAAGGGGAAACAGTGAAGCTGTGATGATACTATAGTGATGACTGAGTGCAGGAGCCTGGACAAACTGGCCCTGAGATAAATAAACACTGCATGCACATTCAACACTGTGCCCACTTAACTATGTCATGTTTGTTGTGCCTTTAACTTAAGAGGCAAGAGAAACTAATTGGTTGCTAGTGAGAAAATGAGTAAAAAATAAACCAACATTCTAAAACAGGTACTTTAATCCAGGGGTGTTCAAACTGGGGTCTATATACACATACATACACACACACACACACACACACACACACACACACACACACACACACACACACACACACACACATATATATATATATATACAGTCATGGCCAAAAAATATCAGCACCTTTGGTAAATATGATCAAAGAAGTCTATGAAAATTAATCTGCATTGTTAATCCTTTTGACTCAACTATTTTCTGCAATTCTTCAGCTGTGGTCCTTGGAGAGTCTTTAGCCACTCAAACTCTCCTTCTTACCGTGCATTAGGACGATATAGACACATGTCCTCTTCCAGGCAGTTTCGTAACATTTTATGTTGATTGGAAATTCTTAATTATTGCCCTGATGAGGGAAATGGGAATTTTCACTGCTCTAGCTCTTTTCACTAAGCCACTTCACTAATTTGTGAAGCTCAATTATCTTTTGCTGCACATCAGAAATATATTCTTTGGTTTTTCTCATTGTGATGGATGATTAAGGGAATTTGGGCTTTGTTTTCCCTCCAATTTATATTTCTGTGAAACAGGAAACCATGACTGGATAATTTCATGTTCATAATCACCCTGGAGTGCTCAGAATTGTGAATATGAATGGGAATATACTTCAGAGATATTTTACTCATAAGGATTTCTAGGGGTGCCAATAATTGTGTCCAATGTGTATTTGAGAAGAACATTTATTTCATAATGATATTTCCCCCCATTTTAAATTCTTATTATCCACCGAAAGGTTAGATTTTTGTGAATTTTTTAAATAAAAGATCAAAAGGATTAACAATGCAGATTAATTTTCACAGCCTTCTTTGATCATATTTACCAAGGGTGCCGATATTGACAGTTTTAACAGTGTAAAAAATCTGAACATAGTTTTGTACAAAATATTTTAGGCTTACAAAATTAATTTAATAATTAAAATACATTTAACACAATTTTTAAATAAAATTTGACAGTACAGTTTTAATCAGTACAGTAAGGAAAAACTAATTTGCATATATGATATGAGGGGGGGGGGGTCCTTCTAGGAATGTACAGTTTGCTTTAGCACAATATAAAAGCAAATTATTTAATTTCAGAGGCTTGCCATCTTTATAATATCACACATTTTACGTGCACAGTAAAGTCAGTCTGTATACCTGAAAATATATAAATCCCTTTTTATTTTAAAAAGCGGTAATAATTTTTGGGGGTCCATGGCATCAAAATGTTTGAAAACTCTTAAGTTACCAAGCTTCCTTTGAAAACAAGCTTTGAGGACAATTGCTGTCATGTGTTTATTTGTAGTAATACACTTATAATAAAGGTAATACAGTTAATGCTGATCATCACTGTCTAATTATCCTCAATCCTCAGTAAATTATTCTACTCTTATTTCACAGTAAATTATGTATCACTAATTGCTTAAGCAGAAAATCTGAAACACTTAAAGTTACTCTAATTTGCGCAGTTCAGTCCAAATGTTAATTAGTGTTTAAGGTTAAGCAGACCAATTAGTGTATGTTTGTATAATTTACTGCTTGCAGTCATCACATACCCAAGACTGAGGTCAGAGTTTCTATTTTTCAGTCCAAGACAGCCTTAAAATATCAGTCTGGAGAAAAAAAACACACACTAACGTGATCACTCTGGGTAGTGCAATTCAATTGAAAACAGACTGGGTTTTTTTCTTTTTCTTTTTCTTTTTTCTTCACTGTCCCCTCATCAGTTCGTCTTAACATCTGCTGATCACTAGCACCATCACTTAAGTTGTGAGAGCCCTTTGGAGCTGGAGTGTAATCACCAGCCAGTCCGGCTAATGGAAGCTCATCATATAGCCGGGAGTTTAGTCACACTGGCCATATATCTGACAGATAATGGCTACTTGCCCTTAAAAGTCTGATCTACAACATAATCTGCACTATTGCAAAGTAGACGGCGCATTATGGAGCGTGGTGCTTTCAAAACCCCATTATGCTTTAATCCTTCACGCTCCTCTAATGTATTTCCCACAATGCTCCCCTCCCGGGGCATCTTCCAAAACAAACATGGCAGAAAAGCTTTTCTTTGAGCTGTTTTTTCAAGAAACGAGCAGTTTAGCGGATCAATACAATCTCATCTGACTCCTGGGATATGAGAGAGGCGCTTTCCTTCTGAACTTTGGAACTCAGTATGTCTTTTTGATGACTTATTTAATGTTTTTAATTACACAACATGCATACTTACGCAGGTATGTGCTATTCGGACTCCTATCCACAGTGAGAGAACAGGTTACATCATTTTGCAATGCAGACTGCCTCATCCAGAGAGAATAATGGCCAGCTTCCTCAAATGTCTGACTCAGACTAGGGAGGAGAAATAATGTCATCAACATGTAATAAAACACTGATCCATCTATCACATCGTTATAGTCGTGATGATGGTTATTGAATTTTTAATGTTTTGTTTAAAAAGCTTTCCTCTTTTTAAACATTATTTACAATTTCTGTTACACATCATCACCAACATTTTCAGATTCATGAATTTGTTGTTTTCTTGTTAACCATAAATTGTTTGCTGACTGATGTAAGTAACCTGTCATGTAGCTGTTTAACTAAAGTAGTCCAAAAATCAACTTTCACCTTACATTTACAAGAAACAAGTTGATTTATATAGTTCATCACCAAAAATTTTGTATTTTATGATTGCATTGTATATATAAATGCCTCTTTGAAGCAGCAAGGAGTTGAAAATAACAAAACAAAGACATAGAAAAGGCTGAAGGGGGCCATCTAGAGGGCAACAGGGAGAACTGCAACTTTTGAACCCATTTCACCTTTTTCATCCCCCAAAATGTATACTATAAGCCTTTATTGATCGACCTGGGAATGACATAGTGCCCGGCACGTTCTTTGGGGGAGAAAGTAAATCGATAATGGCTCAGTCTGGAAAGGGACCTCAGTATCGATCTTAAAGAAGCCCAGGACTAGACCCCAGCCGTACGGTGGGAGAGATACTGTGACTTGTCTTATGAAATCAGACACTCCCGACAACCTATCTGAAAATGGCCCAAACCTTGATGACTGTTTAAGGCCCAAGTTGTTTGTAAATATTGCTACGGTTTCCTCCTTCCAACATCCCAGCTGGGGTTTGTGAGAGGCCCCAAGCTTGGATGTTTTAATGGTCTTTTTCATCATTATTCCAATGTCAGCTTGTTAACCCCAAAATGCAGTGCAATCAATACATAGTGAGGTATTCTCCAAAGGGCAGCACTAAAGCCAGGTCACATTCAAACACATGGTCATAAATAGTCTCAGTGACTGCAAACGCAATTGGCTGCTATTAGGGCTATTATCTAGCCTATGTAAGGTCCTTCTGTACCTGATTTATAAACAGGGTTATTGAAAAGGCTTCATTTAAAAAGGATCATTATTTAGGATGAGGTTAATTAATGTAGCAAGTTGAGGTGTAGTTCAAGGTGATTCTTACCTGCACAGAGTGCCGTTTCCATCCTCAGGTGTGACTTTTAGAGTCAGTGTGAAATGTGTGCTGACCACCACAGAAATATTGCTCTGCCCATTCCCAACTGTGGCAAGGGGCTGATAAAGACACTGTCGAAGAGGTAGATTGCTGTCATTTAATAGTATTTATTTAATATTCATTTAACATAGTGCCTTTTTTGACCATTTAAGCAGGCATACTAGTTTGTTACATACATATTATTAGATATTTTTATATTATTAGATATTAAATAAAGGTTTATACTGCTCACATAACATTTAATGCATAAAAGTTCAACCTGTAAATTTCTCTCTCTCTCTCTCTCGAAAATGAAAAGCCACTATCAAGACAAAACATTTTTGAAATACCTTAAAACAGTAATCTGAGGTGTAGTAAACACTAACGATGTACGGAAGTTCGCTATGGAATATTAGCAATGCCTCATCCATTTTCAGCTTGTAAACTAAAAAGGACAGAAATTGCAGTATCCTATGAATACAGTGAATATGCTCATTTATACATATTTGAAAAACTTGAATGTCGTACACATGACTTACCATTAAGGCGTCTCTCACACAGCCCTGCTGAGAGAAGAGTGAGAAAAGAGAAAACTTGCATGATATTGATTGTCTTCATTGTTAATCCCAAATCTTTTTCTTCTTTTTGAGCATATGAAAACAAAGAGCGCTCAAAGATCACTGTACTGTAGGCTACATGTGATTACGTGTGATCTTTGAGATGTGTTGGACAATTTTATTACCAGAAGACACCAAAAGAAGATTGACCAATGAAGATAGGAAGGATAATTGACTAGGGAGTAGCACGTACTAGGATAGAATAAAGAACACAGCTAAAAACAGCAAGTATGAGGATGATACTTCATATTCATAAAAGACACAAATCACAATTATCTGTATCCAAAACATGTTATGTTTAGTGTATAAATGTAGAAAAGAGAATAACAGAAATTATCTTGATCAAATTAATCTTATCTTATCTTAGGAGAAAAAGCAAAGAGATAAGAGGGAAAATGAGGACTTTTTTGAACTCTCTGACATGTTAGGTGAGTGTCTGTGTGACCCTGGATGAATCTTTTATTTCAAGACACATCCAGTCAGGCATATTAACATTAAATGACTCGCTTTTTTTCCTGAACAAGCATTTGCAGTCATTGTTTGTTTTTTTATCTGTTTTTGTCAGTTGACGACCTGCATGAAGTCCTTTCATCTGTGTCCAGCTTGTTCATATTCTCTAGCTCTCACTGTCTGGAATCTCACCCTGCGTCCCAATGTGCATACTATCCACCCTATCTGCCCTAAATAGTATTGAAAATTACTAATATCACATAGAATTTAGTATGGATAGTATGCACATTGGGACGCAGGCTCAGTCTCAAACACATTCCTACTTCGTTCAGGCTTTTGGCAGGGCAGCCGCAGCAGCAAGAGGGCCCATATATTAATATTCAATAGTGCGTACTGACGTTTCCTGGTGACTTTTCAAGAGCGTCCAATCACGCAACTTAGTTAATAATCATAAGAAGTCCCTTCACCGTAGTAGGATTGGTACGCGCTGTGGAAACAGGTTGAAATCCAGCTGCTTGCACGGGACCATATCAGCGCTACACGCACAGCACCCACAACATGGTAAGAAAAACATATAAAAACCTTTTTAATTGTATTATTCTTATCGTACGCGGACTAACAATCACTTTGTGCAAATCTCTCAAAGTTGCAAATAAAAGCATTACACAAAATGCTTTAAATATATTGGAAATGGCTGGGCAGGTATGGTGTTATTTTTATTTTTGCATTCATTTTTAAAATCTGACGTTTTGTTGTCCTATTACACGATTTCCATTAAATTTGTTAATTTTTTTTTAAAGACATAATCGAGTAAAGGATTTTTTTTTTTTGCCGATTCAAGGTTTTGCCAAACTGGTAGATTTTAAAAGCACATTCTATAGTGGGCATGTTGTCATCACTGTTAATCATTTAATAGAACAATCATAAAGCTTTCGTGGTTTTACTTCGCTTTCTTTTCGATCCGTGTCTGTTCGTGCAGCAGCATTAGTTCAGCAGATTAGGCTGTTGCTAAGAGACCTGTTGATGTCAGCCAGCTTTATCAGTGTTGGAGCTTCATTATGACTGACATGTGTTTGCACAGCCACTCTGGCGCAATATACTGATGGTTAAGTCAGGGACAATAGTGTGTGTGTATAGTACAAAAGAAAATGCTGACACAAATCAACTTCATTTTCCCTTCATTCAATTAAAAGTGCACAAAATTTCTAACAAAGTTTAGCATAAGCCTATATAGAAAGTATATTTTCAGGACAGTTACCTTTTTATAAATGTATATTTTAATGTCTTCTTGTAACAGACATGTGTTTGAAGCCCATGTGATCTTTACTGAAAGGGCAAGAGGAAGAGTTAAGTAGCTGAGGAATTTCATTACTCCAACCACCACAGGAATATGGTGGAAGCTCTTAAAATTGAAAATGCAAGTCATCATTGTTTCCATATGGGGTTCACAACAACCAATCACAGCGCTTTTTTCCGAAACATCCCCCTTTGAAATGGTTGCTTAAGAGTATGAGTGTTTGCAAAACTGTTTAAATGTTATGTGTTCTATAAACAATTAAGTATGTTCAATATAATTATTATAATACTTATTTAAATAATATTTAAATAATTTATATTCATGCACACACTAATTATTAAAGTGAAATTATTATACATTTTATTGTAAGCTATTTTAAGTAACATTAAATAACAACTGAACACAAATTGTAAACAACTTTTCACATTATTAGTTTTTACTGTATTTTATTAATTGTTTTTACTGTATATACACACACATACTACATTTTTCTCACAGAGCTGGCATGATTTGTAACATTTTTACAAAGCACACAAAACCCACATACATGGAATTAAAGGATATTTTCTAACGAGAACTGTTTTAAACACTCAGGCTGGGAAGATCCAGACTCTTTCCATGGAGGAGAGGGAGCACCTCCTGCCCATGATGAGGAACGCTCAGTGGGTGGAGGTGGTGGGGAGAGATGCCATTTACAAGGAATTCATCTTCAAAGACTTCAATCAGGTAATAACCTCTTCCAAGTTATCTACTTCATCTAGTTATATACTTCACAGATCATATACATACAGTACATAAAAGTATGATGAAAGCTGTATGCACAATGCTAGGACATGCTCTTTCCCCTTTAGGCCTTTGGGTTCATGTCCAGAGTAGCACTACAGGCTGAGAAAATGGATCATCACCCTGAATGGTTTAACGTGTATAATAAGGTAAATGGATAATACCGCTCATTAGTGTACCATTTTTTTTAATACATTGAGGGTCATGGCTGTGATTGCAGTAGTGTGTTTAATTTTTAAAATATAATGTTAATTATAAATGATTAATATTTAGTATTCTTGTAAAAATATAATTCAGAAAATAATTCTATATTAAAAAAACATAGTACATTGTATAATTTAGAAAAATGTTGTTGTTGTTTTTTTACAAATACCAAAGTCAAGAGACAAAGTTTCAGAGAAGAAACAAATTACATTTTGATGATTTTTTTTTTTTTTAGTTGGAAAAAACATGCACTGTTTAATTGTCAATAAGGAATGTGTATTAATTGAATTCTATTGACTGTCTGCTTGTTTTCTCTCTGGTAGGTTCAGATCACCCTCAGTACTCATGAATGTGGAGGGCTCTCACAGCGTGACATCACACTTGCAACCTTTATAGATCAGGCCTCTGTCCTTTGAATGGACCCTGTTACTTGACAGCTTGTCAGTCGACCTCTGTAGCCTGTAAAACTGGACCAAAAATATTGTGAAACTTCATTTACCACAGTTATCACCCTATTAGTTTTGACTGTGTGTAGTCTGCCTGTTACGCCTAATCATTTCCCAATAAGTATTAATGGAACAGTCAGGAGAAATGTAATCTTTTACATCATTGTACATTCACACAGTACATAAACGTACTATAGATCAGAGATGAGAATTTCTAGCACACTAAAGAGACCGGTCAAGCACTATTACCTTACTGTGTTCTATGGCTTAAAATCTTTTTTTTTAAAGTAAATATATGGTGCCTTTATTTCCATTTGATGTGATCCAGCGATGACATAGTTAGTGCCTCAGTGAATTGTATTAAACTGAATATTTGGCAACTTTGGCACTGTGAAATCAATGTATCATCAGCTCTGGGGGAAGAAAAATGCAAAAAGAACACAGCAGCGCCTCAAAACATGTTGAACTTATGTAAACATAAGGGCTGGTTTACATGGAACATGTTTTTGTAAATGTGCTCAAGAAGGATGGTTGCGCCTAATTACATGCAGCGTTCAAATTTTAAAACCCGTCTCAAGGCATTGCGTTCTTTTCCATTTTGTAGTGCTGTTTTGTGTGAAGGACGGTCACGTTTTTGCATTTAAAAACATTACACGCAAAAAAAAAAAAAATACCCTTTTTTTCTAAATATAATTTTTTGCCTTATATAGGACAGTGTAATGACAAGAAGCAAAGTGGGAGCGGGAAATGTCCATGAGATGGGATTCAAACTCGGGATGCCCGTAGTGCAACGGCTATGTTTGTCAGCACGCTGCCTTCAAGGCTATCGGCGCCAACAAATACACGTTTTTTTATTTTTTTTTATTTGGAATGTTAATTTGAGCATCACATTTTTTGAAACGCTGTTTTTGTAGAAGTTAAATGCAGGGCAGTGGAATGATTTTTTTTTTTTAAAGTAGAAAGATAGTTATGTATAGTTCAGATAAAGATCAGTTAAATTGAGTGCCATGTTTTTATAACGCTACAAAAGACACAAGCTCAACATGTCTGTCAAGCAATTTTACATAGAAAAAATAATGGAAAGCAGTGCAATGAAGGCAAAAACGAGTTCTGAGTGAACAGCCCCTTATTCAGTAAAACAGTGAAAAGTTATTCTATAGCTGACCAGCATATTTATTTCAAGACAGAGTTTATTGATTTATATAGGAACAACAAAAACACAGGACAAAATTGAAATGGATTGCATGGTGTGGTAAAGGCCTAGTCCCTGAGGCTGATGTGTTAACCTAATAGCACACACCCTGACGTCAGTGGAAGGCATTTAGGTGAATGCTGTTAGTTTTGTGCTTTATACAACCATAACCGTTGAGGTCAGGTAATGCTTCAAAAATTCAAATCAAGGTGCCTCAGTTTCAGTAGTTACAGTAATTACAGATTATTGCATAAAGACATTGAAATGCTTCATTTAGGCAAGAAGAGTAACTGTTTGAAGACAAATATCCACATCTATGTCCTAGCCTAAGGCATGTTACAGTTCTTGAGACTACACTGTACTACAGTGGTATCATACAGAAGAAAACTGTCCTACCTCCTACTTGAAGCACCCCAAAAAGAGGTTAAAAAAGTACATGGAAATTACTGAATTAAAAAACACACACACACTGAAATATGAGACAGTATATTAGTGACTTAAAATATAAAAACACACACAGTGGTCACAAATATTATGAGTGCTTAAGGGATTACTGCTGACAAGATCTGGTGCGATGTTTCTGTGGTACCATGTCATCACTTCCTCATATCACAGACTTCATGCACAAAATTAATTTCCCTTCTTGCTGTCCCAGGCCTTAGCTATCATTCAGTTTAACACACAAAAGAAAGTCTCATGAATCAAGGGGGTCTTTGACTCTCTGAAAACCATTCAGTGAGTACCATAACCTGGAGCATGACATTGACTGATGATCAAAATGCCCACTTACGTGACATTTTTCAGGATTTGGACAATTAATGATTACGTGTACAATTATTTTAGATCTGAGGTAGATAGGGTGAAATGTGATCATTGAAAACCCAAATGGATGGGTATTTGAACCTGGAAATATGGTTGAGCTACACAACCTGGTGGGTGGATTTGTTAGGTTTTGCCCTGATATCATTTTCCATAGGTAACTTAAAACATTCATCTTATTTAAGAGAAAATATATGTCAGTTTTTGAGACTGGATCATCAAATCTATCCTAGTTATGGGGAATTTAAAATAAATAAATAAAATTAAACTTTTGCTATACAGGTTCACCTGAGCAGTACTACCATCCTAAAATGGTCTGTAATGTTTTCAAGTTTCTATTGCGAAGGAGATATTGGGAATATTTAAAATACTAACATCCATGGTCTAATCTGCACTATTTAATTCCTGGAAACAGCTTTTCAATAACATGTAAAATCAATGTGATGTGGTCCTGAGGTTTAAGTGGCAGAAAACACTTCCAAAGATAATAGTGGAAATGCAAATCAAATACATATGGTGTGCACTGGTCATAAAAATAAGAAATGAAACAAGTAAAACTGCACTCACTGGTCACCAAAATTAAATGAATAAGTCCCAGACCCTTCACAGACTCATAGATATTTGTGCAGCTGTCTCTATAGCCTTAAGGACTGTCGCTCCTTAGTCACAAATCCCAAAATGTCAGGTGACTATGGCTTATACATAAAATAGTTAGTTGTAAATAGATGACATAATGAAGTAAATGAATGATTAGATGATTGTGGTGAACATCCCTTCAGCCAGCTAAGGGTGGAAACCCCAACAGTCAATCTCAGTGCGCTTTGGAGTTGCCATTCAAGTGGTTCTTATGGTTTTTGTGGTGCTTGCTCTGTATCTTGGGCACCTCAGTGCTATAGAGGCAGTCCAAAAAGCCCTGCGAGACCTCGGTCACCATCGATCGGTCAGGAATGGACTGGGCCATGCCATAGATAGCTCCCTACAAAAGGGGAAAGTTAATTCAGGGGTATTTCATTATGGTTTATCAGATGGGATTATACATGTACAAACAGACTGAAGTGGACTGGAGTGCCAAGTGAAGATTTCACTCATCCGTGTTCTTATACAATTGCCAGAAATAAATGGCTATATATAAACTTGAAATGTGAAGTTCAACAGAGACATACCAAAGCAGTCGTACCTTTTTTTTTTTTTAAATGACTAGACAGAATTTGATTGGATAAAAATCAGTTTAAATTTGTACTGTTAGAAGTGAATTTTGTCAGCATGTAGGAATACAGTATGGGGTGACTAAGATTTTTATGAAATTAATACTTCTATTCAAGCAAGTATCTCACCATTCCTGTGGTTTTCTCTTTAGGATTCTTCATGATAATGGCTACCTCTCTCTTCACATCGCGAATGAACTGCTCAGCTACACCAGGCTGTGTGTGTAGCATTGTGACACAAATATGGATGCTGAAAGACAACAACAAAAGAGCCACGAACCATAATTTAAGGAACAACTTTTCTAACCAGTGCCTAAAATTGATGCATGGATGCCTTCACATTAGTTTGCATAACCTGCACATTCCACATTGTACACATTTTGTTTTTTTGACCATACCTAGATGGGAACTGCAGAGTGTTGAGATTCCAGCCCTCTGAAGTCAGTGCATTGGATAAGCGAAAGATATCAAAAACATCGGAGCCTAGTGCCACCACAGACACACTTGGGTCCCCGAATACAAACACCCCATCTATTTGACGGATTCTGTGGGAAGAGAGTGGTTTTTTTTTTTAAGATGTTGTTTCCGTGTACAGTGCCTTTCTTGGCAAGTAAATGTTAAATTTACATTTACCACAGTTTATATACATTCAAAGCAACACCTTGCCCATGTCCTTCACGTTTTATATAATTATATTATTATATTAATATTAATACTGACCCTGTTTTGATTTTGCGGGCTGTCTCAACAACTTTCTTGGTGGCCTCAACATATCCCTTCTCACCCATATACATCATAGTAGCCCAACAAGCAGCAATTATGCCTCCAGGCCGAGAGCCAGCAATGGACGGAGATGCATAAATTCCTCCCTGCCAATCAGGTGCTACGAAATACTGGTAGTGGCGAAATTTCTTCTCACTGTAGAGCACCACTGAGGAACCTTTAGGAGCATAACCGTACTGTAGAGACAAAGATTTTGCATTTAACTTTTTGAAGACATCTGGGCAGATAATAAAATATTAGTATATTTGATGAAAAATACAGTAAAAATGGGGGGTGGGGAGCATAATTTTCAGCAGCAATTACTCCAGTCTTCAGTGTCACATGACCCTTCAGAACTCAATCTAATATGCTGTTGTTTACAGTCGGGGTTTATTAAAGTTATTTAAAAATTAAAAAAAAATAAAATTTACTGACCCCAAACTTTTTTAGTAGTAGTGTAACAATAGTCTATTTATTTTTGATTCATTAATTTTTTTTTTTTTTTTCACACTATCAGGTTCTCACCTTATGTGTATCAGCTGAGATACTGGTCACACCTTTGACCCGGAAATCAAACGGATCAAGTTTGAAACCCGCCTTTTCCATAAAAACTATTAGGAACCCTCCCAAGCAAGCATCCACATGGAATGGGATGTTGTATCTTACTGCAAGCTAAAAGAATAAATGATATATAATTATTTACGAATACAGAATATATTTCAGATTAATTTATACCACAATACAAAATCATTGGAATAAATGCTCATCTGAATAAGCAAATATTACCTTCGCCACTTCTACTACAGGGTCCATAATTCCATGGGGGAACTGAGGAGCTGAACACACCAGCATTGCTGTGTTTCCAGAGATGGCCCTCTTCATTGCCTATGATCAAAAAAAAAAAAAAATTGGGTAGATATCAAGCTGATCAATATTCACAAAAAACGTGCCTGTTTGTTTTGGGCAATCCAGACAGAAGTACCTTCACATCGACTTTCATTGTCTTCTTGTCCAGGGGTATGTGAATGAGCTTCATCCCAAAATAATGTGCTGCTTTGTCAAACGCTGCATGGACACTCACTGGTGCAATACTAGTGCATAGACAAAATAAGATGAGGAGGGAAAAAAATAAAAAAGTTACACAATGGGATTGAATAAAACAACTGCCTTTAAGGTGCAGTAATGAGCACCAATTCTATCAAGTAAAATAAAACTGTAAATGCAGTAAAAACTGAGTCCACTTAAATATAATGTTGCACTGTTTATACATCCTATGTAAATAAGTAGCCATCCATATCAAACCACTTATACATTTATGTTGTTTACAATGTGGGTTGACAACTGCTGTAAATTGACCTAAACAGAGTATTATGACTGCAGAGGCTGAATGTTTTGACTAGACTGAGATAGTACATACATTTCTGGGTGTTTAATGCCACGTTCATGAGCCATGTCTCTGTATGCCTTGCATGCCATCAGGATGCTTTCTGTTCCACCTGAAGTAACCTTTTCATTAAAGGAACACACAAAATAAATGGTTCGGTTTGAGTGAACAAAAGAAACTTGATGTTATACAATACAATCTTCAGATTTTTAAACAATGGACTGATAAATGAGCAAATGGAGATTTGTTTGGTATTGATCAGAGCAACTCTCCAATTGTTCCAAACATACTGTTCAACAGCTTACAGGAGTGTATCAAAAACTGTCTAAATGAATGAAATACTGAAGTCGAGCCGCTCTTTTATTGTCACAGTAGACATAAAAACACTAGACACACAACTTAATTCTGCTCCTGTGTGAATGTTGCCAATGTAAGCGACTCTCATAGCGTTCCTCAAATTCTGTTAAGGAGATATTTTTCAACATTCAGCTATCAAATCAAGTGCAAACAATTATTAATAATATGCAACAAACCCTTGAGCTAAGTGAGTGGGAAACCAAGAGCATTTTACATAATTCTTTGAATAATATGACTTTTGATACATTTTTGGAACTTCACACATCTACATTGTTCCCTCAGGGAAGACAGTGAGAAGTACTGACTGTGCCACAGGAGTCTGGGCCTCCATTAAAGAGGGAACACGCCATCCGCACCACTTCTGCCTCCATCTTCCTAACCCCAGGGAACAGGTCTGGGTGGAGGGGGTTGGACCAGGCAAATTCCCCATATACCTGCAAATCAGAGGAACATAAAAGAAAATCCAGGAATCGTTTCTTGTATTATGAAGTCTCTGCTTGATTCAAAGGTAAAGTGAAAATCAAAGCAAGTGTTTCCCAACCTTGTTTGTCATATGTATCAACCTACAACCCCAATCAAGAGCACTTCAACACATACATTTATAATGTTGCAAAAGATTTCAATTTCAAATAAATGCTATTTTGAACTATCTATTAATCAAAGAATCCTAAAAAAAAACACACCACCACAATATTCAAAACACGAATGTTATTGTGCTGTAATATTTTTTTTTCATCAAACCAACCAAATGCAGAATTAGTGAACATAAGATACTTCTTTTAAAATAAAAAAAAAACCTTACCGACCCCAACCTTTTGAACGGTACTGTGTATTTTATTAAATTAGATATAATATATCTAACTCAATAATTACCAGTATAATTTTTGATTGTTAATATCATCATCATCATCATCATCATCATCATCATTATTATTATTTTACTATTAAAGTCACTTTTTTTTAAGAAAATCAATACTGTGAGTGAATCAAAGACACACCAGGGGACCATTCGTTGTACGTCGTTTATTACATCTGAGATGATTTGAAAGATTCCAGATCTTCTAATCCTGATAACTGACCTCTGGCTAATTTGGTTCTTCAAACGAATTTGCGTATTTGATTAAAACATCTGGATTAAGATTACTGCGCATTCTCGTGTTCCCCCGAAAAGGGCAGATGTATTGATACTCGAAACCACGATCAGTAATTCAGCGATTGGCTGGCGGCAAGACAGCAACGTAATGACGTCATATAATTGAAAAAAAAAATAAAAGATACAAATTTCTGGACCTTGATAAGGAAACAGCCAATTGAACAAAACTCCATAAATGTTATAATAGGTAAATGAAATGTGCACTGTTTTTAATTTATTTGTATTTTCTTTACATGATTCCCAATTATTTAGATTCACGATTTCTAGTATTTGTACAGGCTTTACATTTTTATTTCAATGTAGTAATTAGCAATTCATTTAATTTTATCTTTGAAGCAGATTTGTTATGTGACAGCATTAATTCTTAAGGTTCTTAAGGGTCAAGATCATGTTATCTGCATCTCCTGCGCTCCATCAAGCCACTCCCATAATAGCTGTCACCACTCAAATTAATGCATGGCTCAGATTAACTGTATAGCACGTGTGTAAGACTCTAATACAATTATAAAGTATTTATTTAAATCACTAATAAATCTTTCAATGAGTAAAAGTGGCTATGTATATAATATTATAGACTACAAAATTTTATTATAATATTTTCAAATTAATTTTTAAATTATTATTATTATTTTAAATGATTGTCCCTGGACCAGTAGGGTACTCTTGTAATAAAGTAGCGGTGGCTGGGACAGATTTCAAGTATCAATTCTGCTTAAAAAGATGTGATCTAATCCTGTTTACATGAAATAAGCCTGCTCCCGAGCAGGTTTAAGCTTACGGACCTGTTGCTATGACAGCAAGTCCAGGATAAGCTTCGAAGAACCAAATGATCCAAGATCAAGTAAAATCGTCAACAATCAAATCCAGCTAACTGAGTTAGCAATGTACGAAGAACAGGCCCCAGATAGTACAAATAGTGTGTATTTGATCAAAACAAAGTTATAAAAACACAATTTTTGCTTTACAAGGCCACTATACCTTCACCAGGAGATCTGTGAGCTTCTCATCCCCCCAGTAGACTGCACCTGATACTTTGCCTTTCGCCCAGTCTACCTCACCTGAAATCATAAGTATGTATCATAAAAAAATATTGAGGACAGAGCAATGGTGGGACACTGACTTCTAATACCATATAAACCAGTGGCATTATACCCTAGTAAACAAACTGCACCCGCGCTGTAGGGCAAATTCAGTCTGAGAACATCTGGCTGAAACTTTAAGAGATCTGACTTATCCTCAAAGCCTTTGAGCTATCCCTCATTATAACAGATGGGAGTTAGGACAGGCTGCAGGTGACTCACTCAGTGTCTCATACTCCCTGATCTTGTCAAGGAGCTCTTTGTGGGTAAGGCCCTGTGCAGGCAGGAGTTTGGTGTAGCTCATGCCTTCCTTCAGCGTGCATAGACTCACTGACATGTCATCCAATGCCTTGTTGAGCTGATTCTGAATCTGATGAGGGAAAGATTGGAAAGAAAACAAAAAATGTCATAAAAACCTCTGAATATTTAATTTCTACAAAATATACAGGGAATAGAGGAATTGAGGGGAAAATAAAAACAATTAATTACTGAATTGTTGACATAATATAACTGTTCAAAAGGAGATCTTTTAATGCAGCTTTAGCATAACTACAGAACAGCATACCAGAGGAAATATTACAGCTTATATGAGCAGCCTTTAAGTGAAAAAGATCCCGTTCTGATGGGTGTTTAGGTTGTAATTTGTAATGTTAAGAGGGTTAGTTGCATTCTAATAAAAATTGTAAAAGACAAAAGAGATTAAAATCACCCTCCAGTCAGTTCTGACTTGAACCAGACATGTTCCGCCTTGTTCAGGTTAATGACACAAGGTAAACCCTGGAATAATCACAGGGCCATAATGTGAAAGTGTGTTAAAAGCTTAATTTCCCCTTCAGCATGACAGTGGTGACTTAATCATCGATCAATGAGTCAGAAAGAGAAGTCTGAAGGAAGAAAAGGAACTAGAAAAGCACTAGATGCTTACTGTTGCTCCGATAAATGGGATTTTTCTGATGATTTTAAAGAACTGCTTCTTTACCCTTGACGTCAGACCTAGAAAACACAACAATGAGCAAATTGCGGTGAAGACATGACACGAAATGTCTGCATGGCAAGACATTTTTCTAAATTTGAGTTGCTGTGAAAAACATTCAAGCCCTGTGACTGTTTGAGACTTTCAAACAATCTTTTATTTTCAACAGAGAAATGTAAAAAATCTAAAGTTTGCCAAGTAAAATCGGTGTAAATGTCTGGGTTTTCCTCCCTCAGCTCATGTGAAACCATTGTTTCTGGATGATGACTCAACCATAACATGCAACAATAAATAAAAAAAACAAAAATGGTGTCTAGGTCACCGGTAGCGTATGAAGCTTACGAGTGCCAAAGACTTTGTTATTGTTCAAGAGGCCTTGACATTTTGCAACTTTGTTTTAAGACTTCCTGACTGATGAATAGCAAGAAAGGACAACATCACTATTTACTTACAATTAATTTGCAACATAATACTGGGTTTCATATTATTTCACAGTGGCAAAGAAAACAAGTAGTTTATGACTATGAAAAGCTGATAACCCATTATACTTTTTCAACAATTACATAATTTTTTTCCTTTCTTGATACCTTCAAGATTATGTGCACTACCATTTTAAAAAAGAAAAATCAAGAAATTATTGCTTTTATTCAGCAGGGATGCATTTAACTGATCAAAAGTGACAGTAAAAACTTGTATATTGTAACAAAAGATTTCCATGTCAAATAAATGTTTTTCTTTTGAACTTTCTACTTATCAAAATAACCTGAAAAAAATGTTTCACAGTTTCCAGATTGTGGCACTCGTAAGCTTCATACGCTACCAGTGACCTAGACACCATTTTTGTTTTTTTGGAACAAAAATATTAACTGTTTTCAACATTGATAACTTCTTAAGCAACAAATCAGTATATTAGAATGATTTCTGAAGTTTAATGTGATAGGACAGTAAAGAGGTGACAGGAAAGCATTGGGCAGAGAGAGGAACGGGATCGGCAAAGGACCACGAGATGGGAATTGAACTCGGGTTGCCACAAGCCAAGCACAGTTGTGCTAAATATACAGCATCTCACAGAAGGGAGTACACCCCTCACATTTTTTGTAAATATTTTATTATATCTTTTCATGTGACAACGCTGAAGAAATGACACTTTGCTACAATGTAAAGTAGTGAGCTTGTATAACAGTGTAAATTTGCTGTCCCCTCAAAATAACTCAACACACAGCCATTAATGTCTAAACCTCTGGCCACAAAAGTTAGTACACCCCTAAGTGAAAATGTCCAAATTGGGCCCAAAGTGTCAATATTTTGTGTGGCCAACATTATTTTCCAGCACTGCCTTAACCCTCTTGGGCATGGAGTTCACCAGAGCTTCACAGGTTGCCATTGGAGGATGTTAGAGACCTTGCGCTCCTCCACCTTCCGTTTGAGGATGCCCCACAGATGCTCAATAGGGTTTAGGTCTGGAGACATGCTTGGCCAGTCCATCACCTTTACCCTCAGCTTCTTTAGCAAGGCAGTGGTCATCTTGGAGGTGTGTTTGGGGTCATTATCATGTTGGAATACTGCCCTGCGGCCCAGTCTTCGAAGGGAGGGGATCATGCTCTGCTTCAGTATGTCACAGTACATGTTGGCATTCATGGTTCCCTCAATGAACTGTAGCTCCCCAGTGCCGACGGCACTCATGCAGCCCCAGACCATGACACTCCCACCACCATGCTTGACTGTAGGCAAGACACAATTGTCTTTGTACTCCTCACCTCACCATCTGAACCAAATAAGTTTACCTTGGTCTTATCAGACCACAGGATATGGTTCCAGTAATCCATGCCCTTAGTCTGCTTGTCTTTAGCAAACTGTTTGCGGGCTTTCTTGTGCATCATCTTTAGAAGAGGCTTCTTTCTGGGATGACAGCCATGCAGACCAATTTGATGCAGTGTGCGGTGAATGGTCTGAGCACTGACAGGCTGACCCCCCACCCCTTCAACCTCTGCAGCAATGCTGGCAGCACTCATACGTCTATTTCCCAAACACAACCTCTTGATATGACGCTGAGCACGTGTACTCAACTTCTTTGGTCGACCATGGCGAGGCCTGTTCTGAGTGGAAACTGTCCTGTTAAACCGCTGTATGGTCCACCATGCTGCAGCTCGGTTTCAGGGTCTTGGCAATCTTCTTATAGCCTACGCCATCTTTATGTAGAGCAACAATTCTTTTTTTCTGATCCTCAGAGAGTTCTTTACCATGAGGTGCCATGTTGAACTTCCAGTGACCAGTATGAGAGAGTGAAAGCGATAACACCAAATTTAACACACCTGCTCCCCATTCACACCTGAGACCTTGTAACACTAACAAGCCACATGACACCGGGGAGAGAAAATGGCTAATTGGGCCCAATTTGGACATTTTCACTTAGGGGTGTACTCACTTTTGTTGAGTTGAGGCTGTGTGTTGAGTTATTTTGAGGGGACAGCAAATTTACACTGTTATACAAGCTGTACACTCACTACTTTACATTGTAGCAAAGTGTCCTTTCTTCAGTGTTGTCACATGAAAAGATATAATAAAATATTTACAAAAATGTGAGGGGTGTACTCCCTTCTGTGAGATACTGTATATTAAAAATAGTTACATTAAATAGTATTGATTTTTCACAATATTACCATTTTACTTTATTTTTATCAAATAAAAAAGCCTTGATGAGCCTTAAAGAGACTTCTTTGAAAAACTTTGAAAAAATTCTACTGACCTCAAACTAATCAACATATATAAACATATCAAGAAATTAAAAAAAAACCAAAAACAAAACAAAAAAAAACAAAAACAAGAGTTATCAATAGCACTTACTCTCTTGTTGGAAAAGGAGGCCCTTTAGCCACACTGCACCAAGTGTGGACAGCAAAGTGGCCGCAATGATCTGCCATGGCTCCAGACCAGCACACTGAGAATTCACAAAGCGCTGAGCCTCCTCTATGTACAGCAGCACCATCTCCTTATACACCTCCAAGGCACTCTGCATGAAAAAAGGAGAAATGTTACATAAATAACCCCAATCTAACTTCTCATTTCAGTTAACAGCTAGAAAACCTAAGCAGAAAACAACGTATACAGAAAGCAAGAACTGGCTGCTTACCTGTAATTACAAGCAACAGGCATAAATCAATCAACAAACATTGCAAACATTGACAAAAGATTCAACAAACACCCTACTACTAAAATTCTTCAGGGTTAGGCACCATTTGAAAAATAAGCACAAAAATGTTGGCTATCTATGCCCAGATTAGCACAATGACAGCTAGTAGCAAAAACTTTAATAAAAAAAAAAAAAAAAATTTAAAATCACAATTAAATACTTACTATAGCAGACTGAATCATACTTAATTGTCTCAGGAGCTTGGACTCACTAATGACACTTCAGCCACAAGAAACAAGGAGAGCTTAGTAGATAACTTTCACTCAATGAGATATTGTTCCTACTGGCCACACCTTATACATTACGAGAAAAAAAAACTGGCCATACAAAACTCAAAGGCTACCAGCACAGACGCCCATATTCATAAATGGTTAGTTTGTGTCATTTAAAAAGGCTGTAAAAACCATATCTTGTAGATGCTTTTCACTATCGCTATTTATTACAGCACAATGTGGTTTTTCTTGATAACAACGCAGATTGTGTCCCAATAGCATCCCCATAACAGCACACAGGAAATCTGGAGGTCAGCTGAACAAAGCCTTAGCTAACCATATTCATGAGCATGTCAACTCCTCGTCATCTACAATGAATGAGCTTCTAAGTTTGTCTTCAAAAGCCTGACTAAAAGCTATAATTTACATTTTGTTTACTTTGAGCATTTCAAAAGTACTAGTTACACTAAGAACCATATTTCACCTTGAATGTAGCACAATAAGGGTGAGGTGTAATTAAAAATTAAACTTAAAAAGGTATTCATTTTCAATCATTTTGTCAAGGAGATAATGAATGAATCAGGCAGGAGCTAAACAACACCCCCTAAACGGAGTTCTAAGTCCATGACAAGCTCTCCGACAGGTTTAGCAGGGTTTGCCAAATACAGCAGATTCAGAGGAGCAGGTAAACAGGTCATGTGAGTGAGCAAGTGAAACTTTGACCAGGACTGAGGTGCATCACACGTTCAGGATCCAAATATAACAACAGTGTGAAATGTGGAACTTGACTGTGCTGAAGCGAGATCTTTAAAGGCAGCATGCCTATCAATCTTATGTAACAAGAACTACAGACAACTTCTCAGTGCATAGCGTGCCATAAAATGCTGAGATTATGTTATCTTGTAAAAGGGGCAAAAGGCAAGAGCAGAGACACATTGCAAAAGAGATGAACAGATGTGCATGTATGCAATGTTGTAAAACACATCTTCTGAATCTGACAGATAACATAACTGTGGTAAAAGTTTCTAGATGGGATGCCACCTCAAACTGCTTCATTTCAGCTCCTAGTGTACTGGAGACAATCACACCCTCTCTAGCTGAGCTTTGATTATTTCTTCATTGCTGAGTCAAAGAGCTCATGTTTCCAATGGAAATGGTTAGATGCCTAAAGCTGAATCAGACTGAAAGTGCTATAGCAGCTAATTCCATCTTTTAAAACACTCAAGATCTTCTGTAATGTATCCTGTAAAATATGACTATGATAAAGGTTTTAGTAAATAAAAGTTTGGCACACATGACAAAAAAACGTTGGTTTGAATTTGATCTAAACAGCTAAAAGTATATACAACTGCTTCTATCAATGTATTCACTACAATTAAAATGTTTTGGATCATTTTTTAAAAGAAAGTAATACATTTATTCAGTAAAATATACTTTAAACTGATCAGTTTATAAATTTATATTTTTAAAAAATTCATCTAATAATTCTGAAAAAAAAGAAAACTTAAAATGTATCACAGTTTGTACAAAAATATTAAAGCAGCACAACTGTTTTTTTTTTGTTTTTTTTTTGCTTGTTTGCTTTTTTATCATTGATGATAATAATAAATGTTTCCTGAGCAGCACCAAATCAGCATATTAGGATCAATGTGACACTGAAGACTGGAGTAATGACTGCTGAAAATTCAGATTTGCCATCACAGGAATAAATTACACTTGAGAATATAGTAAAATAGAAAACAGTTATTTTAAATTGTAATAATATTTCATAATTTTTACTGTATTTTAGTGTATAGCAAAATAAGTGTATAGCAGTGTAATAGTGAATATTACAGAAATATGTTATACTGGATATAATTTAAAAAGTCATCCAAGTCACAGTGAAAGTGAATGGTGACTGAGGCTTTCATTCCTTCTAATATATCCTTTGAGCTCCACAGAAGAAATAAAGTCCTGCAGGTAGGGAAAGACATAAAGGTGAGTATATGATGACTTTTTAATTTTAATTTTTGGATTAACTATCCCTTTAATAGTTCATTCACACACATTAAATCTCTCAGCACACCACATGAGCATCAGACTAACCAAAATACAGCCTCAACAGATGCTGCCGGACAGCAGTCAAAACAGATCTGGCCCCATTGTACACCCCCTTGTTAAGAATAGTATTTCCTCTATGTTTGAGACTGTCACAGGAAGTCTGATGAACACATACACAATGAAACATAAAATTTCCCTCTGTGCACCTGGTTGTTGCACACAGATGAACGACTATTACATGAAGGAAAAACAGTTGTATAATAGCTCTCAACTATATCACTTTAAAGTCTCCTTTGACACATCACAGAAGACAGGCTACATAAAATTTGACATAACAGGGCATGATAATAAAAAGATATTGTTTATTTCCCTGTAACCAGTATGACATTTCTCTCTAATAAATTACACTTCAAATGGATAACGATAAAATCGCCTGAATTTCCAAGCACTGCAAGGGAAACTTGTTATATCAGATCAAAGTATCGCTTATAGATCTGATACACTGATACACTGTTACAGCTCTACAGTGTAAATGAAGTATGCTGACTAACAAAACAAAGGAACAAAATACGAGATGGTTTCTTTGTACAGTCGAAGCTTTCATTGTGACATAACAGCATCATGTTTGGATAACTGGAACATACTACATTTAAAGCACAGCTGATTTCTAATTGACATTATGCCCACTCACCCTGTAGTCCATTTTGTTTGCCAAGGTTACACCCTGTCTCAAAAAGTCGCTTCTTCAACAGCTCTGGGGGAAACAGGGAAGACAGCAAGAAAGATCTTTGTTCGGCTTGTTGTGAGAGCGAATGCCCCGTTGCATGACACAATCAGAGGCGCAAGCTTATATCAGGAAGTACAGTGTGAGTAAAAGGGGACGCGATTTGCGTTCAGGCGTGTCACCGCGTTCGCTGATCTTCAAACGCTACAAGCGTCCTTCATCACAGCGATTAGTCCAGCACACATGCTGTTAGTAGATGTGATGTGAACCTCACAACGTCCTGACGATTCGCAGATTCGCCACAGTTACATGATATTTTTCAGGGAGGTCAGTGTAGAGTTTCTTTTTTGATAAATCTTGTAGTGACTTGGAGAGTTCTAAGTTAATTGTATTATTATTATTACTTTTACGGATCATTATTTTTATGGATTATTATAAGGCTACTGTTGTTGTTGATGATGCTAGCCTATTTCATTATTTATGCAGCCTATATTTTCATTTTATAATAATTAAAAGTTTTAATAATCAGAAAGCACTAGTTTTTAACTAGTATAGAAAGGGCAACATAGGAAACTTGACTCATATTCAGTGCATTAAAAACATTTCATCATAGGCTATTTACAGTAAATGATTTACTGAGTTGGGCTGCTTCGTTTTTTTCTCTTTTTTTATGTTGGTTTTATACTTCACAGGTTCGGCAATGCTTTGCACGGTCACTTGATGGCGCTATTAGTTTTTGAAGGACGGACGTATTTTGATAAAATGGTCATATTCTTGTATTGTTTCAACTGCTTTTATAGTATTTTCTCTTATATAGAGTGAACATTTTCATTCATTTTCGTGAGTAGGCCTACACGAACAGTAACATTAGGTTTCATTGTTTAAAAACACTTTTATAACTATAATATGTAACGTTGTGTTAAATGCTTACTTGTGTGTGATTGTAAAAAGCAACCAAATAAATCATCTCATTACATTTCTTTTCTTTTCTTCTTCAAAATAATAATTTCGGCTAATTTAAAACTACTTTGTAAAATATTGGTGTTTCTTCTGTGGGCAGAAAATGGACTCGCTTAAAAATATTTTACACACTTTAACTAATTTATTAAATGTACCAGATAAATGTCAACGAGTATACATACGTATATCACGTGGGAATTCTGTCATTTTGTCAAGTTTCCACTCCAATGCCATTTTACTGATATTGTCGTCTCCTTGTTAACCAATTATAGGCTATAGGCTACACTAAATGATGAAAAATCCTAATATTTTAATAGTTTTAAAAATTTGGTCTGGGACAAGGATAAAACAACATAAACAGAAATGCATTTGAATAGTATCGAAAATAAATGATGAAGGCATGGTAAACATTTCTGAGACAATTTCAATGTCACCTTCATACAGCAAAAAAATAAAAAGTTGAAAGTTTATTAATTTTATAAAAGAGAAAAACAATATCCCTGGGACATAAAAGTGCATTCCGAAATGAAAAAAGGGCTACATTTAGAGATGTTTTTTTTATTTTTTTTATTTTTTCATAATCCTTAACAAATTTATTTATTAAGTGTTAATAGCTATAGTTTATCAAAATTATTTATAACTCTTACTACTTTGTCCCCTCTATTTTCTTAATTCCCACGAAAAAAATGGCTTTCCACCCCAAAACTGGCAAGTTAGAAAGATAAATTCGATTAAAGTCTGTGTGCGCCACTGAATGTGGGCACTATGTAGAGAAAAGCTGCAGTTGAACCCAGGCATTCAGAGCAGCACCAAAGCTTAATTATTGAGGGTGACCCCCGATTGCTCAAACCAAATAGAGTTTTAGCAAGAAGCTCTTGGCTATTCAATTATAATTGGTGTATTCGGTCATAACAAGCATATGCGTTTTAGCACAATGGGTGGACTCTAAAAGGAACCTCAACAGCACATTAAAACTGCATTACTTCTTCCAAGAAGTGTACTCAAGATCTTTCTGGTCTCGATGCGCACACCGTTCCAAAAGCGCACACGTCTCCAAAGGTGCACGTTTTACCACACAAAAGAGTTGACATTGTTTGAGTTTTAACAAGAGGTGTACATATGGCATCCGGGTTGTAATTAAATGTTTTTAAGTTGTTGTTTTTGTCTTCGCAGTGAAGTTTCCTTTTCTTCTTTATGTGCAGCCTTTTCCGCGTCTGAACAAGAGAGAAGAATTAAATAGCTTTTCTGCCAGTTTGGGACAAATGGATGGCAAAAAGCTGGTCAGCGAGTTTTAGTCCTTGATTGCCTTCTTCAGATGCCCTTCAAACAAAGGCTGGGGATGAAAATAAAGCCCCACCTGGTACTTCTGTTTGCTAAAATAATAAGAAATAGATTTCGTTTCATAAATAATTACAACAGATTGTAAAGTGCAGCAGTTGAAAAAGTATCAGTCAAGACAGCGAGGCCAGGTATCACCTGCTCTTCAGTAAGACGCATTTATTGTTAAAACAGGTTCTTTGCGATATCTATGATTTCCACAGCAACAGGTCGCCTATGTTTGCCCATACTTTGCATAACAAGCAAGATATTACTAGGCACTGATAAAAAATCGGGGGACAAATCTGACAGTCCCAAACCCACACCTGTCCCGCGATATCCCAACATGGATCTGGCATCAAAAGTTATTTGTAAAGCGGTAATATTTGGTTTACTTTGGATTATTTCGAGGCCTTTATAACAGCACGACAACATTCCCTATCTCCTTGCTTTATTTGTCCATTTTATTGAAAGCATATGGTTATCAGATGTCCTACAAAATACATATTTAGTTAGACTGGCGATGAGTGCTTTTGTGGACACTTGGGCACCACGGTAAATATTTTGCGCCCATTACAGTGCTCTTGGTCTCTCCAATAAATGAAGATTTATCAAGACTTGGGGGGCAAGTGTAAACTCGTGCTACCCCACCATGCTGAAAGTCTTTTGTTTGCAACCGCGACCATATTTACGACGCGCACTTGATGTTCTTAATAAAGGACTCCGTTTGGAGACACCAGTGCGCACGCATTCTATTTTTTTATGCAAATGTTTTTGTGCATAATATTCTGTGTTTTCGTTGTACTGTGAAACTGCCGCTGCACACAAATTCAAGTTATTCCCCATTTTCTTCGATTAAATATTATTTGGCCCAGGGTTCTGTGCACTACAACACAATTTACGCACAGGAATATCGCTAAATAGCGCACAACGGTAATGCCACTAAAATAATATTGTTTATCAGTAATTCTTTTCAGTTTCTAATAATGACAATTTCTTGTTGAAACTGTCATGTTAAGTGCCAATAAAATGTCCATTATGTGTGTTCAATACATGCATGATTTCTGTCAATGCAAATCACAGAAGATTATTCCTTCTACAGATACGTGAACTTATTCTAGATCCTAGAAGTTGATGTTTGAGAAAACGTCGTGCATATAGAGTACAATTATTATAATTCGATAATGATGAATTATAGAATTCACTGTGCAAAATAAATGCTTATAAGACACTATATTTGTAATAAGCTGTTTCTCTTGATGAAATAGTTTTAATTATTATAGATTAGATAGATGAATGCATGATTGCTAGGCTACTATAAAACAACAACAACAGACAGTTATAGAAAACTTCACCTGACATATTCTACCATGTTTTTAAAATCTTCTCGTAGTTTATTTCTTAAACTCGAAGGTAAATTTCTGAAAGGGCCGTCTCTGATTGGCCTCTTGACTCCATTTGTTTGTCCTAGAGCGCAGATAGGATAAAGGGACATAAATGACGATTGGGCGCATCACCCTCTATTGTCCCTTTGATTTCTATATTAAGGGAATGAATAAGAGACTGCATGTTGCTCACTGGTGGACAGTGCTGTAGACCAACACCCTCACGGAACCTCGGTTTCACTGAGCCAGTCTGCAAGCCAAGAGGTAAGCATCTGAATTAAAATAGGTTTCTTATAGGTTGTTATCCAAGACCTTGGGTTGAAGATGTCCTGCTATGTTTTTATGTACAGAATGACTCCAAGATCCACGTGCACTTCGGTAGGAAGGGATGGGACCTTTAAATCTAACTGGAGTTCAGCGTTAGATTTCAAGTCTGGATCCACAGACATTACCAAGTGCCAAAAAATCAAATGCAACAGAAAATTAGAGCTTGGCAGCATAGACCCAGCGACTAAAGATTGCGCATCTACCTTCAACGAAGAGAACACAAGAAATAAAAGAATAAAGAAAAAGATGACAGTTAAATCAGCAAGCAGACAACGTGGGAATCGCAGAGTGAAGGCAAACGACAGAGAAAGGCACCGCATGCATAAGCTGAACTCCGCCCTGGATACTCTGAGAAGCGTGCTTCCAACTTTTCCCGATGACGCGAAACTGACTAAAATCGAGACTTTGAGATTCGCGCACAATTACATTTGGGCATTGTCAGAAACATTGAGAATTGCAGACCATGTTCGACAAATTTCAAATCACGATCGGGATCCGGAGAACCTCGCTGTGCCAAGCGCTTGCTTGGATGTGCGTTATAGCGCATCCAGCGCATGCGCGTCCAAGTGGCACTCTACAAACTCATCAAACTGCCAAGAAACTCAAGGCTACTACTCTGATTTATTACTAGAGGAATTTAACAGCAATTTTCAGGACAATCTGACATTTAATCTAATCTGCGAGTAGCAACGCAAATCTGGCAAAAGATGACTTTTCTTGCAAAGACCACGAATCTGACACATTGGGCATGTCAATACGCAATGGAAGTTTAAACGCAAAATAGCTCCTTTTTTAAAACTTCTTAACGCTGAAATATAATAGTTTATGACTTATAGTGTGTTATTTCCTTCTTTTTAATTCAAGAAAATAAATGAAAAACACTTTTTTTTAAACCCATTTTCATTCGAGTGCACATGTAGATTAGAAATGGTAAAAATCATAAATTAGTATTGAATCTACTTTAGTTAAGAAGCTTTAACTCTTGTCCTGCTTATGACAAGTTTCGCTCTCTGCGCATGCGCTCTACTTCCCAGAGCAACAGGTAAATAGTTGCTCAAAATAGGGTAGACGGTTGTTCAGTGTCAACAGTGTTGTTCAATATATATAAATTTCGTTAAGTAGATCTAGATGATTTTACCTATTATTATTTAGTTTGGTGTTCATGTATTGCATATGTTGTAATGTAATGCATGTTCTGTTAATTAGCAATGTTGGTCAATTACTATATTCTTCAAATAAACGAGTAATTAGATTTACTTTTACAAGACTTGTTACAGCTGCAAAAAAGCTATATTTGACTCTGACTGAAGTAGGTGTGGGTTGATGCTTACAACACAACACTACAGAATTTTGTAAAATGTATTAGTTATAATTATAATGCTTTGCAGAAAGGCTTTTATTGGAAGGCCAGCACGATTCAAAATAAACATTTCTAATAAAACAAAAAACAAAAACCTACAAACATTTTCAAAGGAATAAACCATACAGAAGTTGAACGTTGAATATGCAACATTTTATTTTTCTAGCAAGGCTGAACATGTTATTTTTATACAAAAATATGGAGAATCCAAAAGACAATATACAAACATGGAATAGATTTTACATACTGGTGTGCGTGGGGAATACAACCATGATTACATACACTTCAATTATCATCAATTTAAAACCTTTTATGAAAATCTGCAAATTCAAGAAGTGGCCTTAAGATACCCTAGCACCAATAACATGAGCCTTTTATACAATGAGATAAATGCATGGAATGAAGAAGACATTGGAATGTATGATAACAATAGCACTTAATTGGGATAGACGGTGAGATTCACATATTCAGGTGATGTCTAATCACAATTTCCTGATTACTGTTGCCAAAGTCCATTTAGATCTATGCACTTCTGAGTATGTAAGAGTTTTCACAAACATTCATATTGGCAACAAAGCAGCCCCACTGGAAGACTATCCAAATAAAGTGTTACAGATTTCCAAAGGAATTCCCCACATAAGGGAATGTGCAGTTTTATAGCAGAACGTGGGAAACATTCTACTTTGGAAAAACGGTGACTACATCATAACCCTCTGGAGGAGTGACGCGCTCACGTGCGTGTTTCTCGCAGTAAATCTTGTCCTCGACAAAAAAGTGTCCTTTTTGCTTAAGATTGATCCCGCAGTCTGTGCAGACGTAGCATTCTGGGTGGCGAAACTTATCTCGAAGTTTGACCGTCATTCCTCTTTATAGCCAAATAAAGAGAAACAAAAGTTATTTAGAAACACGTTTGCAAAAAAATCCTACAATTATAGTGAAATAATTAGAGCAGAATCCACAGGTATTATAAAAAAATTGAGTTCCAAAATGTTCCACTAGATGGCATAACACCACAAATGCACTATACAGCACAGTACAAGCAAATGTTCCAAGATGCACTTCTTTAAAACTTTGCCTAGAAAGATAAACCAATAAAGTGAAACTTACACAATCCCTGAACCACATTTGTCACAAAGAGAGAGCTTTTCAGGATTCCCAAGCGAGGCTCCAATTTTTGTACTGGGAGCCTTGACACTTCTGAAGCCTGAGGGTTTCTCTGTATCACCTGACACAAAGGCACAGAAATCCATTTAATGCTAAGGCTTTCTTTTATAGGCCCAAATATCTGACTCAAAATGTGTTTCACAGCTGTGGCAACAGACATGGCTTTAGAAACTGATGATTACGAATGACCAGAATCACAGACACCAATTTTGTCAACCGGTATGGGTAATTCAGACATAATGTAGTACGGTATACAAGGTGTGTATGAGA
Source organism: Acrossocheilus fasciatus (assembly GCA_036784905.1). Classification (NCBI taxonomy): domain Eukaryota; kingdom Metazoa; phylum Chordata; class Actinopteri; order Cypriniformes; family Cyprinidae; genus Acrossocheilus; species Acrossocheilus fasciatus. Next base: position 16,976,630 of record CM071950.1, read on the forward strand.
TTATACCGGTTTCCAGGATCTCCTGCAGAACTTTAAAAGAGGCAGACTGGCGAGGAGGCTCATTTAATTCTTGATTCTCCTGCAGCATTTTGTACACCTCAGAGTCTGCAGCTAACGCAGGCTTTGGCTGTCCAGGTATACAGGGATCTGGGCTATAAAACATGCAATAGGTCACATTGATGACATCCACAAGACAAACAATGTTATCTCAAAAGTATTATATCATTCAACTCAATCCCAACTGCCTAGTTTTGTCCCTGACAGACATAAATTCAAATAACTATACTAACATAGCACAGAAATGGAATGAGTGTAGCACACAATGATGTATATAATGGATCATGACAAGTTGGGAGGAAAAAAAAAAAAGAAAAAAAAAAAAAAACCTCTTTTAGAAATCTAGTTTAGAAAACTAGGGGTTCTCCGATCAGGATTTTGCCGATACGATCACAGATACCGATCTTTTTAAAGCCACCTTTTTATCATGTAGAATTATTTATAGTTATGATCCAATAAAGATTTTCAGACATTTATTCAGGGCCTGAATTTCACTTTTGAAAATGAATTCCCCTCTTAGGTGACTCTTGTGAAAGGGGACTTTTTTTTTTTTTTTACTTGAGGGGTGGAGATCATGTTTGATCATGCAATGCATTTTTATCTTTTTCAATCATGCACTTGTTGCACAATAGCTTACACACAGCACAAGCCTGATTTCATGAGTTATTAATGTTATTTAATGAAGAAATATGAATTGTACCTCACCTTCAGCATTATAATTACTGCATTTTACCCGCGCTGGACAGAGACTGGGACAGTGCTGCTGCATGTCAAGCTAAACCTCTTGAGATCGGTCTATATAGAGACCCCTGATCAAACATCGCAACGCGATTATCGGCCGATTGTGACTGGTAGCCGATCAATCGGAGGACCCCTATGAAAAACTTTTGAAAAAAACTACAAAGTTTAAATTTAAATGTCATGTGGTGTAGCCATCAAGATATTTTTAATGCATGTACTTATAAAAGATTTCGATTTCAAATAAATGCTGTTGTTTTGAACTTACTCAAAAAAAATGTTTTTTTTTTTTTTTAAATTCTCGACCCCATGTTTTTGAATAGTAGTGTATATTTCAAGATTAAAAATATATTTAATAAAAATCTATAATTATATTATATTATTAATGAATAAAAACATAAGATTTTTGGGGAGTTGCAATCTGAACTAACTTTGCCTTGTCATGTCAGATCATCATTATCAGTCATGAAGGTCTGCAGGTTACCTAGAGGACTCTGTAATATTATTTCCCGTTTTATGTTTTTTTTCTGCTTGTTGGTTGTACCACATAACTTTGTGACAAATATGTCAGCGAGGTGTGCATCATACTTCTTATTGGCTTCATTGGAGGCAGCAGAAGTCTGAACGTCATCCACTGCACTGTTGAAACTCTTAATGTTCTCAGAGGAATACAGGCCAGAGGGGTTATTGTACATGTTGGTGACCACCCTTGGACTGCCAGAACTGAAAGGCATGGCACTCCTGTTATGAGCAGAGCCTATATGTTTCACATCCTACAGAGAAAAAGAGGTACTATGAGAGTACAAAATCTCAAAAACACGTCAAACAGAACTGTAACTTTAAAAGGTTATTTCACCCAAAAAAATATTTGATTATTTACTCACCCTCATTTTATTCCAAACCTGTATGACTTACTTGAAAAAAATAAACTCCATATAATGAAAAAAAATCAGTGAACTCTAATGTTGCTTTGGACTCCACTAACTTTCACTGTATGAAGAAAATCATTCTTCAAAATATCTTCATTTGTTTTTCACAAAAGAAATGCAGTCATAAAGATTTGGAATGACACTAAAGCATAGCCAAAGACATAAGATCATTTCATAAGAATTGAAGAACTATTCAGACCAGAAAAAAAGGTTTGAGAATCAATCATAACTTCTTTTTTTTAATAACTGTAGATATTATTACCAAGTTGATGTGAACAGACCATTTAACAACAGAAAAAAAAACAGAAGCGGAAAAGTTTTTCGACACTAATGACATTGTGAAACTTTCCTCTGTTAACAACATATTTAACAGTTGTTTCTTATTATGTTTCTCTCTCTGCTTAAATAAGGAAACATTTATAACACCCAAACTATGTAGTCAGACTCCACACACTTCCTATGATCATTCACATTCTGACCCTAAATTTCCAACATAGCCTGCAGGATGTGGGTCTTGCGTCATGGTTTTGGCTGATAAACCTACTGGTCTCCATGGATAAGGCTTGTTAGGACATAAACAATGACTTCACTTTGGCAGCCTATGGTGCCGTGCCTTTATTTGTTTAGCGGCTATGGTTCTGTTATGTATGACAGCCTCATACACCATGAAGGCCTTTAAAGCTCATTGAAAATGATCAAGGGTCTGTTTAAAAATTCCATTCCTCAGCTCCCAGATATGTAGAGTTAAAACGCACCTGTGTTTCTTTATTGGCCAGATTCATCTTGTATGGATTGGCCTTTCCTTCTTCAGTGACCAGTGGGGACCACATTTTCGACTCTGATCTACAAAAAGCAAAAAAAAAAAAAAAGAAAAACTTTCATACAGTGAATCAGTAAATGATTAAAGTAAAACCATCATGGCTCAACAATAAAACAAGCCTGGGCCCAGTGTGAGAGTTTCAGACACGTTGATGCAGTTGTACTGATCATGTATTGCATAAGTTTGCATGCATAAAAACACATTGGGTTGTCTGTCATATATTGAACACCATTGTTGCAAATTCTGCTGATTTAGACTCGTCACCCAGGTGACGTTATCTAGCTGACTGACACAGATAAGGATATGTTGAAATTGTGAGAATGACTTGTTACAGACTTCAGTAAAAAAATAGACCCAGCAACAATTTACCTTGCATGCCATTATCTAACTAAAACCTTAGTGATGTTTGTCACACTTAAAGATTCTTTTCTGGTACAAATTACCTGACCAGTGGGAAAAAAAAAAAAAGTGAAAAAAATGCACTAAAACATAAGAGAGGACCTCAGTACAAGGACCAGTGGAGTAATGGCACCTTAATGGTTAATAATATCGAATATATAATGTCTGGAAGAATTTAATAAAAGCCTACATTTCTGTTTGTTTTTGGAAGATGTTTCATTTTTCTGGGTGCTCTACATACTCTCAGCTAACAATATATTCAGACAAACCACTGCATGTTCCCCTTTGCAAAGTATTGCCCCACCTGTCAATGGAAAGCACCATTTCCTCAATGCAAGCTTTAATTTTATTCTGTGCTTCCAGGTGAGTCATGCCCTCTGTTGACTCTCCATCTATGGCCAGGATCATGTCCCCCATACAAAGGTCAGCTTGAGCCGCTTTGCTTCCTGGGGTCACCTGATAAAAAAAATAAATAAATCAAAACTGGTCATCATCATCATAACCTAAAAGGCTTTAGAATAAAATTGTGTAGTTTTTCTTGCCCAAATATAAACTTAAAAGAATATGGCAGAATTTTGAAAATAACTTCTCTTTGATGTAGATTTTAGTTGTTACATGATGACTTCCTCTATAAAGTGTCAGGGTGTGCACCTTGTTTCTGAGAAAAACGTTATGGTTAAACGTGCACTCAGAAAGCTTGATTTATTTCAAATAGAACACAAGATGTTTGTTTATGAACTGCTTCCACTTCACACAAATTGTTTATTTATTTTCTGGACACTCTTGGATCCAACCCTAACTACAGGGCCGTTCACATCAAGGATGATAACTATATTGATAACTGTAACTATAAAGTTAAAATTAATTGTTCTAATTCTATAAGAATAGGAAAGTCCACACCAGGACTGTAATGATAATGACAGAGGAATGGTACCAGTAGAATCACAGATGACATAACTGCAGCACTTACAATAAACAGAACATTTGTGCATTGTTGTGGACACTAATATATTTATTATAGTAATCGTTCTTGGTGTGATCAGGCCTTAATTTTTACGTTGAGCGTTGGCAGGAAGTGCTATGTATGAAACAAACTACTCTTGGTCATGTGATCTCAACATGGTGGCACCCATGAAAGGGAGACCCACTCTATGTAAAAATAAAGTAGCTTATTCTAGTAGTCTGATGACAAGATACTAATGCAAGTGAACAACATTTTAATATATATATTTTAAAAAAGTAGTGTTTCTCTAGGTTTACAACTTACAGTTATCCAAAATATTGAGTGCCCCTTTAAGAGATGAACGGCATCTTGTTGCGGTTGAAGGTACAAGTTTGAAACGCACGCTTGAGTGTCACATTACCATAATAACGTGCATTCATGCCATGAATACTTGTAATGTTTTGAAATGAATAAGCTTAGATGACTGAAACTAATCTGCGAAACCATATGGAATCACCTACAGAACTAGTTTGCGAAAGAACCTGATTTCACCTCAGGATGAGCTAGTTATTCGCCAATTTGTTCTACGAGACTGACTCCTGAACATTTTATTCCAAGTGCTCGACACATTGCGACATTGAAGTTCAGATCTATATGGTCGCGTTCACGTGCGTTTCTGATGGATGCTGCTGAATGCAGGCGTGACACGTTTTTCATAAAGTTTAACCAGTCTGTGGAGTATAATATGTTGGCCGAGTAATGTCTATGAAAGCTATGTTCCCTCTGTGCTAAATGATTAACAAATCCAAAGTTAATTCCTTACCCTCGAGATAGTCAGAGGTTGTTCGAAATCTTTCCCCCCGACCAGACGGAAGCCCCACGGTCCGGGACCTTGTAAAACAACTCGTAAAGGCATTACACTTCCAACACGTAGCCTAAATGGCTGAATAAACTGAATTAGTGCAGTGTAAACTGTGCTATGAACTCTGCAGTTTGGAGTAGCTTAACTGTAGCGGGACAGGGCGTTCACGTTGAAGAGACCATACCTGGGCGGAGCTTCCTCAGAAGTGAGCGAATAATGTCAGGTCTCTGTGCTGATAAGAGCTTATTTCCTATGTTTGTTTAGGGGTGGACCGTTACGTCATCTTATATTGAAGTTTACCATGTATGGAAGAGCCAAATCCTAAAATTTGGTATGTGCCACTCCCAAATCCACTCGGATTCCTGGCAAGGAGGGCTCGCGCAAGACATATGCTTTCCAGGCTATGGATTACATTCTCAGCATTCCCCAAAAGTGGATCAAGTGGAGACAAAACAGGCAACGCGGAAGCACAATGTCAATATTTTCAAATTTACATTAAAGGCTATAGAGTTGTATAAACTTAATAAAGATCAGTAGCACCTCACAGAACGGCCTACAGTACAAGTAAAGACAGGCTGCCACATGATTTTATGAGCATTTGAAATAATGAGAAGGACATTTCATGTGCTCTTCAAGTCAGTTTTTGACATGTTGCTAAGACATTTCACTCAAACTTTTTCAGATAAACTGCCTTTGTCCAGGGGCTGTATTACAAACAACTTCCTCCTATCTTAATTTCTTTCAATTTAAAAATGTTTCCCAAGCAAAATGATAATGGTTAGTAAACAGATAAGGATTCTGAGTTAGTAAGTTATATACAGAGCCACCATGCCGGATGCAGTTAGAATGTCATGGCCATGGGGAACATTGAACTGAACAATCTTAACTTCTTACTCGGTTACACCCGCAGAGTTTAACCCTGATCACACCACAGTTGCCAAGTCCGCGTATTATACGCGACCTTGGGCTTCTTTTTTTTTTTTTTTTTGTAAAATTGAGGGATAAAAAATCCCTGGTTGCGGGTTTTTGGGCTTATTTAAAAAAATATTTGGTTGCTTGTTTGGGAAATCTGACAAGCAACTTCGTTTCTTTATTTATCTTCGCCGTATCCTCCAGTGCATTGATTGACACTCGGTCTGCTCGCAGTTAATAGCCAACCAGTGCAATAATATAAGTGCTGTAGCGTAATTTGCCAAATGTTCCTCCTCCTCATTGGAGAAAAATCACATTCAAAAAGAAGGCGCGTGACGCTGTAATCCAAGCGATGATAGAAGTAGACGTAGAGGAGTGGGATGACTTTCTTTTAGCCTAATTTTTATGTTTTTGTAATGTACTCATTATCGGGCTGTAATAAAAAACAAGTAGTCATAATACTGAGTAAGTACATTTGGTTCGAATAGCCTGGTATGGCAAGATGTTTTAAAATGTATTTATTTTTTAACATTTAAATTTAGACCACATTATTAGATTACCTTTTGACTTCATGAATACACATAAATGACAGCTTAATGATTTTTAAAATCTTTTTTACAATCTTTTTTAATAATATTATATAATATTTTCTTTTTTAATATAATATATATATATTATAATTTAATATAATATTTTATATATTTTCACATTTTGTTTTTTTAAGTAATTTATTTGATAGTTATGTATACATTATTTTATTTTAAATGGAAGAAAAACCTGTTTTTGACCTCAAAATAAAGCACTTTGCCTCTGTATATGGCTGTGGGGACGAGCAGTTTTGTGGTGCTTGGAATTCTTTATAATTAATTAAAAACAAATATTGCCACATTGATGACTCAAGAAGGTGTAATTGTTCAAATATTGTTTCATTTAAAAAAAAAAAAAAAAAAAAAAAATTATATATATATATATATATATAATTCGTAACCAAGTGTTTTTCAAGTGTAATATTTCTAAGGCTAGGGACAGAAAAATTGACATTTCCATAGAATTACTCCTATATATTTTAGGCTATAAATATGTGGCTATGTTACGGCTTCCCTTTGAAGCTCTTGTGCTTTTCTCCTTTTCCATCTCTCCAATCCTATTCTGCTCACAGGTGATTGGAGACGAGTTTTGTTCCCACTTTTGTTGCAGTTTCCAAATTTTTGTAAAATAGCTTCTGTTTTTGCTTTTCATATAAAAGAGTGGTTTCAGTGTAATATGTTGCAGGTTCATTTATTGGTAATAAATAACTGGTAATAAATAATATTGATGATAAATTATCAAAAATAAAAATATATATATACATATTGGGCTTGTTTTGGGATTGTTTTTGAAGCTGCGGTTGCTTATTTGTCTTGCGAGAGTTGGCAACTGTGGATCACACCTGCCTGTAAATTTAAAAGGGTTCTAAAGTCTGTCAGTAACAGTTTCAGGTATTAACAAAACGTTGATTCAAAAGGAGATCCAGAAGGAGATCAAACAGTTTCGATTTCAGTGTACTTTATGGACCTTTTTCACATTTTCAGGTTTGTAGCAGGATAAATTCCTAAAGAGGTAAACAGTAGACCATTGTATAGCCTATAATTTTTGGACTTACATTTGCTCAACATTTGCATTCCCATGACTTTTCAAAAGAGAGAGAGAGAAAGATAAAGCTATGAGAGATAAAACTATGATAAGGAGGAGAGAAATTATGTCAAACAATCAGTTACACCCTCAGAAACTAGAGACTTCATGACAGCAGTGTTGACCTTTTTTTTGTAATTTAATGCTAGCATAACACACAAATAAAGCTAAATTTAGGCTACTAATTGATTTATTGCAGAAATACATCATCACAGTCTGTGATAAAACCATTAGTAAACCCATTTGCAAAGAGAAATTGTTCCAAAATGTAGAATTAAATAAAGTATAAAAAAAATCACAGCATAGTATCGCGATATTTTTCGCGGCAATACTGTATACACGGACGCCAAGTATCGATCTTTTACTATTTGGTAGAATAATAAAATCAATTTCTTTACAGTACACTAGATAGTGTTGATTTTTTTTCTGGTGAGGTCAGCTGGGTCACCTTCAGCATGACGTAGGCAAAGTCTCTTATTCTATCTTTGAGGTAAAATAGTAAAATAAAGATGGCAGCGCGGCATTGAGGAAAGTTATCGGGAAAGACCAGTCTGCGTTTAAATCGGATGCAAGACTGTTTTATTTATTTTAAATTGAACAGTAATTTACTTTCAAAAGCCCTACTTACTGAAGGGTACCCACAACGTTTTTGTACAAGTTCAAGTTTCATTGTTCAAAATACCTGTAATAGTGCATACCTGTTTACATTTAAGACTAGATTAGACTGTAATACAAATAATGGAGTTTGCCAGGTGCATACAACATTTATGACAGGTTTTCATGAAAGTGTTGGTCAGTTTCTCTGCTTGACAATCCCACTTTTCACTGCAGCAATAAAATTGAAGTGAGATAAACTGAGAAATGTTTCTTTTAGTTAAAACAGATGTTGCCAAAGTTTTCTTTTGAGGACATAGTTTCAAGTTGAAAAGAGGTAATAAATCACAATAATATTGTATCGTGACACAAGTATTGTGATAATATCTTATTGTGCGGCCACTGATGATTCCCACCCCTAATATATTAGTGCTGCCAAACGATTAATTGCGATTAATCACATCCAAAATAAATGTTTTTGTTTACATACTATGTATGTGTACTGCAGGGTTCCTCAAATCTTTCCCTGGAGGGCCAATCTGCTGCAGAGGTTAGCTCCAACCCTGATCAAACTCACCAACCTGTGATTTTCTAATGAATTCGAAGACTTTGATTAGCATGCTCAGGTGTCTTTGATTAGGGTTAGAGCTAAACTCTGCAGGAGTGAGCCAGATTTGAGGATGCCTCGTGTACTGTTTTTATTTATTATGTATATATAAATACACACAGTATAGATTTTGAAAATATTTACATGTACATACATTTATGTATTTATATTAGTATATTTTATATTATAGCCTATACTAAATATATAAACATAGCATATTTTTCTTAAATATGTACATGCATGTGTTTTTATTTATATATACATAATAAGTACAACAACAGAACAACCTAATGGACAGCAACCAATCTGGCTTTAGAAGTGGACATTCAACCGAAACTGCCTTGCTCTCAGTTGTTGAAGCCCTAAGACTTGCAAGAGTGGCTTCCAAGTCTTCATTACTTATCTTGCTGGATCTGTCCTCTGCTTTTGATACGGTCAACCACCAGATCCTCCTGTCAACCCTATTGAGAAAGGGCATCTCAGGAACCGCACTCCAGTGGTTTGTGTCTTACCTCTCAGATAAGTCCTTCAAGTTATCTTGGAGAGGTGAGGTATCATCTAGCTCCAAGTCGTAACATCTAGCTACTGAGGTGCCTCAGGGCTCAGTTCTTGGACCACTTCTCTTCTCTGTCTACATGGCATCACTAGGTTCTGTCATTCAGAAACATGGCTTTTCATATCACTGCACTCTCAGAAATAAAGGTACAAAAGGTGTCACTGGGGCAGTACCTTTTCAAAAGGTACACTTTTGTACCTATTAGGTTCAAATATGTACACTTTAAGTACTAATATGTACCTTTAAGGTACCAAAACGGACCCTTAATGTACAAACATGTACCTTTTGAAAAGGTACCGCCCCAGTGACAGCTTTTGTACCTTTATTTCTGAGAGTGTGCTTTGCTGATACACTTGTGCTTTACACTCAACTCTACCTCTCATTCCATCCTGATGATCCGAAGATAGTTACTCGCATCTCAGCATGTCTAACAGACATTTCTTGCTGGGTGAAGGACCATCAACTTCAACTCAGCCTAGCTAAGACAGAACTGCTTGTAGTTTCGGAAAACCATTCACTTCATCACAATTTCACCTTCCAGTTAGGCTCATCAACCATAACTCCTTCAAAAACAGCCAGAAACCTTGGAGTTGTGATTGACGATAAACTGAACTCCAAGCTCTTGTTCTGCCCAGACTTGACTATTGCAATGCTCTCTTAGCAGGTCTTCCAGCCAATTCCATCAAACCTCTACAATTAATTCAAAATACCGCTGCAAGATTAATCTTTAATGAGCCGAAAAGAACACACATCACCCCTCTGTTCATCAATTTGCACTGGCTACCAATGGCTACTCGCATTAAAATTCAAGGCATTAATGTTTGCCTACAAAACCACCTCTGGCTCTGCACCCCTTTACCTAAATTCAGTACTTCAGACTTATGTGCCCTCTAGAAACTTGTGTTCTGCAAGTGAATGATGCATTATTGTGCCATCCCAAAGACGCACAAAATCACTTTCACTGACTTTTTCATTAACTGTTCCCACCTGTTGGAATGACCTGCCCAACTCAATCCGAGCATCTGAATCCTTAGCCATCTTCCAGAAACGACTAAAAACACATCTCTTCCATCTTTATTTGACCCTCTAACTCTAGCACTCTCTATTCTAATTCTATTTTATCTATCTGTCTTCTTTTTATTTAAAAAAAACACACACACACTTGACCCTCTATCAATTGAATATTTATTCTCTAACTGTAACACTAGCTTTCTTTTTTCTATTCTATCTACTTGTTTCTTAAAAAAAACATAGCATAAAACACTAGGTTTCTTTTTTCTATATTCTATCTACTAAAAATAGATATATTCTATCTATCTAAAAAAAAAAAAAAAACCTTGCTACGTGTACTGTGTTAGGCTAACAGAGACTTATCATAGCACTTGCATGTTGTTGCTCTTTTGTTGGTTTTGACTGCTTCTATTGTCCTCATTTGTAAGTCGCTTTGGATAAAAGCATCTGCTAAACGACTAAATGTAAATGTAAATGTAAATATACACAGTACACACTCATATATTATGTAAACAAAAACTTTTTTGGATGCGATTAATCACGATTGATCGTTCGACAGCACTAATATATATATATATATATATATATATATATATATATATATATATATATAGAGAGAGAGAGAGAGAGAGAGAGAGAGAGAGAGAGAGTAAACTAGGAAATATCAATAACAAATTGCATTAGAAACCACAGCAAAGCAATGTTGACTTTGTGTGTAGTTTAATGCAGATAAAATATAATCAATCAATCAATCAATCAATCAATCAATCAATCAATCAATCAATCAATCAATCAATCAATCAATCAATCAATCAATCAATCAATCAATCAATCAGTCTATCTATCTATCTATCTATCTATCTATCTATCTATCTATCTATCATACATATATATACATACACATACATACATTTCCAGATTTATGAAGTTGCATCAGTTATGAAAGTCAACCCACAGTGTAACAAAGTGTATTGTGTTTGCATGCAATGAGATATTGTGAAATGTTAAATAATGTAAAATAAATAGATAATGAACAAATAAAATGAAATATAAGTACAAAATAAAGTATAGCTACAGAGAAAAGAAAATAGCAATACAAATTAATAAATAAATAAAAAGCAACAATTGAATACAATTTTTAAAAAGAAATCTCTCTTTGTCTGTCTCCTGACACCATAAATAGAAATTTTATTACACTGGATAGATTTTAATATCATTGGCCCAATACTTTGTATTAAACCATTAATTTGTCTTATTAAAATAATTACTTCAATTAAGATTAAAGTAGAAATTTGGCCTCTTTATATAAACATCAGAGGATCAGCTTAAATATTTTCCTTAATTAAAAACTAAAAAGTAACTAAAGTAAAGGAATACTTTACACTAATACACATACTTTGCATTAAATCATTATTTTATCTTATTAAAATAAAAATAATTACTTAAAGTTAAAATTAGGCTACTTAAAAAAATGTTATGTAATAAATCTATAAGTAGAAATTTGGCCTCTTTGTATATATATATATATATATATAAACAGAGAACCAAATTAAATATTTTCCTCAATCCCTAACAGAATTTAAAATTTCTCTTTCCATTAAAAGTTGAAGGCTACAGCCTGTTAGCACTGAAGAAGCCTGTTGGCGGCACCACCGGTACGTAATGTACGTAAATCAGATGTGCTGTACACCCATGACCAACAGAGGTCATCCTCAACCCTTCGCACTCAAACATACGGGCAGTTTTGAAATGTCTAAGTGTTGTTTTCGTTTCCACTTATTTTTTCCGTGATGACAGCACTGTGAACGACAGAACCACAAACACACTGCTCGTTCTCAAATGATAATGTTTGCGTTCGACTTCAATAATTAAAGCGTTTGAGCGCGAGATCAAAACACCACTGAAGTTCATGAAGTTTATTTTAGTCTTCTAGAGAGTGTATCTACATCACACCAAGCTGAAACACAGTGTTTAGCACGCCTTCTAAAATATGAATATTGTAGTGTTTGCATGAGATAACAATATAAAGATAGAGAATTTCTAAGTTCCCTATGCTGTTCTTTTTAAAGACACGGTATTAATGTTGTTCCTCTTTGATGGTGAGCTCTGTTGAAAAGCAGAAGTAAAGCATGTGACCTGAAACTATCAGTACAAGTTGGTGAAAGTATGACTTTATGTTGTGTTTCAGTCCTGTGGTTAGTGCTGAGGCCCCTCTGCCCCTGGTACCCCTCAAATGTGTCATGAGTGGAGCTAGAAAGGTGTCTTGTGATGTCATTGTGTGGGACTCGGTTCAATAATGAGAGTTGGAGCTCAGGAGTATGTTGTCAGAAGACGTCATGCGGCAGAGTGAGATCAGGGGGGGCGTCGTTTTGTTGAGTACGGGGCCAACGGTGACATTTTGAGCTGTTAACACCTTCTCCCTCTCCAACCCACAGACTGACGCAGTTGGGTTTGACCAACAGTACGAGCAGGTGCTCAGTGGTCAGATACAGAGGGAGATGGGGGCAGGACATATATCGTCTGTACAAAAAATAAATTAATTAATAAATGTAAAAAAAACAAACAAACAAAAAAAACCAAACAAAAAATATATATAAAGTATTTAATACAAGGCGACGCTTAGTTAAAGATTTAGCTAAAGCTAAATAGTTATGATAAATAAATAAATAAATAAATAAATAAATAAATATTTTAATTAAACTGCAACAGAGATACTATATTTTTCTTTCTTAACATAATCTTCATAATATTTCATTTATTGATATTACTGTTATTATTGTTGTTGTTCATCATAATCATCATCATTTTAGCCATTTTCTGCAATTAATTCAGCTGTAAACTATGTTTTGACATTAATTTGATCACACTGGATGTTTTACACTTTTTTAATAAAATCATAATCTTATTCATCTAAATAAATTACTTCAATTAAGATAAAAGTTGATTTTTCTCAATTTAAATTTTAATATAATATTCTATTTCATAAATATTTTGCAAAATATTTCAACCAATTAATCAATAAATAAGCAAATAAATGTTTGTTAAAATTCACACACACACACACACACACACACACACACACACACACACACACACACACACACACACACACACACACACACACACACACACACACACACATTTATATATATATATATATATATATATATATATTATTGTTATAACCAAATTATGCAATTAATTCATGTGTAGGAGTTTAAATGTTTTTATTTTGTTTTGTCTTATTTTGTAACACTGGATATATTTTACGCAAAATACCTTTTAATAAATTATTATTTTATCTTATTAAGCTAATCAATTAGCTTCAACTAAGTTTAAAATTGTAAAAGTCTATAATATAACTTTTGCAATATAGGCTAAACTTTAAATGCATTGTATGTTGATTTTGCAAAAGTGTATGACAAACTCTTTCACTCTCAAAAGCACACAGCGCAAAATTTTCTGGTTACATCTGGTGTATGCAACCTAGTCTGTACTGTAAGTCTATGTGTTTCAGCTCGTGTTATATACTGTTTTCAAAGTAAGTATAAGAGTGTGTATGAGAGTGAAAGTGTTTGGAGGTGTGGCACTGAATGAAGAAAATACATTAAGTATGAATGGAATTTGTGAATGGAATAGTGATAAGTTCAGTATGTATCGATTTTAGCTCAGATCTGAGTCAGATCATTTTCAAGCACAGACCGTTCTAATGCAGGTCTCTCTGTAGGGTTATAGGGATTTTCCCTCTGTGCTGAAATCTGAGATTCATGGCACATGAGGTAAGCCTTTCAGTCAAACACGCAGGCAATATGTAATTAGACAGACCTTCAGGACACTTGCACATGCCTCTCTTTCTCCAAGCAAAACTGTTTAATGAGTACACCTGAATTTGCAGTTGTGTGAGATAGATTTGCTTGCTGAAGTGAATCTGAATGGGCTTTGTGACCTTTAGATCAGAATAGTGTGAAAGTGGCATGTTTCATCTGCTACTCAAATAATTTTGTGTAGCTTATATAAAACATATTAAGCAGGATTTTCAGATTCAAACATTAATGTTTCTACACTGGAAAATAAAAATGGTGCAAATGCAATTTTCACTAAGAAATCGATAGTCAATTTGACAAATAATAACAAAGAAATGCAAGTAACACATTGAATTCAACTAGAGATTGACCGATAATCGGTTTAACCGATTTTCCTTAATATTTAAAGATTTTTCCATCATTTGAAATTGGTTTATATCGGATCCACCAATAAAGCCCACATTTTTTGCGCGCATGCATCACTGCGTCTGAAGGGAGAGGAATCAACTTAAGAGCTATTAACGCACAAATGAGATACGTTACATAAATGATAATTGATTTGCAGTTTAAGCTTGGCGCTAAGGAACTACACTAATTAAATAAAGCAGCCTTAAAAGATCCACTAATTTAAACGTCCCTAAATAATATGAACATTTACTACACACTGTTTCGCTAACAAACATCTAAGTAATTACAGCTCTGTGGAAATGAATGATTTATTATCTATTATAAACAGGCACATACACATGCTGTACTGGAAAAACCAAAAATCATGGTAGTGAAAAATCAAGACCGCCCGATCATGCTAGTATTTTCTTATTAAATATACTCCAATAATCCTTTTTATTTACAACTTTATTTTCAAATTTTAGAGTATAGGAGTCTACCTTTTTGTTTTTGGGGGGAAATTTTTGTATCAGTCCTTTTCCAAATTGCCTTTCTTTATAGCAAAGAAATCACTGTCTCTCACCGGCGCCAGATAACAAAGCTTGGCATTGCAGCTTTCATTCAATCACCATTCATAAACACAGTACATTATTAGACTAAAGTAATGTGATCTTTCCTTGTGAACTTCCTCATTCTCCTGGTGAGAGCAGCGCACAAGAAAAGGCAGTTCTGTGAGGCGTGTCATCCATTTCCCATCACGCAACGATATGTGTGTGTGCTCGTGACGGAGGACAGGGGGAGGAGCTTGACTGGAACTGAGAAGTTTGGCTCTGTTGTGTTTTGCCCTGGCTTTGTTCCAGGGCAGAAATGCTCTGACCGAACATGTATCATTCTAATGTAGACGTGCAAATGACAAAAGACTTAGGAATCCCTTTTCAGCACAGCGTTGAATGCTGGTAACAAGATAATGATATTGTGCTAAAGGTTTATATGCTTTGGCTGGGAGCCAACTCATGTTAAACACAGAAGCACTTATAGATATGACAATGCATATACTGGAAAATAAGTAGGAGTGTATTAGGATTATACAGCAACTGCATCACTGTGGTCACAATTTTTTGTTTGTTTGTCCCAACACCTTGTGTTTTCCAGAATCGCCGCTTATTTTTGATCAGTATGATGTGCAAATATTAGTTGCTGTTAAACTGTGAGTGTTTTTTATTTTCATGTTCTTCATTAGTTCCAGGAAGGTAAAACAAACAAACGTCACTTATTTTATTCACTGTCATCTGCTCAAGTATTTTCCACCAAGATCTGTGCGATTATTACCTCATGATAGTAGTTATGACAACATTAAGACTTATGATCTGATATGATCAAAAGAACTCTATTGCATCATTAACCTGTTACCTTTGCCCTCATTAACATCCATAACTGCCAACTTTTTCTAATGAAACACAACTTACTAAAATCCCACAGTAATGCTTGTACTGTACCTGCGTATGAATTGTTGTTTCTGTTTAGGAGCTGCATTGTGGTTTGCTACAGAACGACAGGAAGCCACGATTTTAAACGGCATATCTTCCAGATAAGACCATAAGAGGAGTCTGTCTTCAAGTGTGTCCTGTATTCACAGGTATTGACGTCTCTGGGGAAAGCAGCTCTTTGGGGAAAGCAGCTCTAGTTCATACTGGCTATAAACCACACAATTTCAAGAAATCTTGTGAGCTTTATCAGAATATAGAAAGAGATTGTTTAAAAAATCCATGTACTTACGTCTTTACTATAAATGTTTACCTAAAAAAATCAATGACTCACACCATTGGCTTGAAGGCCTGTGATTGTTCCTGTTTTTATGTACAGGATCCGAAAGCATTTTCTTTGACGCTTAAAAAGAAAATTCTGAAAACTTACCCTCAGGCCATCCAAGACATAGATGAGAACAGATTTGGAGATACACTGCATTGAATGGATGTCGTCAGAAATGAGTTCAAACAATTGATGAAAACATCTTAATAATTCACAAGTGATTTAAGTAATCCACAAGCTGACAATTCAATGGTTTGGCTTTTATTAATGCTGAAGGCTGCCAAATGAAGCTAATTTCGTGAGAAGTCTATTATGATCTCTATGTATTGTATGTGAAACGCACAGAGTTTCTGCTGATAGTGTACTTGACAGAGAAGTCTTGAGAGGTTGTAGATGTTGCATCATCCATTCTGGGCTGTTTCTACAAGATTTTTTAAAACTGATTGTATCTCTAAACTGTGTAAACTGTGTGAAAGGTGATATTATTACCTAAAATTGACTTGTTCTGATGTATCTGATCAGGAAGTCTTATTATTATTATTATTATTATTATTATTTAATTAATACATTTATTCAGCATTTAAGTGATCAAGTGACAGTAAAGACATTTGTCATTGCAATTTGTTATTTTGAACTTTCTATCTAATCATAGAATATGGAAAAAAATATTCTGCTTTTCACAAAAATATTAAGCAGTCAAATTGTTTTCTAAATTGATAATATAAGAAATAAAAATGTTACTTGATTTATAGTATGATTTAGAGTAATGGCTGCTGAAAATTCAGCTTTGCGATCACAGGAATAAATTACATTTTAAAATATATTTAACTAGAAAAGAGTTATTTTCAATTTAAATAACATTACTGGTTTTAGTGCATTTTTGATCGAATAAATGCAGATTTGGTGAATGTAAGAATCTTCGGTCCCACTTTATATTAGGTGGCCTTAACTACTGTGTACTTACATTTAAATTAATAATTTGGTACAATGTACATACATGTGTACATACATGTTTTTACATTGTACTTATATTTTTAAAAATCCCTGCATGTAATTACATCTGTAATTAATTTATGTAATTACATTTTTAATTACACTGTTGACACATTCCTTACACCTTAACCCACCCTTAAACCTACCCAGACCACCAAACCTGTCCCTAACTTTACCCGTATCCCACCTCAATAGCTGCAAAAGTGTTTTGCAATACAATATGAACACAATAAGTACATTGTACTTATTTTTTATGTAAATACATAGTAGTGAAGGCCACCTAATAAATAAATAAATATTATTTATTAAAAAAAAAAATGAATAAAGTGGGATTGAATCTTCTTTCAGAAACAAATTTATCAACTCTAAACTTTTGAATGGTAGTTTATATTTTTACAGAGTCATATAACTTCTATCTCAGGAGGGTGTTGGTAATTTAAATGATTTTACCCATGTAGGTAATTTCTAATTGATCATTAATGCAGTTTGTTTAACTGATGGTGTATGCAATATCCCTGTATGTACAAAATATAAAAATGATCACCATTATTTTAAAATAGCCCAGTATTGAAATGACATAAAAAGAGAAACTAAAAGTAAAAGAGTATATTTCCAAATTGTTGAAAAAAGTGAATCAAAAAATTTCATTAGGAAGTAAAAAATTCCAACGTTTCAAAATCAATTGAGTAACTCAGCAGCATAACAATAATGTGTTTCTAAGCATTATATATATATATATATATATATATACACATGTAACCCTGTTGGGTGTTGAAACCACTTGAATGACACAATGACTGATTCACTGGTTTTCATAATTTCATTGTTAGGAGCATAATAGGTTCAGAAATATGAAAGCCAGTCTCCTCTTAATTCTTATAACTGAATGTTATATGAAAAGACATATGTACACCAAATTGAGTTTAATTCTTTATTTACCTGAACTTTGGAATGTGAAACAGAAACAGATGATGCATTCAAATTACCAGTGTGAATGAAAGCAAGCATCGGTCATCTCCATATATCAGTAATGTAGCCACAAATCAGCTCAGAATGTATCAAACATGACATATATGAAAATCACAAAATCCATGTTCAGCTGTATAAAAAAAACAACATAAAATGCTATATAAAAGCTTGTGTATGTTGAATAAAGTAAAAACAAAACAAGACATTGAGTAACCAAAGAAAACCCTTGTTTAAACAGTACATTTGAGAACCTAGGATAAGAAGCATGTTTAAAATGACATAGCCATTACCGAGGGACAATTCCCTGCTAGTTCCCACTTTAAGGAACACAATTAACCTGTCACAAGTGAGCGTTTGAGGACAACTGGTCCCAAACTTCTCCAATATGACCATCAGACTTATGTACATAAACATTTCATAAAATCTCACTGCTTTACCTAATTGGTCGCAGCATCTTACAGTATTTCCAGGACAACAAGCCCTTCTGATTTTCAGAAAATACATTCAGTGAACATGAATCTGAGTCTACATTTAAAGAACAAAATCATGAACATCTTGAACACTTATGGAATTCGACTCTATTCGGGGTAGTACTGCCAGGTGAAAGAATCAAGATGGCTCTCCTGCCCCATGCCGCTGGCAGGGTAGGAAATCTGCGAGACCCTCTGATTGGGCCCACCAGCTTCCATTTGTCTCATGGTCTCTGCGGTACTTCCATTTGGGGTGATGGAGTTCAGGAGCGCGGTAAAGGACTGCACACAGTCCGAGCTGGGCCCCAGCACAGCCATGTTGCTTGACCCTTGAGCTTCCTGTTTCAGTGGTAGGACTGACTGATGATTGCTGATGAGGTTTTGAAATAAATCTTCATCTATGTTGCCTGTATACAAGTAGCTTGTTCCCATTGACCCACCGGTGCCCGTTGCCCCATTCTGGGTGCTTTGAGGCTGTTGTTGGCCATAGTTATACCAGTTATGGGCTCCTTCTACTCCTTGCCTTTGAGGTGGCTGTTGGGATTGCTGTACCTGCTGGTTCTGCTGGTTCGGTTGGTCCTGTCGAGGCTGGCTGCTGGTTGGGCCATTAGAGTGAAGAAACTCCAGATCCATTTCGGTCAGTAGAGGAAGGCTGTTTCCACTTTCCCCTGTGGTGGGCATGCTGGGACTTGGGTTCACCTGCTGTAGGCCCACTCCATTACTGGTGGTGTTGGCGATTGGACTGGACCATGCTTGACTGTGTGTTCCTGATGGTGGGGTTTCTGTTAGGGGTGGCATCATGGGGCAGGACTGAGGGACTTTGTTATAATAGCCTGTTGGATTTTGGCGCATCACCCCATGGTTTGATGGACGATAATAATTTGTTGGCTCTGTAAAAAGAATACGTATATAAGTACATATATATGGAAATTTTTTTTATATTGCTAGTTCGTATGGCTTACATGAATAGTGCCTTGCATCTTACCCATTTTGATTCTCTGGTTCATCAAACCTGTCGAAGGCACTGCTTTTGGTCTGTTCATGAAGCTCATGGGTCCTTGGGAGAAGCCAGAGAAGGATTTCATCTGGCTTTCAATTTTACGTTTCTTCTCTTGACAGCCATATGGATCTGAAAAAGAAAAGGGACATTACGCTCATGTTTGTCTTTCAAATCTACTAGCAAAATAAAGTGACATAAAACGGTACATTATATTAATATCTGTTGCACTATTTTTAACAAGGCAGGGTTGGTACAGGTTGAGGGGCAACTCCTAAAAAAATGGTATTTATGGTAATAAATCATTTAAAGATATCTATAAAAGAAATACTTTTTACTTTGAAAAATATATTTTTACATTTTTTAAATAATAATTATGGTGTGTACACAGAATTTTAAAAGAGGTTGTAAAATGTCATGTGGTGCAACTGCCCAAAAATGGGATATTTTGAATAAACCAAATGAGACTGACATGACTACATAAAGTATATTTCCACATGCATTTATTTTATCGTGGATAGTCTTATTTATCATTGACCCATTTGTAACAACAAAGAAGACATGGGACAAAGCAATCCATGATGTGGGTGTCATAAATCTGCAGGGTGATCTTTTACCTTTGTCATCGGGCAGATAGCGGAACTCCATGGGCTCACTGACCTCCTGGTCTGTGGGCCGGCGCAGCTGCATGCGCACTGTGACAGGGGCTGTGATGGTGGTGTCACAGTAGGCGGGTGTCTTGAACACTATGGCCACTTGCCTGTGTACGTCTGCCTGAGAGAAGGAGCCTTTGGCCTCCCAGGTCTGAGTGAAGAACCTCACCTCAATGTCATCTAGAGGAAGGTGACGTGATGGTATTAAATAAAAGAATGCCTTTAAAAAACTAGTAATGGAAGATGGATAGATAATTTCCATAAAATAAAATGAATGGATGATGAATAAAAGAAAAGGACATATGAGATTGATTGATTCTCTGTTTCAATTAGCAAAATGGCTGAAATTCGATAACACTTTGAATTTTTTTTCAAATAATTAAAATGTTCCCGTACCTTTCTGCACTTTATCGCAGAGGAGGAAGATCTCATCACCTCCCTTCACACTGCCGCTGTTCTTGTTCACCCGGCAGATTCGCAGTTCGGCTGTATTCGGGGCCCCTGGAACAAGCACAGGACATTGAGATTGAAGATTAGAAAATCTTAAACTTGAAACACAGACATGCACTGCTATGAGCAGTAGGAAATCATTTTTCACATTCTTTGACTTTATCAGAGTATCTGCAGGCACAGCCGCACTTGCAAACATTATGTCCCGAGACTCAAAAAGCAGCCAAACCTGTCATGATTTACAAAGTAAGGGCGGGGTGGTTTATTGCTTCCTCTTTTCTGGGTTGTACGAGACTGATTTCTGTGATGGCAAAGAACAGCTTGCCATATTAACACTGGCTAGTTTTACTGCATTGTCATGAGAACAACATTAAAGACTTGAGAATCAGCATCTACAAGCAGATGAAAGGGTTTAACCAAGCCATGACCTGAGCTTTTTTTTTTTTTTAATCTGCTGACTTATTTAGCATCGCACAGCCACAAAAAAACACTCTGCAAGCACTGCTGTTCTGCTCGTGCTGTAGAGCACCATCACGTGAGGAAGTGTTGAAATGGACCATGCTCACATCCTGTAGTGTGGGATGTGGCCCCTGACAGATCTGTCACCTAAGCAATGCATTGCCACAGCTTCATGCACTGTGGCTGCAGTGACTTGCATCAGTAAATCAGTCAAAAGTGCTGCTAAACGGTTGTTTTCTGAAGTGTATCACTATACCATGTTTTTCCTCAATCTAAAACAAAATACTATAAAATATAGGAGATACTGAAAACCAATAGCGAGCATTACACAGATAATTATTAACATTAAATAATCCCGTTTCAAACTACAGACTAATTTTTGCTCATTTTCATTGATCATAATTTATAGAACATGATATAGAACAAATACTTTAACAAGTTCTATATTTGAAAATGATATAAAACTCCACAAAATGTTTTTAACCACTAATACATATAAAATTTAGCTTGGTTTTTATGTAGTGGAATGAAGTTTACATTACTGAAAAATGTTCATTATTACTTATTTTTTATACTCATATAAAAATCATTACAGTAAATACTGTAAGAATTTTTACTTCATATATATTAAGAAACTAAAGGGAATAATAAAAAAGTACCATAATTAAAAATATAACTAACATAGTGAGTAATAAATATTGTATTCTATTTCAACATTTGCACTAGTGACTAGTGACTGAGTCAGTGTTGGTATGCAGTCAAACAAACAGTTTTCAACTCCGTTTGTTGCCATGCAGAAATGGCAGTGTGTTCTTTTTTATTTGTGTGAACTCACTGTTGTCATAGATCGGGTTGGAGACGATGGGAGACAGTGCCGTGTTGTACATGCCGGTCTCATCTTGCAGGAAAACTTGGAAGCAAAGACGCACCACGTTCAGATCATATTCCTCTGTCTGCAGCAGCTGTTCCCGGGGAACTGTGGACACAAAACATATGTTCAAAGTTGCAGTACGCACAAAAAAAAAACATAACACATTAATCCCAGATGTAATTTGTGTGTCAAAACAGAGCAGAAGATTTACAGAGTCGTGTGAATAAGGTGAATGAAGAGGAAAGGGGAAGAGAGAGAAGAAAATGAAACAGGCACGAGAACGAAAACCAGGCTAGTTTGTTTAAAACTAGCTGACACACTTGTGACACAACTTTGCCTGACGAAGACCTAAATGTTGTTATGATTTTAATAAATTGATTTTTGAGAGCAGTAGTAGCAGCATTGACAGTTTTAGATTTTTTTAACATGAGAATTCTTTCTTTAAAAAAGCTTTTTCGTTAAAAAAGCATGCTTACCACAGTTCTGCAAAATATGAATAAACAAATAAATAAATAATATTATTTTAAAATGCATGTATTTATTTATTTTTCTGTATTGCCTTTTGTTTGATGATTTAAATAAATGTACTTTTTTACTTTAATATAATATAGTATTTTTCGTACTTTTTGTAATGTTGATAATTAATTCAAAAATATACATATTTATATATACACATATTTAATGTGTATATAATGAGTACATTACAAAGAACTTGGAACATAATATAGTATTTTTTTGTACTTTTTACAGTAAATTATTGTAATATTGGTAATTTATGCAAAATATATACATTTATATATACATATTTAAAAAAGAAAGATAAATATATGATATATCATAATATAAAATATAAATAAATGATATATCATTTTAGTCATTTAATTAATTTTACAGTAATTTTTTTGACTAAACAATACTTGACAATCTAAGCCATTGTGCATGATTTACTTCAACTTTTGTTGTGATACCACATATAAATAAGTGATATAAATGAATATTTCGAATATGGCATTACTGCTCACAATATAATTCCTTTATTTTGTTTAAACTGCTTCCAAGTCATATTTTGGACTGAAACGCATGATGTAATAATGAACGAGATGGATTTAAAGGCAGCATTAATACAAAGCGTAGTTGTTGTCCATGTCAGAAAAGCAAGCAGCATGCAATGCACTTCCAGAGTTCACCCAGCAGCATCACCAGAAATGCCACTGACACAGCCTACGAGTGCACAACCGCCCACACTCTGCTGGTGTAGACATCTCTTAGTGTGTGCACCTCCACCCACGCCTCACTCTCAGGAGTCTGCCTCTTTTCGCCCCATGGTTATCCCGCCCACAGCAATGACGAGCTTTGAGCATTCTGAGGTCACAGCAGGTGGAAATAGAGAAAGAGAAAGAGTGACAGAGTATCACTGACGACTCTGCAGCAAAGGGGGCGGCCTCCTGACGCGAAGAGACACCTCTGTCCAGACCACAAGCCCAGAAGTGGGAAAGAAGGATTGAGATGGAAGCTGAGCAGCGAGGAGCACAGCAGACAGATGTAAAACAGACAAGAAGAAACAGAGATAAGGTGGGAGGAGATGAGTGGGTGCGGAAGACAGCAAGAGGCGGAGTGTGAGAAAGGCAACTGCGAGCCGTGGTGTGGTCATGTTTATTTGCGTATATGTGCGCCTCTGGTTCTGCATTTAGTGAAGTCAGAGAGCAAGAGAAGCAAGTGGACAGCAGTGGCAGGTGGGGGATGATTTAGGTTAGCGTGGGCTGTTGGAAGGTGAAGCAAATGGTTCGAGTTGTAGAAAGAAATGGGGGCAGGCAGGTGAAGATTCTCCATTCAGTGGGTAAACCACCATTCCCAAGCTTGACACTCATCTCTCGTCACCTGAACCCACCATCTATGACATCTAACACCATACTGTGCGCTCAACACCCACTCAGCACCCATCACGGCAAATCCAACTATGGGCAACCTCACAGACGCCACGCATTTTTACAGCTACATACATTTTCACCAACATGAGACGTATGCCTGCTGATTAAACTAGTTGTTATTTCGAGTTATTGTGCAGTCACATATTACTAGCCAAATAAGGGCATTGTAATCAAATGTAGAAATGTCATGAAATGCACTTTTTGATGTGCAGTTACGCATAATTTGAACCCTCAAACCCTCAGGTTTTAACATGAACACGTAGTGCTATGTAATGGCAAATATTTTAGGATGTTATAGTTCGGATCACATTAATGCATAAAAATGACTAAATTAATTACAAAAAAATATATATTACTTGCAAAATATTCTAATGTTATATTATATTGGCTGTGTGTGTGTGTATATATATATATATATATATATATATAATTATTTTTTTAATACATATTATTATTCACATCAAAAAGCATGAAAGGTAATACTATATTTCAGAGAATGACTTGAGTATAAGAGAGAGTAAGTTGGAGTATAGAAAATACTATTTCAGTCTTTCTACTAAATTATATAGTGTGTTACTTGCGGTTTCTCTGTTTTCAAAATTTACTAGCAGTGTTGGAGTGAAAACTTTTTTTCATTGTAGAAGTATTAAGCAGAACATGAAACAATTACATCATTAATCACAATTACTGGTATGACATTTAATTCTCAGCTATCCTTTCATGTTTGTGACAGCCCTAACCACAAAACAAATACCTCCTCGCAAAAAAACATTCGATAACCTAATCAATAAATGAAATGAATGGCAGGATACACTGTATATGCAGGCGTCATCAGTTCAATCATTGTTGGATAACGTCAGTGCAAATGAGGTCACCTCTGGCAGGTCATCTCTTCAACACATGACCAAACTTCAAAAGTAATATCAAAACTAATCTCATTACAACTGCCACCATGACTAATCTACCTAATTTCAGGGGACTGTCATTGTTGCACAGCCAAAGAGAGAGATCTTTATTTGGTTATCACAGCAGAAGCGAGAGCAGTCCCTCAAACAGCCAGTCACCACAGAGAACAGCAGAACAAGCATGAGGAAGCAAGTTCACAATCTAGCATTCCCTATGTTCACTAACCATGTTGTGTAAAGTCCTGTTGCAATAGTTCTGTTTATAATTTCTCAAATATCATTTAGCTAGACAGCGGTATGACACTACATGATGATTCTACACCACCTGCTAACATAATGTGACATGCTTGTTGAATCACTTCATATATAAAACCTTAAAGAATATCCTCAATATCAAAGCGCAAGCATTTCCAAAAGTTACTCACTCTGTGGGTAAGCTAGTCAGACTTGTTTATCCCAAAAACACTGCTGGTGGTGGCAAGACACAATCTGAAACTTAGACCTAGAAAATTACGTGGAGGAGCTGCTTTCAATATGTTGACCCTGCTGTAATTTCCTCCCACATGATAATTTGCATGGAATTCCTGAAGTATTTGGCTGTTTGCATACTCGAGGCAGAATAAGCCAAAGTTGTCAGTTACACAAAAACGTATAGTTTACAGTTCCTCCTGACATTCCTCCCTCTCTAAATAAATTCCCCCTGATCATATGCCACTCAATACCGCAGCCAGTTGTGCAACTGGACCTTCACTAAATAAAGAGAAGTGATTTTTTTCCTACCCTAACTGCATTGTCAGATGACACTTTGTGTCATACAGTATTGAAGACAGGAAAGAGAGAAATGTGTAAGCTTTCGTGATTTTAACATTGGCCATCATCTAAACACACAATTTCTGATTACAAGAGGAAGTGAAAGAAACTGGGTCAGTAGTAATGATAAGAGGTAAGCGAGGTGATTAGAAGGCCCAGATGGAATTTGCAGATGTTTTCCGTGCAAAATTTGAGGATAAAGCTGATAAATCTATGAATTAAGACACTATGCATAAAAGCGTCTGCTAAATGAATAAAAATAAATATAATAAAACAAATTAGTTGGGGACATTTTTAAAATAATTTACCCCAATTTTGATTACATTTGAGAACTTTTCTGTGTATGCAGATTCTATTTGGGCATAGAGGGAAAAAAATGCCATTTGTTCTTACCATTGAAGGGGTTGATTCTTCGCTCAATCCTCTGCATTATGGCATCTCTCACTTCTCTTCTTCGCACACACTGGATACCCAGGTTCTGAAACCTGGAAAAAACAAAGAAACAATCTGTTAAACTGTGCCGCCTGGTTTTGAGCGGTCAGATGTGTTTAGTTCTATGTATTGTCCATCCTGAACACTGATCCCAAAGACTAAAGCTAACAGGAAGAGTGAGGTTAGAACTAACCATACTGACATACTGTTTAAAATTGAGGGCAGACTGGAGCTCTAAGGCTCTCATTTTGCATATCAGGGGAATCCCCTGCATGGCTCCCTACTCTGAAACAACATGCTTCTTTAAAAAAAAATAAAAAGAAGAAGAATGGACAGCCTTTCGGAAGAGAACTGTGGTAGTGTGTGGGCTGGAGTAATACGGAAAGCACATTGGAATGGCTTTGATGTGGGGCACAGAGATGTTTCATTTCATTAGGAGGAAAATGGTAACAGGACAAAAACGAGATTAGAGCAAAATATGCAGATAACATATCTGCAATCAAAAGGTTTTTAACCTCCCGTATTTAAGTAACATTCAAATTATTTCGACGTTTTTACATTAAAAGCACCAACTTACGCGATGACTCTTCGTTCAGGTCCAAATTCTGCCTCATAATATCCATCCTTGCAGTCCTTTCCCACCAAGTCATGGGGATGCGGTTTATATGGCTCACTTTTGGTCACCAGGGTAACACGTACTTTTCCTTTCATGGTAACATTTAGAATCTAATAGGGAGAGATATAAAGAGAGATGCCGTTTAGTAATCACATTTTCTTTAAAGTTGAATTACACAGTGAATTCTTTCTTCAGTGGTGCAAGACTTTAGAAGCAGGTACCTGAATGCTTGGGTAGGTCCTGTTATTGTCTGAGCTTCTTTCTCCGGGTATGCTGCCTGCTGAACGGCCCTCACATTTGTACCTGAAGCGCATGCCTCTCTGTTTTGGCTGCTCGAAGATCTGAACACAGGGCTCTCCCACTGCACAGACCAGCAAAATGACGTCAGAGATTTGAATTTCACTCATTTCAAAATATTCAAAATGATTAGACAGAGTAAAAAGCATGTCATCTTATTATTTATTAAAACGCCAGCATTGAAGATGCATAAGACGACAATGGCCTCAAAACACCTGCAGAAACAACATCTTGCGTCTTTCACAGAACCTGACCATAACCTGACCACAAACAACGCAGCCTGCCAGTAAATAATTTCCCGCGCTCTGCACCTGTGGGCACAGAACTTTACCAGCTCATCCAGGTGCATTTATACTAAGCATATCATAACTTCTTCAAACACCTGCACAAACAGCTGCATTTGGCATGCAATATATTTGGTTGTTTTTAACACACTTGCTTCTGACATTGCCAGGAACAAATGAGATTTATTTGCCTATGCATTCTTACTCTGTGAAATGTTATAAACTGGTGAAAACGGTTATAATGCACAAAATAGAGCCAATGTATAATTTAGTGAAGTGTACAGATGTCACTAACTACTGCCTGCTCAAGAGACTTGTCACTTACAGGAAGTCATATCTTCATCAAACAAAAGAGGAAGTAATGTAAGGAAATCTGAACATTACATCGTTTTTAGAAGGGCAACTGCGTGACGTTTAAACATACTTGATGAGTAATTAGGCAAAGTTTATGATCCACCCTACACTTGACTCAAAACATGTTACTAGCAACGACAGAATACGTTTTACACTTAGCATAGATGAATTTAATGTACTTACTTAGATTGGGGTCCCTGTGCATTGAGAGGGTATGCACTGTACAGAAAAGCATGAATAGAAAGAACATAGATGAATACGTGTTATAATGCATAATATATTGTACAAGAATGAACAAACGTGCAGATTAGAATAACAGAGCTGAAACAGATTTTAAAAGTTCCTCATTTTTATTTCCTGGTGTTACTTTGTCCCTCGTGTATTGTACTGACTACTCATTTGATTTGTTTAGTTTACATATGATTTATCTAGAGTTTAGAGGTCTTAAGAACTATGTTTTCAGGTAATGCTTTTGTTTCGCAAGTGCTTTCTGTAATTGTACACTTCCACAAAGAAAACTCTGCGTTTTATTCCCTGTAATATATAAAACTACAAGCCTGTATGTTTTTTTTTTTCCAAGCAGAATCAGATTAGAAAATGCGGAACATGGTATACTGTAAGATTACAATTTACATTGTCAAGATTTACAAACACACCAAAAAATAGCATAGAAAGTCGTTATTATTGAGAAGATTCTATACGATAAAAATTATGCGTTGGTACATTAAATATCTTTAATTGGCTCTCTAAACAACTCATTAAAACAACAGTGCTGTTTTGAATCGACTATCTGACTTGAACTGTCCGCATAATTTAATTCAAGAAAGGAAAAAGCAAGAGAGGGAAAAGAAAAAGACAGTTACTTGAATAATTTAATAAATACTGACACTCACCATCCATGTTATGCGAACACCCTTGTCTTAGGTTTTACGTCCGAGCTCTGAACTGCTGAACAGATATACAGTAACTCCTCTTCAACACAGAAGAGTGCTGACTGGGAATTCCCCACTATATTTTACTTCGCTCGCCCACATATCAGGTCACGCCCCTATGGCAAGCCGGTTTAATTGTTTCTTACTTTACTTTCTAATGTACTAGCCATACAATTGACTCACTAGTGACTTTTTCAATTTCTTTAATATAGTTTTTTTTTTTTTAGATGTTAGTATTTTTCCTTTACAAGGAACAGCTCACTATTCCAATAGTGGCAAGAAACTATTCAATTGTTAGTCAAAATCATCACATTTTTGCCTTTTTGAATGTTATGCATTCCACTTGCTGCTGATACTAATTGCAGTTTTACTAAGAACTATACATTATGTGTGAGTATTCTTTACTCATTGGTAACTTTTCAAATAGGCTAAGTCTTATCCAGTATTCTTATAAAATATGCACTTGTTTCTATTTATTAGACATTAGTTGTGTATTCCAATTGTTACTAGCTAGTAACTACTAAGATTTTTAAATGAACTATAAAGTAGCTATTCTGATAATTACTTATAGAAAGTAAAAAAACAAAAATAATTGCAACCCTTTGTGGAGCTTAATTACCACTTTGTCTTGTAATACATATGCCATTGTCAAAATGTTTCTTGCATACCTTTTTAATATATCAAAGTAAGGAGTTTGCCAATAACACGTAACGTAACGCAACGTAACATATTAGTACAAGACAGACATTACATATTAGACACTTTATTTAATTTATGCCAAAGACTATATGCAAATCTGATTAACCAACATGTTACCATCGTTCCAGTCATTTAATTTCGCCTTTAATTCTGCAAGTATATACCTACACCTGAACTATACATGAGATACTACTCCAAAAAAAAAATAAATAAATAAAAATAAAAATAAGGTATAGATATTATTTGTTGTGAAGACAACCTAGAAAAAGAACCCATGGCAAATTTCATACACACAAACAAACGAACAAACAAACAATTAAGTTAGAAATAAGTATGGAAACTCTAAAATTACATGAGATAAGATAGAATATAGAAATTAGTCCTACACGCAAGAGCATTTCAGAGACAAAACCTGAAAAATGTATTGAAATAAATATCCCCAAAAACGCCTTGAGGCATGATAACTGTAGTATAAGCAGAATAATTGAAATCGAGTTGTTGAATTATTTGAAAAATAATGCACACCAAAGGTGGTACCACAAAGCAGTAATATCATAATTCAGATTTAGGTATCTACTGGCAGAATTTAAATGACTGGGATGGTGGTAGTGTGTTATTCAGATTTGCTTTTAGTCTTTAGCATAATTTAAATTTGAAGTTTTAACTATTTCTTAATCCTTTAGATTATTTAATGTCTAACATAAACCTCTCTCTCTAATACTGTTTAATGTTAGCGGCTCATAGTCAATTCTTCATTACACAGCGTGTAACTGAATAGATAGCAGCCACTACTGGATTACATATCAAATACAAAATAAGTAGCTAGGCTACTAGAAACAAAAATAGATATTAATTTGGCTTGCCATACCCCTCAGCGCAGCCAATCAACCGAGGGATGTGCATACTACGACGTCAAATTCAAATGAAGCAGAAATAAAATGAGAAATGTCAAGGTACTTGCAATAAATTAATGTTTACTTTGCTTTCCATTTCAAACAATAACAAGACGTTTTGAGGTTTTGAAATCACACGAAAAATTTAAGTTCATACAATAAGTTTCACTTCAGTCAGTCTGACACTTGCTGGGAATTTTTTACACTCTTTATGTTCTCCTGCTTATTTAATTGACTATAGAAATTTCCTCTTCTAAAACAGACCTAAAGGCAGGGTTCATTCATAAATGAAAACACTATCACTGTTTAGTCGTCTTTATGTTGTTCCAATCCAGCGTTATCTTTCGTTCTTGAGCGGAACACGAAAGGAGACATTAGTCAGAATGACAGCTTCAGTCACCATTCATTTTCAACGTATGGAAAGAAAAAAAAAAGATGCAGCGATATTGAAAGGTGAAAGCTGTCAGCCCCTCACATTCTGCCTAACATTTCTTTTGTTGGTCCACATTAGAAAGTAACCGCTTAGGGATGAGAAAATGACATTGGCGTAAACGTATTCCTTTAAGGACCAAGGATCAACATTTGAAAGAAAAAAAAAGTACATAAACTCATTCTGACACGGTTTAGCTTATTATTAAGACTGAATGACCAGTAGCTCAAATCAATTATTTTATATATATATTTTTTTTAAATGGACGCCGCTTGTAGGCCATTTACTGAAGTTCACGTCGCTGTTAAACTCATGTTAGGGTAATCCCCTGTATACGCAGTGGGAATCTCCCACAAACAAGGAAGTTTATGTCCAACAACAGTGGGAGAATAACACTTTTTAGATAGAAATTACGTTCTGACTTCGTTGAATTGTAAATTACAAATATATGTACCCATAGGGTTATTCGCAGGTTAGTTTTGAGGCTCCTACATGAAGACAGTGGTTAAGGCGACATTTGTTTACAACCTCATCATTACTAAGATGTACGTCACAGGGATCGCCCATAGCAGGTGACGTCATCTTAATGACACTTACCATCTGATAGCCTTCACTAGGTAAAGAATAGGTATATGAAGGTGCTGTTTTTTTTC
The DNA here is from genome assembly GCA_036784905.1 of Acrossocheilus fasciatus. Classification (NCBI taxonomy): domain Eukaryota; kingdom Metazoa; phylum Chordata; class Actinopteri; order Cypriniformes; family Cyprinidae; genus Acrossocheilus; species Acrossocheilus fasciatus. Next base: position 17,007,823 of record CM071950.1, read on the forward strand.
TCCTCGTAATGCAAAGAAAACCGTTTTGGAGGAAAGAAGAAAACAAAAAACATAAAAATAAAGAAAAGAGAGACAAAAACCACAGGAGCCACTTTGGGGTTTTGTGAATTTTATGTTCTTAATGTAAAGAAGGCAGTTTACATTACATACAAAAATACCCTTTCAAATACAACTTTTTGCCCTACAAAAAGAATGACAAATAGATTTTTTTTTAAATTGTCCTAAAGGTAAGGTAAGGAAGATTCAAACTGAGTGACAAAATTAATGTCTAGAAGAATAAGTTGGTCAACTGCAATACCTGTGATATAAAAAATTATAACGGTACAAATAAATAAAATGTTAAGAAACCCCAAAATGAATAGTAAGTTTATGTTCTCTGTACATCCCAACAGGGTAGGACAGTAGCTTGTGGAAAGATGGAGAGGAAAAAACAAAAAACACAAGGCAAATCTTGGAAAGAGGGCAGAAATCTCATTTAGTCTCTGTTCTTTAAGTTCAGGAGACACTGCCATCCAGACCTCCACGGGAGGCGCAGGGGTGATGCCCTAGACGCAGGGAAATACAATCATGCACATGCACACGCAAAAACCAACACTGACTCAAATCACAAACTCATTGTAAAACCAAACCTGCCTTTAAATGTTGGCCCAACAAACCCAAACCTCAGATCTAATACTGTTCTTTTGTTCTGAGCTGTTAACAAAACTATGGAGTGGCAGCAGCGTTTACTGTGATGGGTAATGGAGTTGTGGTTTTGAAGTTACTAATGCTGGTCCATCTACACACACATACGCACCCCACACAAAAGGTCCTCCCAGAAACTGAACCAGAACCGATACAGCGAATACAAAAAGACTGCAAGGAAAACCTTCGGACAAACAATGAAGAATCTCATTTACAGTGACAAACAGGACAATTTTTTTTTTCAACTTTTTTTGTTAATAAAAACTACATTAAGGTGGCATAGAAAGACTAACAATGATTTTTAAAGTTATATACAAACTACATCTACTGTACAATTTGTTGCAAAAGCTCAAATAGATGTTTAAGCAAGCATTCTGACACAGTAAGGCATTAAAAAAAAAAAAAAAAAAAAAATCAATACTTTACACTAACTCTGTAACAAGCAGGAAGACCAGCCAAATATCAGTAGCAGTTTAAAAGCAGCACTGCTGTTACACAAGTGTAGTTCCACTCTTTAAGGGACAACCTGTGCAGACAGATGGTCAAGAAGAGGGGGAAAAACAGATTAAAGGGCAAATCAAAGAGTGGCAGCAACAGTAACAATTCATGTTACCTGTAGATAGCTCATTGTTATCGGTTAAGAGTGAGCCTGATTGAATTTTTAATCACACGGAGGTTGCTTGTGGGAATTGGGGAAGATGCATCCGGAAGCTCTTTACTGGGTAGTCTCTGAAAATACAAAAGACAATTCAAAAATCTTTTGAATTTCAATATGGACCTCAAATTATGATTACTACATGTCAATTACCTGTGCCCTTGATGTATCAATTGTTGGTATTGGCATAGGTTTGGTAGCCGAAAGACCCTCCTGTGTCAAAAACAAACAAACAAACTTTTTTTGCAAAAACATTGCGTGAGATCTGGTGTTGATACAAGAAAACAGTTTCAGTTTTAGTGAAATGAGCCAGTTGTGGTCAACACCTGAGAGTAATGCAATAAACATGAGGGGGAAAAAAACAACAACAAAAAAAAATCCCTCACCACCGTTGACCCCTCTTCACCGTCCAAGCCATTACTATTCGGAGGGTACGGCTCTTTAAACGCAGAGTCATCAGAAAACACCTGAAGCAAAAAAGACAATTCATTCACATATTAAGGCAAGCTTGAAGTTTTTAAGACTAGATTATATTAGTAATCTACATAAAGGATGAACAATTGTAATGAATTTCTTGGCCTGTGTATTTTACAAAACCTTAGCACCTCTGTATCTTTGTGCCTCTTAGGTGGATCTTCCAGAGATGGAGAGTGAGGTCTCTTTGGTGCTCCATTGACACTGTTGGGCAGTTCAGCCAGGCTAGGGGAGGAAGAGGTAATGCGGGGTATCACACTGCGGCCCACCACTGTAGGAATGGTGTTGCCAGCGGGAGGTGCTGGGGGCTTGGCAACTGGAGTGGCGATGGGCTCTGAAAAAAAAAGTATTAGATGAGTGGAATCAGAATGAATGCAGCTTAAGAACAAGTCCATAACAGCAGATATGATGGCACTTACTGGATCCAATGACTGGAATGGACATTCCCTGTTCTGGTTTTGGAGGAGAAACTTCTGATGCTGGTGGGCTGTCTGTGAATACAAGGACTGGATGCTTGGGTGGGCTGATACTACTGGGAGAAAAAATAAAAAATAAAAGGTGTTAATACAGAAACAAAATTACTTAAATGTCTTAATTTATGTAACAGCATTTTGACATTACAGCCAACTCGTATTTAAACATTTCTTGAGTTTGAGAATGAGGCCATAAAATTAGCTTAACCACAAAAAAACATGACACTCTACATGCAGTTTGTGACATTTATAATTTTCCGCACTGAAGCAAGTGTAGAGTAATATCCAAGTCTTGTTTTCGGTTCCAACCCCAATACCTTCTAAAAGTTTTCTGGCCGTCAACAGTTATACCATAAACTGAAAATGCCATTTCAGTATCTTGGAGAAGTATGAGTCAGTTATCTTAAAATCTTGTGATCTTTCAGAAATCCCTTAGAATCATTTGGTCTAAATCACAAATATTTTATCCTGATCAGTGACACTACCTATCTTCAGGTGTGGAGGCTGGCTGGCATGGTTTGCTGACTGGTGTAGGAGAGCTGAATGGAGTGCCGACGTCTGTGTCCCTGGAGCTGTCCAGCTGACTGCCATCCAGAGAGCAGCGCTTTGACCCCCCACCATTTGAGCTCCGATTTATATCTCCCAAACTCTGCCCAAAAGAGAGATAGGATACAGTTACGATATAGTTCAGCTTCTTTACAGACTAAGATTATTGATTTTTACTATAAACACTATGAGCCTTTCTTTTTTTTTTACCTTTTTCTTCCTCTGCACAAGTTCAGGAGGCAGGTAATGATGCAACTGTTTTTTCTTCACATGTGTGGCCTCGATAGTCATGCCATCCTTCAGCATGTTGATATTGCTGGCCTGCCTATAAACTACAATGAAACAACTTTTAGACATTAAAAGACCGACAACTACATCCACAAGACATGAGCATGGAGGAAAACAACAGAGAAGCTTACCAGTATCTGTGAAGGACTGGATGTCGTAGGTCAGGTCAATATTCACACAGTCAGAGTTGTCCAGTTTTTTGAAGCTGATTCCAATGAACCACATGGAAACAAATTCATTTCTGTGGAAAAAAGCATAAAAATCTGTTATAAATTTGCAGGTTCTAAAAGGTCAGTTGAGCAGTCTGTATATACTGGCCATCTCAGCGCCTGCTGTTGGAAAACTCACACTAGCCGAGCACTTGTTCACTGTTGTACTGTTCCACGGCCCCATAATAAACATGGGTATTAAAAATGTTGATTAAAGGTAATTAAAAGAAGCAGAAGCTGAAACTCTGAGCATACTTCTAAAACCAAAATTTTAGACAAAACATTAGCCTTGTGTTTGTTATAGCAGAAATCCAGTACAACAGTAGAAATGTGTCAGCTAGTAGAGATCTCGCAATACTGTGCATGACAGATATAAATCTATGCAAGACTGCTTTGCATTATTTACAGAATTTCCTTGCATTCAAAAAGATTTGGCATTGTACCAGAGGCACACCATATGATAAAATAGTGTAAATCTTATTTATTTCATTTGCTATTAATAAATGAAACAAACAAACACTACATGACAAACCATTACGGTCATAAACGTACACATAGCTAGATAAAACTTGTGGTCTTGCCACCAACACATCTGTTACTTACTCATTGTGATTCTCTTTTGACCCTGGAAAAGACTGTGGGTTGACATGGGCAAGGGTGATGTACTCATTGCGCTCCAAATTTCCAACCAGCACTCTTATCTTTGATTCTACCAGTCCAATCCTGTTGAGGCCAGAACATCATTATAAGAAGATTCTGTGATTCCATTCCCAGAACCATGTTTTAATCAGAGAACTGATTAGAGTACAGATAGTGAATTTGCAAACTGTTGAATATTAGGGGTGTAATGGTACACCTATTCGAATATTTTCGCTTTGCATGTGTACAGAACAAATACAGTGTTGTTTTAACCACTGCATGTGCAAAATCTAATTTGAAACTTTCAGTTTTAAATAACATTATTTTTGACAGGAAACAGTCTCAAATTCCAGCAATTTTTTTTTTCAGGAAATACAAACAATGAATGCCATTTTGACCTCGTGTCATGTAATTACTCAAATCAGCTCAATCAACCACAGAAAGACGTCAATACAATAGCTTGTAAGAAAAAAAACAAAAAAACAAAACGGTCACATAGCACTACATTTACCTCAGGAAAAACTGAGTATTTCTCTAAATATTAGCTGATATATTCATTATTCATATTTTATCTGTTAGTTACATCTTTACTTACTAAGTTTAAGTTTAAATAAATTGTCATGAAAAATTGACAGCCACTCTGTAAATGATTATATTTCAATGAATAAGAATTAGATTTATAAATTAAATGTAAAAACTGCCTTATGTGCAATTTACATATTTTCATAATTTTTTTTTTTTTTTTTTAAATGCGAGTTGATAAGATTAAAAATTAAATATCAATTGAATTTATTAGTTTGGGCTCTTTTAATATTATAGTAATGTGCAAGTAATGGGACTCACTATAGTTTACAGCATTAACTGAGGTAGATTTTGAGCCTGAGGAAATTATTCAAATAAAAATTACATTTAATTTAAAGACAGAGCAACAATTTGTTCGGTAAACCCATATTGATAATTTGAGAGTAGACTTTTTTTATGATTACTGTCATTATGCCGTTTAAGTACAGGTAAACAATTTTAGTACAAACCCATTTAATTGTATGAGCAGTCTCTGACATTAATATCATTACTCAAATATCATTATTGGGCTCCAGACTAATTATTTTTCCTAGGAGCACTGTAGCCCCTGAGTTAATTTTTAGGAGCACAAGCCGAAAACTTAGGGGCACACCTTAAATCAGCCTGCAATGCAATCATTCACACATTTTCCCCATTTTAACTGCATTACTGACAAATGCTTTGATAATAAATACAAGAAGAAATTACAATGTGCAGTACTCTTAATTTCACAGGGATACACACATATATATATATATACACTATTGTTTTGCATTAATTAGTGCAGTTACTAATATTACTACATTATTTTATTAACAACAGTAACATGTACAAAATCAAATTTTTATGCAGAAAAGGTATATTGTACTCTTATTAAATGTACCATTATTCTTCTATGGTCTTATATGGAACTGACCAACAATTTCAGTGACTATGTTTGATTTGGTTGCAAATTGAACAAGTTTTTCAAAGCACTTTGTGACTTTTCTTACTTCACACACAAAAGAGCAAAACCGACGAAATTTGATTTCTTGAAGATTTGACTCGTCTGCTGCTATCTACAGGTTATAATGGTGATTTGATGAATTTTTAAGTTTTACATAAGTGTTTGTTCACCACAGTATATTGGGCAACCCATTGAAAATAACATTCAAAATGGATCATTTTGGAGCTTTAAAGTGCTGTAAACAGTTGTGAGAAACGCATGAAAGTCACTGAAAATTGCTTAAATTCTTCTCTCAAAAGGTTGTACAAAACCTGAAATTAATAAATGTTATAACATTTGAATACTGCTTCTGGTTTTATACGTCAGCGCCGTTTGATCTGTTTAACAGATTTCTGTGCAGAATTTGAATGATTCTCACTACATCTTGCAGCAACCTTATTCATTGTGTGGCTAATTCAAAAGCTTCTCACTGGATCTTGCAGCACTGTTGCATCTGTGCAGTAAAAGTGTCGCGAAATCAACTTTGGATGCCGAGTAAAGCCGTTCTGACTCGGACAAGTTTGTTTGCATTGCGGTCCGCACTGCGCAGCTCAAACAAGTAGCGGGATTTTGTTATGTTTTTGTTTCGTTTGCCGTTTGAAGTTTCTCATTTGCAACAGAAATGGCAAAGCGAGTTGAACAACGCAGTGGCCAGTGCGACTGCTAACAAAATTTACTAATATGACCATTTAAAATGGTCACAGTCTGAAGCCCTGTAACACTTCAAATTACAACATTTTTGCACGCACACGTTTTCTACACCTAAACCTACCCCGTACAGGAAACATTGTGCTATTTCAGATTTTCAATATACTCCATTCTGTGTGATTTATAAGCGTTAGGTATGTCATACCCTTATTATTCAAATTTACGTCCTCATTTGTCACAAAAACACACGCGCACACACAAAAAAGCAAGACATGTATTTTCTAGAGCTCTTACCACTCCAGATGGTTTTCCTCAGTGGATGCACTGGCAGTGAGGACAATGTAATGCCTGCAACAAACACCCCCAAAAAAACAACATTAAGTCTTTACTGGAATTGATCTTTGATACAACATTGTGGATATCCACTTACTTGTACTTCTGGAAAAAGTTAGGAGGTTCAAACAACTTTGACCAATCGGCTTTACCCTGAAGAATTTCATCTGTAACAGTGAGACCTTCAAACAGAAAATTTGGAAAAATTAGCAAATGGTCAAGAGAAATGGCCAATTAGAGACACTATTACACACCATTCTTGAACTCTTCACTCATGATGGTGCGTGTGGAAGTGGACACGTTGTAGGTAGAGTTCTGTTGTGGATATGCAGGAGTGATGATTGGCATCAGATGATACCTGTCTGATGGATTCACCTATAAATAAAATGACAAACTGTATAGCAAAGAGTCCAGAAAAATTAGAAAACTGTATTTCACTACAACGAGCATAAGAATACCAACCCGTGGATCCCAGACTGGCAGATTTAAATTGCTGTCTTCAGGTTGTTTTAAAAGCACAGGGTTTGGCCATTCCCTGATTAAGAAAAATTAGACCAAAAATGGAGTTAAGAGGGTGAAACAGCAATGGACATTCCATGGCTGCAGGAAAGGGACTAGACATTATTAGCAAAACAATATGTAAAGTTTCAGTTCCACCGTATGAACAGAATATGCTATGACCTCACCATTTAGAGAAGACCAGAAAGAACTTGTGCACAAGTGTGGCGGCAACAGCGTTTGGATAGAGCTGACATGTTCTGGCCACGAGCATAGCCCAGGAAACTCCACCAAGAAAGCCTAGCATGTTGGAATAGATTCCACGTCCTTAAAAAAACAAACAAACAACACGACATATCATTGAATTGCAGTATTAACTTGCTTTTAGCATGTCAAGCCAAGATTCAGAACAAAAGACATCAGAAGTCTTGATTTCAAACCAGACAAAAATGAAGGCAAGTTTTGAGTCAGACTTACGTTTGGCCCACAGTTTAATCGCTCTCAATGTTAATCTGAAGTTCTCTTTATTAGGCACCAGATATAGGATCTCATCTGTGACTCGGCAACCTGCAAAACAAAATAAGCACATTTATGGAAGAATCTACAAATTAGACTGTGTTATGTGACATTTAAATGAAATCTTAGAGGGTATTACCGTTTAGACTGCGAATGCATCTGATGTCCAAGTTTCTGAGGAGAGAGTCTCCTCTCAGGTCCAGGTTATCAGGAATTGACTGTAAAGCGAGCCTGGCAAACAGCAGATCGATCTGGGTGGAGGAAAAAACAAACAAAAAGAGCTTAAAACAAAATATCAACCAGGGTGTATATATCATAAACACTTCAAGTTTTTTACCTCAATTCCATCAAACTTGAATTTGATGACTGGTACAAATGCATCTTCCACAGCCTGAAAAAGAATTATACACAGGATAAGTCACTCTTTAAACAAAGCAGTGGCAGAGGAATAAATAGTGTTGTCAAAAGGACTGACTGTGATACCACTCGGTACTGAAATTTTAAAAACGCCCCTCTCCTGCTAACATTTGAGTGCTGTTGAACAGATTCTTAAACAGCGCTGATTGGTCATTGTGTTCACGTGCTCAACAGATATGGCTGTGATTAGCTACAATGATCATCGCTCACACAGAAGCACACGGGACCGTTTGAAAGCCGCATCTATCAGCGGATTGTAGCAAATCACAGTCATATCTGTTGAGCGCACGAACACAATGACCAATCAGTGCCGTTTAGAAATCTGCTCAACAGGGCTAAAATGTTAGCGGGAAATGGATGTTTTTAAAATTTCAGTATCGAATAGTATCAAGCTCGGTACTTTTGACAACACTAATAAATAAGGAACAGAAAAAGCACCCACTCGTAGATCCTTAATCTCATCATGCCGTTTTAGTTTTTCAAAGAAAGATGAAAAAAAGTCAGTTCTTTCGACATGACGAGGGGCGACACACAGAGCATCTATATCGGCACCTAAAGAAAAAAAACAATTTGATATGCACAATACAGTACATACACCCTTTTATAACTGTAAAGGTTTTCTTAATTTATGATAACAGATCTTTAAAGGTCATTCTGCTGCTCTACTATATAATCAAGCTCATTAAATGTACCTTTCGTGTGCACTCCCAACCTATATGACCCAAAAGTAAAGATTTTGCCACCAACATTCACTACTGCTGACGTTGGAAGATTCTGTGAGGGAAAAAAGACAATTCAGAAAAGCATCTCATGTAACTTGGTGATCAGGTTAAGAGAACTGCAGTATTATTTACCTTTGATTCACTGATTTCTGCAATCCACTCCTTCACAAATGAATTCAGCTTTCCAAGAACTGCAAGTCTATAAAGACACAAACATCCCTTTTAGTGCATACAAAGACAAGACACTGTGCAAAAACTGGTTTGCAGGAGACAAATTATACACTCAATACTGTAGAAGAAGTCAAATGATAGTTTGTCAGTTTGTTAGTTTAAACCAGCAACAAATCTGTGTAAAAAAACATCAGAAGTTAATCTTTGTATTAACTAAAAATTAGTTAAATATAAGGATAATGCAAAAAAGTGCTTTCAAAAAGCTGCAACATGAATGTTTTACACAATTTCTTAATTGTCTCAGTGTTTTACTGCCTGCAAAACAAATGCACTTCAGACATGATATGCATTTTACATAGATCTGTACTTTTATGTAAGATAGAATGCCACTGCTGTGAGAAATCAGGTCTTCCCTTGAAATCGGGTCTCCATTAGGACCAAAAGCAATCCCACTGGAGCTAACAATTATCGGGTTACTCACTTTAGCACCTAAACAAAATTCCTATTAAATCATGTTATGATGATCTCGTTTGAACTATGGTATAATGACTATTAATGTCTAACACCTTGCCAAGTGCACGCTACAAGAATGAAGACTGACATCTTGCACACACTAGTGCATCAGTTCTACAACACTTGAAGACTTGTCAGCCAGACATCAAACAAATCTGTATTTAAAACTATGGTAGCATGCCTTACAAGTTCACACACCAGAAGAGTGACTAAATGTTGTAGAGTAAAACACGAAAAATTCTCACCACTGACAAGGAATTTTAATATGCTGTTTATGCAGTATATTTTTTAAACAGGTGCTACATGACTTGAGAAAACAGAAAAAGGCTGTGGTGTTCACTTTCCAGAAAAAGAAAAACACCCATACTGCACCAGGATCATTGCCATCCAAGGTCTTTCTGTCAATCTGACTGGCCATGGGCAGGGATACAAAAACACGGAAGTACGAGTACACATACTACTGACATGTAGCAATACAAAGCTGGTGAAAATCTTTAAACTTGTCATTTGATCCTTGTAGTGTGTGCTTTGCTTTATATCCCTTCATATTTGGATTCGATAGGGTTGATTGTTGCTCTATGTCCAAAAAAAAAACAAAAAAAAAACCATACAGTCAATGTCCACAAAAGAAGAAAACAAACAACACCACCACACGAAAAACAGTATCCAGTAAGGACTATATATATATATATATATATATATAAAAAACACACATACATACACGGGCACAATTTTGTATTTTTTTTAGCTGCTGACCAAAACATATTCAAGTTACAATTATATAATGAATATGGGCTTAAAGTGCACACTATGAGCTTTAATTTGAGGGTATTCTCATCAAAATTGGAGGAAAGGTTAAAGGGATAGTTCACCCAAAAATGAAAATTAGCCCAGGTTTTACTCACCCTCAAAGAATCCTAGGAGTATATAATTTTCTTCTTTTAGATGAATCCAATTGGAGTTAAATTAAATATTATCCTTACTCTTCCAAGCTTTAGAATGGCAGTAGGCGGGTGTTTTTTTTCAACAGTCCTAAAGTAGTCAAATAAAGAGCATCAATCCATAATGAAACGTGCCTCACACGGCTCAGGGGCATGAATAAAAGCCTCCTGTAGCGAATCGATGCATTTTGTTTTTTAAAGAAAAATATCCATATTTAAATGTTAGAAACACTTTTCTCTCACTTTTACTATCTGTCATATGTGCAAGCCATTCCGTGCGGATGATGTAGGACAATAATTTTTTAATAATGCTGACTGGTTTTGTCTGAAAGAAAAGTCAAATACACCTAGGATGCCTTGGGGGTGAGTAAAACATGGCCTAATTTTCATTTTTGGGTGAACTAACCCTTTAAGGAATTACAGCTCTTTAATATGTACCTCCCCCTTTTTCAAGGGACCATAAGTAAATGGACAATAGACTCAAAAGCCGTTTCATGGACAGGCGTGGGCTATTCTTTCATTATTTCTAGATCAGTTAAGCAGGTAAACGTTCTGGAGTTCATTCTAAGTGTGCCAATTGCATTTGGAAGCTGTTGCTCGGAACCCACATGCAGTCAAAGGAGCTCTCCATACAGGTGAAACAGACAATTGTTGTAATTAAAACAAAACAAATCCAACAGAGAGATAGCAGGAACATTAGGAGGGGCCAAATCAACAGTTTGACCATTTTTTTAATAAAAAAAAAAAAATATATAAAACACACTGGTGAGCTCAGCAACATAAAAAGGACTGGACGTCCACGGAGGTCAACAGTGGTGGATGATCATAGGATTCTCTCCATGCTAAAGAAAAACCCTTTCACAACATCCAGCCAAAAACACTCTCCAAGAGGTAGGTGTGTCACTGTCAAAGTCTACAATCAAGAGAAGACTCTTGAGAACAAATACAGAGGGTTCACCACAAGGTGCAAACAAGGCCAGATTAGATTTGGCCAAAAAACATGTTTAAAAAAAAAAAAAAAAAAAAAGCCAGACCACCTCCGGAAAAGAATTCTTTGGACAGCTGAAATTAAGATAAACCAGAATGATGGGAAAATAAAAGTATAGAGAAGGCATGGAACAGCTCATGAACCAATGCATATAACATCGTCTGTGAAACATGGTGGCGCAGTGTGATGGTATGAGCATGCACGGTTCCAGTGGCACTGGGTTCCTGGTGTTTAGTGATAACATGACAGAGGACAGAAGCAGCCGGAAGAATTCTGAAGTGTACAGGGATATACTCTCTGCCCAGATTCAGACAAATGGAGCAAAGTTGATTGGGCAGCGCTTCATAGTACAAATGGACAATGACCCAAAACATACAGCAAAAGCAACCCAGGTGTTTTTGAAGGTAAAAAAAGTGGAATATTCTGCAATGGCTAAGTCAATCTCCTGATTTCAACCCAATTGAGCATGCATTTCACTTGCTGAAGACAAAACTAAAAGGCAGAAAGACCCACAAACAAACAAAAACTGAAGTTGCAGTAAAGTCCTGGAAAAGCATCACAAAAGAGGAAACAGTCTCTGGTGAGGTCCATAAGTTCCAGACTTAAGGCAGTCATTGCCTGCAAAGAATTCTCAACAAAATTTTAAAAATCATTAATAAAATGTTAAAAGGCTATTGTCTTGTTTTTAGTTTTTTTTATGCCTGTTTTTGGCTGTTGTATTTTTATATGTAAGTGTGCCATATTTATTTGTCCAATTACATTTGCAACCCTGAAAATGGGGAGACTGTGTATAAACATGGTTGTAACTCTTAAGCGTTTTGTGTTATATTGTTAGCCTACTTAAATCTGCATATTTTAATTTACCTTTATAAAGGCCCTTTTAAAGTTTTTTTTAAAAATATTTTTAATGTATGCATCATCTTTCATGTCATATTACAATTTATCAATAAATTCTACAGGACTTTTACAAGTCAGATTAAATAATTTACGCTGCAAAATTACAACTGCAATAAATAATGAGATCAATGATTTAAATACATTTACGAATATACAAATAAGAAATGTTGGCCGGAAAATGCATACTTTTAAACGCTAAACTACCAGTAGGTGGAGGTAAGTCACTTAATGAGTGAGTCAATGAGTCATTCATTCGACTGATTCTTCAAAACGCTGAATCATTCAGTAACAAAACACTGCCGAGTGTTGCTTGGAGAATGTGCTATACTTCTGCTGTGATCCTTGTTTGGAACCATTTTCGTTGGTGGAACAGAACAAAACAGTAAATATTGTGTCTAAAATGTAAGTAAGTTAACTACTTGAGTAACTACTTGTTTATTGAACTAAAATCAATGTAACATATGCAATCGTGAGAATATTCAGCAAACAAGCTCCTTTGGTATGTTACTTAACTATATCATGTAATAAATAAACTACACATTTTTAATTTCTACCTCACTGTGTTTCTGAGTTTCTTTGTGTGTGCTGTTACGGTCATTTGTTTTGAAGTCTCTCACAAAGAGACAGGCAGTATGACCTTGATACCAGAAATACACTATCCATTATCAAATCGCTGTTTACACTGAATGTAATAAAATGAGAAGAATCCTTCTTGCGTTTCGATGCGTTGCTGGTTATTTTGTGTCACTTAAGTTTTAATCAAGCTGTTTGTCCGGTCGGGCAAGTAAAAAAAACAACAACAACAACAACAAAAAGACCTTTTAAAGTAGCTAGAAAGCTGGTGGTCAGCTAGCTGTAGCTCAACCTATCCACCTTTTTCTTGCTGTAAAAATGGGCGTGGTCATTTGTAAATTCTATGGGTCTAGCTTCTGGTCTCATTCTTGTCCAATTTTTAGCTGTACGAAAGTTGTTTAGTTTTGCTGCGTGATACTGAAAATTGTTGTCTTACCATATTATTTTAATGTATTATATTAATTATGAACACGCTGGTTTGTAGTGCAAACAGTTTTAGCATTTACTGCACGTTCTTCTTGTTATTTACCTGTAAAAAAAAAAAAATCTTAGGTCTGTCCAATGATTGTAAACAGTCATTAGGTCCATCAGACTGAAGATATTTTAGTGGTAATGTGACCAAAAATATCTAAGACCCATCGAATCTGAATTCAAGAAATTAAGACTTTTTAAGGACCCGCAGAGACCCTGGTTTTATTTTTAATTCTGTTCTGGTGGCATACAGAGCTGAAATTCTGAAAATTGTTTCAGTGTACAAATATATATGAGCCTAACTGTACAGATCACTCCAGATATGTTGACTGTAAAGTTCTATCAAAGGTTCATGTTAGTACATTAACCAAAGATACTACACAGTTAGCAACAAACAGCAACAACTATTTGGAAGTCTGCACAAACCACCATCTCTAACCACTGGAAAGCAGTGACTAAATCACATAAATGAAAGCCCTCACCTGTGATTGAGTTCATCTTCACCCTCAAACACTCCAAATGGTTTCATAGCCTCAGTAAGCTTCTGAGTGTAGATATGGTCTATCTCTCTGGGAAAGGCCAGGCTGATTGAAGATGTGATGCCATAATGTTTCCGAGGCTGCTGCCCGCCAAGCGTACTGTTGTTACCAGTCCTGCAAATGAAGACACGGTGATGACAACAACAATAATAGGCTAATGCTGCACTGCAGACATACTAAACTTTAAAACAAACAAACAAAAAATAACAAACAAATAGTATGGAGTTCAACACTACAAGAAAAACAACAAAAACATATGAACACTTTGCTTTTAAAACATTCTCCAATCATAACTGATAGTACTAAATATATGCAAGGTAAATGAAAACTGCATGTATGATGGACACACACACAAATATATATATATATATATATATATATATATATATATATATATATATATATATATATATATATATATATATATATATATATATGTGTATGTGTGTATTTAAATAATATATATATTTATATTTATATACACACACACACACACACACACACACACACACACACACACACACACACACTTATCTCATCATAAACAATGTCAGACCACATAGTACTCCTATATTCAAATGTGGTTTGTCGCGTTTACATCCACCAGCATTGCCCAACTTTTGTGTAAACAAAGACAATTTTACATGGCCAACACCACCAAAATACTTGCGTTAAATGCAGCGGACTGCAACACATGTGTATTTAATTACTCTAATGTACGTGAGTGTTTTTTTGAATAAAAAACACACATTGAGGCCGCTTATCCGCTGCAGCCTGCATTCTCTTACCGTTATCTCAACAAACTGGCTAAACTAGCCTAGCACTGCATTTTTTCTCAACAACTAACTCGTTTAACCTACTAATATCCTTGTGAAGCACGGAACACTTACGTTGACATCTCTTTCATGACCTTGCGTAGAAATATCCAAATATTTTCAGAACAAACACGCAGAAAACATGTAAACTCAGCCAGCAGCAGCCCCGTCTCAATTTATAACAATAGTTGTTGCTCCAATATGGCGCCCACCGTACAGACATCTCCCGACATGCTCTGCGCCCTCATACCCTCTGACGAATGTTTTCAAATATCAGTCACGCTGTTATTGGACTAGTGAGAGCAGAGGAGCTTGCGATCTATCAGAACCGGTCGTTTTCTAAATATTTTTTTGAACATCTGCACTCTCTGTTAAAAAGTAAGAATCCGGAGGAGATAGGGACTTGTTTATTCGTGTGGATGTTACTCGGAGTGGGTTTATATTTGGAAGTCATATCTTGTATGGGCTCGTATTTTAAAGTTTTGTTTCCAAAAAAAAAAAAAAAAAAACTATTACTGGCCTGGACAAAATATTTATCTATCACAAAGATAATTTGTGACAACATGCCCCCCACTAGATGTTAGAAGCTGTCACTATAGCGGATCACGTGACCAGTGCTGCGTAAGTACATGTACATCCCCAGTTTTGTCCCTTTTCAAAATATGTGGGAATATCAATGCTGAAACTTTATTTGGAACACTATTGATTGGGTGGAAGGAGTGGTGTAATTGGTCAAATAACGATGGGCATTTGTTTTTAAAACAAACATAACAGAAATTGTATTCTGTTCGGGGGGGGGGGGGGGGGGCATATAAATCAGCCTTTAATAGCTGGTATTGCTCCCTTTGGCAGAAATGCTTCTATTTTTTCTTATACTTGTGTCTTAGGATACAGGATACTTGTCTGTGTCACATCTGTGGAGTTTCTTGTATGTATGGCTGCTTCATTTGTTGTTGACAGTGGAGTGATTTTAAGTAGTTTGGGAATGGCTTTAAATCCTCCTTCAGACTCATAAGCCTCAACCGTCTTCCTTCTGGGGCACAAGCGTTAGTTTTAGTCTTGATATCATGGTTCTATTTCCTTCAATTCGTGTGACAAAACCAGACCATATTATTGAGGTTTATATAAGGTGCAGCCTTCCTGTTTAATGATGTTCTACTAATATGCACTTTATTAAAATTTTAGTCACAAGCCATAGGAATATATAGAAAAAAAAAAAGAAAAAAAAAGAAGAAAGAAAGGCCTAGATACAAACAAAAAAACAAAACAAAAAAACAGCTGATGAAAACACACATTTGTGTAATTGGATATTTGACTTAAAGGTATAGTGGCAATTGTTCAGAATGACAGCTAGCTCTATATGCTACATAAATGGTATTGGGCAGGGCTTTTCAGTCTTGCCACAGACCCCAAATAAAATCATGCTTGTGTGAGGGACCCCTCAAATTTTCCTAACTCTTAAAAGACAGCTTAACATTGTAAATATGTGGAAAATATTTTGTTTTTATGTTTTTTTTTTACATTAATTACATATTTTTTTTCTACTCATTACAGCACTGTACTGTTATATGTATTATATATATATATATATATATATATATATATGTGTGTGTGTGTGTGTGTATTTGTTTGTTTTTATTTCATTTACTTATTTTAATTTAAATTATTTTATACGTGTACTATATTATTTAATGTTATATTTTATTTCTATTAATACTATTTATTTATTTATTTTGTAACCTTATTTATATTGTTTATTTATTACGTTTACATTTAGTTATTTAGTAGATGCTTTTACACTCTCAGAAATAAAGGTACAAAAGGTGTCACTGGGGCGGTACCTTTTCAAAAGGTACACTTTTGTACCCATTAGGTTCAAATATGTACACTTTAAGTACTAATATGTACCTTTTAAGGTACCAAAATGGACCCTTTAGGTACAAACATGTACCTTTTGAAAAGGTACCGCCCTAGTGACAGCTTTTGTACCTTTATTTCTGAGTGTATCCAAAGTGACTTATCTTTTATTTTTCTATCTATCTATCTATCTATCTATCTATCTATCTATCTATCTATCTATCTATCTATCTATCTATCTATCTATCTATCTATCTATCTATCTATCTATCTATCTATCTATCTATCTATCTATCTATCATTTTTACTTTATTTTTATTTTATTTTTACACTTTGGTATGGGGAATACATTTACTTATAAACAATTTGGCTATTCATTAAGGGTTATAGGCTGTAGCTGCTCTGTTTGATGAAGCGTAATAGTTCTAGTTAGATAAGAGCTTTGGCATATGTTGTGATTGAATCGATTAGACACAAGCCAGGCTTTGGCAAGACCGTTCCAAAGAATTTGTGTGCCGTGCGTAATCGCTTATCCACAGCACCATCTAGTGGCTCCATGCCACGTGATGACGCCCAGCAGCTCGCCAATGAATAGCGCATGCAACGGTACAGGAAATGTTCTTTTAGTATGCCCAATTATGTTTTGTTGACATTACTGTTATAATTATTATGATTTGTAGCGTTGGCACTGTAATATATCGGTCTACGACATACTGTGTATTATATAATAACCTATAATAACCCATTTTTGAACAAAACCCCAAGATCTTCTAAAGAATAATTCCATTAAATAATAATATAAAAAATATATATTTTGTACATATCGCAAAGTTTTCTACAGGATGATATCACAAATTCACAATTGTTGTGTTCCAATAACTTGAAAAAATCTACACTGAATCTTCAAGGCGACTTGTGAGATGTTACGTTAAAAATTGCTTGTGGATTCAGTGACCTCGATTATTATAAACATCAATTCCAAACGATACGTTTATACTGCTGGATCTTGTATTAGCCTAAACGTGTAGAAAAGCCGCACAGCTTCATATTATTAATCAAGATTTCTGCTGCACGTGCTCACATTTACATTCTCAAATGTTAAGTGATATTTCGACACACTTTTCTCTCAAAAAGACTTTGGACAACTTTTTAACTTTCCTATAATTTTCTCCTCCAATGCTGCCAGTGAGTGCAGTTGATTGTATAGATTCTTACTTTAAGGCGTTTTTTTTGTTAATATGTATTTTATTGGATACCTTCACCAATTTAACACCAAGAAACGACTCGAACAACGACATTTTTATTTAATTATGTCTTTAATATTTTTTGCACCGTTTTCAAATTTCACATATCATCTTTATTTTCAAGAACATTTCAGTAAAACATGTCCACTTTATTTTAGATGGGCAGAACGGCATTTGCAAAGGAAATGTTCGAAGCAGAAAGTGAAAGTTCCGTATGAACAATAACACTAAATAAATTACACATTAACAAAAAGCACTTTGTGAAGTATGAAAATGAATATAATTAAGACACAGAGATAAACACAATAGAATACAATATATGGAATCATCATCTTTAACGCTGCATTTCAGTAAGACAACAACACGTCTACATAGTAGAACCTTTTCTTTTCTTTTCTTTTCTTTTCTTTTCTTTTCTTTTCTTTTCTTGTCTTTTGTGTCATTTATTTGCAACAGGTAAACAACTGCAGTTGTTCCGCATACTCTTAAAGGTATAGTTAACCCCAAAATGAAAATTCAGTCATTATTTACTCACTCTCATGTCACTCTAAATCCGTATGAATTTCTTTCTTCCGTGGAACACAAAAGAATATATTTTGAATAATGTTGGTAACCAAACCATTTCGGTACCCATTGACTTGCACTGTAGCCTATGAGCAAAAACCAAGACAGAATGTCTTGTATTATGTGTCACAGAAAAAAAAGAAGAAGAAAAAAAAAAGGTTTGAAAAGACACGAGGGTGAGAAAATGATTTTTAGGTGAATTATCCCTTTAACTAAGACACTACTGGTGTAACAGAGTCTGTAGGAAAGCATTTCAGTGCGTTGTCAGATTGAATGATATTGTTATTGTTGTTCATCACGCTATATGGAATAAAAGGCAATTAAGTACATTTTTCCCCTGCAGTTTCGTGAGCATGTCTCCAGTGTTTACAGACAAGCTTATACAATGCCAGAGTTTGTGTGGCTGTGGGAATCATTTCCAAGAGTCGCTGTCCATGGTTCTGAAGCAATTATAACCAACAGAATTCCTCAGTCGGGTTGAAATATTTCAGTTCAATCAACTTACCAAATTATTGCTGGACAATAAGTAGCATGCCAAGATATTCTAGACCAAATTCTATTTCTGACCGACTAAGAGATTACATATAGCCTACACTGCATCTCTGATTTGTGATATTTGAAATTTCGTTTCTTTGTATATCAAAGCACTAGTGACTGACATGATGTTCAGTAGCTCAAGTGGGAGTTGCTCGAGATTCTTCATTTTAAGGCTGACGTGGAGGCATAAAAATAACAATTTAAACGGATAGATCTAACATTTTCGTAAGAAAGATGCATACTGCAAAAGTGTAAAAGATTTCTTTAAACTTTGACCCAGTTTACACATCAATTCGTGCAAATCGTCCAAAACAAGGCAAACATTAAAGCTTGATAATAATTTTGTCATTTAAAGGTGTTTGGTCTAAAGTAGGCTATTCATTGCACTGCAGTAATTTTCATGTTGCCTTAGAACTGATGATTATCACCCTCCTCCTCATTATTAAGAACAAAAAAATAATAATTGTATAAACGTATAAATTGTATAAAGTTTTAAAGTCCTCCGCAATACATCGTCACACTGCATTGCCTTTTGTATAGTCTTTTTTTTTCAAATTGTTAAATAAAAAATAGAACTAATCAACCAAGCAACTGAATGGCAAAACAATTTTACACGTAACCCAGCTGTAAAAAAAAGTAGGCTAAAGAAAAACGTATTTCAAATATGAGGAAAAGAACCTTGACAGTTTAACAAAGAACCAGATTTCAGTTTTAAATCCCAAATTTATATCGCTGTGAAAAGTCGTGTTTTAATTTTTTTACTCAGTTGTTTAATCTAACCGTCTATAATGTCATAAAATCAAGTCGGTTAATTCACATCTCTCGGTATGCTTCTTTTTGTGAAGATTAGCGGAATTCCTTGTCATCATAATTCTGAACACTAGAGGGAGCCTGGAGCACGGCACATTGCTTTTTGCGACCTGAATCTCTTAAACTCCGCGATTCTGTGTCCATCATCAGAAACCTCTTTAATGACTCCAGCGTTTATCCTTTTATCCCCCTTATATAATTAACATTTATTATTAATTGTAGCTTGTTTGTCCCGTTTATTTTATGTAAATATTTTGCATATTTTATTTTGTATTTTGTTCAAAAAGTGCTGGAGTTTTTATGTCACAGGTTATTGTAAATATTTGAGTTCTTCAATGTCACTCATAACTAATTGTGCTTAATCTAAGTTTAGCATGAAAGGCAATATGGCAGCAGTCCATCCTTGGATACAGAACGGGGATGTAAATTGAGCTGTTCATTAGTTTGTAGTTTGTAGCATAGACCTGAGTAAAGATGTTTATAATAGGCGGAAGTATGTTTTTACATTAGCCTGTTATAGCTTAAGCAACCTCTTTTCAGTGATTAGCTTATACAGCTTCCATGCGCAATGAACATGAAAATAAACGCCTTAACTCAACAGATAAACGACTGGCTTCCCTGGTGTGCTTCCATTCATCATCCTATTAATGTAAGATTAATAACTACTACAGTATAAACACCGGCTGGCATGAACTTGTGAAGCTCGTCACCTTGAAATAACAACGGTTAATAATATTGAGAATGTGTATTTTACTTGTTCTCTTAAAGCTGTTTTTCCCCTCGCAATAATTGTAGTCTTTACATCTTATAGCATGGGCCCACGTGTAGTCTCACCGGTGATCTGATTTTCTCAGTCTCTTCTCTTTTTCTTCTCTTTAACACATTCACGCGCCGTTGCTTTTTGTAGAAGAACCAGTACTCACGTTTATAATTTCGCCCACAGAGACGTAATCCCTTTGATTATATCTAATACCTGCCAAAACCCAGATGGCATGCCCACCCATCGCTCAGTGTGATAATGCCACATTGTGAAATCTAGCCATTAATATTAATTTTCAGTCTGCGAATGTGTCTGAACTGCTGAAGCTTAAAATTCCTTAAAGAAGGCAAGGCTTGACTTACCAGGGATTTTAAGAGCATTCCCATTTCGCCTTTCTCCGTCCTTTGAGGTAAAACTTGTATTCAGTGGGATATGTAGACTTAAGGTGGTCAAAGTCTTTCACGGGCGACAGGAAAGGGCCTAATTCATCCTACGGTCAGTCTGATTTCTTGTGTCAAATAACATTCGTCTTTGCGAAGTGAAGAAATGTAGCTTGCACTGATGTCTTTTATGGAGGTTTCTGTGCTTACTGTTTAGGGTCTTTTGTACGAAATAAACATGCTTTGCAAGCGAATGCACTTGGATAAAATAATTTCGATAATAATGCTCACTTTTTTACAGTGACATTTTACATGGTTAATTACTCAACCGCGATTCGCAGAGCCTGTCCCAGAGGAACGCGTAAGAGGATAATATCACGATTACAACCATATCTGAGAGATACATGCCATTTCATTTAGACCTAGCAACAAGACAAGGCCGATTTAATTCCATCTAGGAGGGTCAGTGTATGGCCTTCACTCCTTATCTGTCTGTAAATTACTCCAAAGTCTATCGATATGGCCATCCACAACCAGACAGTATGGATATCTTAACATACTAATCGCCACATCCGGCAAACAAAACACTCAGATAAAGAGGCAAAGAAATAGTTGGCAAATATCATTTGTTTACTTTTTTCTTTTCACTTGGCTATTGGCTCTGTATTTGGATTAAATCAGTAAAACATGCCTCATTTCTCCTTTGTACTGTAATCGCTTTAATAAGAAAGTTTAAAGAGAATATAGAAGATGTACAATTTTTAAATTAAAATAATGTGTAATAAGAGCGTTGCAATTAATATGACAAAAATAACAATAATAAATAAATAAAAATTGAATCGAGAACGTAATTCTCCAACATCATCCAACTCTGAGGGATTCACAAAATGTTTTCTTTGTTTTGCATATTATTAACACAAATTGTTGTTCAAGGTAGGCCTACTAGTATTTACCAGACACATTATGCCAAGTGCTCAGTAACGACTGACAGGTGCTCTTTGAGTGCTAAAACTAAAAGTTTAAAAAAAATTTGGCCAGACACAATTGGATACATGCGGATAAAGAAAAAGAAATGACAACAAAAAGCCACATAATGCGCATTTTTATCCTGCAAACTCTTTCCAGTTAAAGTTAGTCCAAGATAAAGGAACACACTTGCGCTCTCTCTCTATCTCACACACATAGTGCACGCGAGGGTTTTTACTCAGTGCTAATCTCGCTGGTAAACCATAAATGCCAATAAAGCCCCTCTTTCAGCTTGACATCAGCGCTGGACAACAGTTGCAGGAAAACAGATCTGCTGATGAATTGCCAGAGCTAGTGGGAAAATGAGAGGAGTGAAGCATGAACAGGGCGTTGGGCGTTGATTTATCGCATAAGCCCTCGGTCATTTCCATATATTAAAATGCGCCCAAGGGGCCAGTCAGTCAATTTCCTTGAGCCACTACCCGTGGAAGGCAAGCACATGACCAAAAGAAATTCAACTGTCTTGCTTTTTTCCCTCCTCTGACCCATACACCAATATTCATTTGGTAGTCTTAAATAGTGAAAACCCACTATTTAGCCATGAAGGTCGCATTTTAATAAAGTGATCTACCAGCAACAGTCATGGTATTATGTAGGTTTGGTAATCTGGTTTTTGTGTCATCCACAGGGCCTCGCGCATTGAGCTGAAACGTTAGTTTAAGCATGAATCTGTCATCGCACTTTCCTCTCACTCTCATTTCCAATCGCTTCCTCTGTCACTCTCTCACACAAAAGCACTTTTTCTGTACGAGCGAGCGCGCCTGACCGTGCATTGGAGAGATGGATATTGCAATGCATTTAACGTCTGGCTGATTTATGATGGGATCAGTCGCATTGTCATTTACATATTGAGATTCTGTTTGTACGCGGCGCTTTGTTGCTGCCTGATAGCTTCCATTCCTGAAGGAGGTGTAAACGCTCCGTTTGCGCTGATCAATGTCCACCTGGAGCAGGGACAGACTTTCAGAAAAGTAAAAATGTGGAAAAAAAGGCGGTCCATCAGCCAATGGCTTGAGTGGGCACGTGCCATGGTTGGTGTTACTGGAATTCATGAACATCCCCAAATTTGCCCAGCATCGAAAGCTTATACAGAACGATCGTTTAGTCAAAAGCAAACGCTTTTTACACGCGTTGCATCCTAACCACATTAATAGTTGCTATTCATGCGTCAGGAAATATTCCTTTTGATTTTGTAGAGATTGTTGCATGCAAATTTAAAGATTTCACAATAACCTGTAATCACGGTTTCCGACTACAGCAAACCTCACAACTTTAAAAAAAGAAAGAAAAAAAAAAGTTATTTTTTTTCACACTTGGAATTTTTTCGAGCGAGGTTAAACAATGCAATCTTTCTGTGGGATGCAAGAACTGCAGAGCACGATCCCTCTTGAGAGGTCCTAAAGGAATCCGTGGTGTATTTCTGTCAATCACGCTGCACGATCGCAGAAATATTAGACGCTTAAAAATAAAAGTCCTAATAAGCTTGATTCTGTATAATAACCTTCTATGCTTACTTTTTATTATCCAGAAACCACTTTATGCTGGTGCTTTAAAGAGCCTAGAAATCAAAGCAATTATCTGAATGAGCTTTTATAAAATGCAAATAATCATAATAGCCAAATCAAGAACCCTTCGTGTTTCTTTGAATACTGTTCTTTGCTTAAAGCACCTTATTTGTATTATATGTGTTTTAAAGAATTATATAATTTACGCGCCAGACTCTTAAAAGTGCTTTAAATGTATCTAGCTCCCTTTGTGCATGCTGGAGAATAGTACGCTGCACTGAAACGAAATCAAAGGCTTTATATAGAAAATTCAGATCGATACGGTGCTTTTAATCATATGCACTTGTTGAGAACAATGACCTGAAAAGCATCGGCACAGTCAGTGTGGTACAGTCGAGCGAATCCATTGGCATTCCCAGATAGCCCTCGCGCAGAGTTGACCTTTTTACCCAGCGCAAACCTGACTCAACTTTCGCGTAAAGATCTGACACCTCGCGCCGAAAAAAAAAAAAAAAAAAAAACACACACACGCACCAGCAAAGCGATCACTCTTGGTCCAGAAACAAAGATGTCAGCGTATAAGCCTGCAAAGCAGTTTCACTCACTCGCTCGCTCGCTTGCTCACGGGTCACGTATTATCTCCAGCATTCGACTTCAATTCCGATCGGTTCCCTATTGAATTGTGCCTTTTTCCCCGCAGACTGTCACTTGTTCACGCAGCCTCTGCTTTGAGTCTCTGGAGCAGTCGCTATAGTCTAGTCGTACTTCTACTAGTTCGCAGGGGTGTCTCTCTCTTCCTCCCACCTCGTGGATTGAACTAGCTTGTCATCGCGTTCGGTTATACGCTTCATGTCTCTTTAATTTCGAATGCATCGGCGCTGTTTACAGCATCTTTATATTTCTAAATCCACGCGGCGGCGGTTTACTGACACCCCCCTCCTCCCCCCAGTCGCCATTCTCTATAATCTGAACACATCTGAAAGTTATTACCCCGTCCCCTTTCTTTCTAGTGGGCTGCTCCCACAATCTATTCGTCAGTGTGTTGTTATATTTTTACAATTACACTCTTGTAGTATTTAAGTCCCACCTACATCGCGAGCGAGTGTCCTATGCCGCTCTCTATGTGATGTCCCTTAAGTTTCTGTCTGTTCTGGAGGAATGTGGCAGCGCACGCGGCGGTTGAACCCACATGCCCCGACTCGGAACCTGTCTGTCCTGTTCGCGCAACCCGATCGTGTGTCTCGCCGAGAAGCAGCTTGCGCGCTACCTCTGACTGACTGTTTGACCAGGAGTTGAGTGACTGTGTTTGAAGCACCATCAGTGTCCACTACGAAACCTTATATGCGAGGTGCCTCTCCCCCTCTCTTTGTATATATAGCATGTCCGGCCCCCTTGAATCTCCTGTCCATTGGCTTTTCGTGCTCTGTTTTCCTGCGTCCACCCCCAGTGCGCGCGCGCGCGCACGCACGCACACACACACTCGCCGCAGCGCACATTGCTTTCATTAAACATATCTCCCCCCCCCTCTCTCTTTCTGTGTGTGCGTGTCTCTCGCTCTCTCTCTCTCTCGCCTCTTGTCCGGCCCCCTGATCTTTCTGTCCATTGGCTTCTTCGGGTCTATTTTTCATGTCCAGCCCCTAATGAGTGTCCATTGGTTTTGTTATTTCCACTCCCTCCTCCCACTCCACGGCTTTGCCCTGCCCATGTTCTGTATGTCTGTGTCCATCCATCTCCTGACGTTCAAGTTCGCAGGGACGTCACGTCCGCACTTGAACTTGCAGCTCAGGGGGGCTTTTGCCATTTTTTCATCTCTCTCTCTCTCTTTTCAAAAAAGCCATGACGGCTATCCCACAATCCATCTTCCCTGCGCCATCTTTGTATTATTTCTAATTTATTTTGGATGTCAAAGGCATTGATGAAGATATTTTCTCTGGAGTCTCCCTTCTAACCCGGCTCTCCCGATGTGAACCGAGCTGAAAGCCACCACCAACCACCATGTCTCGCCGCAAGCAAGGCAAACCCCAGCACTTAAGCAAACGGGATTTTTCGCGTAAGTAAAGACAAATATATGTTGTGCCTGTTCGCTTTACCTGTTTTTGGCTCCGTTCTGTAGCGTTGAGTTGCTGGAGAGGAGCGTAATTCTCAGTGAAGACACACTGGACACTGGACAGCGCAGATCAAGTGGACTTTAGTGAAGAGAGCGTTCCCATCTCTGAAATGCCTTTACGCACACCCTCGTCCGCCGAAATGCCACAAAAGTTTGCTTTCCATCGCTGTACTTGGAGAAGTTCGTGCCGACTCGGCGTTTAGGCGCATATGTCTTGGCTCTCGTGCCCTAGTCGCTTTGACCACTTAAGAGCAAGCGCTCACATATACCGGACTGTGGTGGGTATATGCACGCGTGCTTTCGCTCGCTTATTTACGCTCACATCTCGTGGAATGTCCCGTAACGCTGTCTGTCTGTGATTCTGGGCAGGATTTCCCCCCTCTCGCACTATTTTTGGAAGATTTTCAAAGAGTGGAAGTGAATTTTGATTGGGAAAAATCTCGTGTCCGACTGTTTACAAGCGCCGCGTGCGCGTACTACCCACTGCCAGCAAATAGAGCACGATAGTCGCCTGTGTGAGACTAACATTGCAGAGCAAGACATCTGCATATAAAATCTATTCGTATTTTAAACTTAAGCTTTTCTTACATTTGAAGACAAACGCGATTCTGATCTACTCGTATGGGCTTTCGCTTAAAAGCAATAGGAGACGATTTTACGCTACGCTCTTTGCCGTTTCGTGTACATTTATACAAGGATAATTCGATTTCACTTAGACCTGATTTTTGTCTTAAATGTCGGTGACAAAGGTAAGACGAAACCTAAATGTAATGCAACTATTTAGATACAAGTGTATCAAGAAAACCAGCCAGTTCTGCTCTTTTTGTATGCACACATTCGTAGCCTACTGTTCTCCGAATGATCATTCCAGTTATTATTATTTTTTACTCTAAACATGCCTTGGAGGACTGTGGTAGGGTGCATTTTTGTAAATAAAGTCTGCTTCGTATTTTATGGACCTGAAATGTTGTCAGGAGCACGACGAAACGAAAACATTTTTAGCTCCTGTCTTCTTGTCTTTAGATTTTTACCCTTTGATATCTCAAACGTAAAGCTGCAATAGCCTTTGTCCGCGTTTTATTAGATAAACATGTTTGACACAAATCCCGAGTTGTTGTAACATTGTGAAGTATCGTGTAACATTATTGGGTTTCCACACACAGGCTGTGGGATCTCAGCGCGGGTTACTCCGTGTGTTCGCTGCTGTTCGTGTCAGAAATCCACCGCTAGGGGGCAGACGACGATCATAAACTAGACTCGAACCCGATCAGTTTCACCGCTATCTTTATCTATATTTGACCATATGTTAGCAAGAGCGAAACGTATTGTATATGAACTTGTAACTGTTTTTTTTTTTTTTTTTTTTTTTTTTTACCCCGTCCTGACCTGGCATGAAATGTAGAATTTTTATACCTTGTAGTTTGTAATAGATCAAGTAGGCTAAACTAACAAAGGATGTTCAGGCAATAATAGACCAACTGTATTTTATCTTGACAGACTTTGCCATCTAATTCAGAATTACACAGAAATCAGTTATTTTTAACGTGAAAGAGACATTCTAACGAAGAAGCTGTTATTACAAACTTTTAAAAATTACTTTACTGAAATCCAGCTTTAAATGTTCACATTCAGGCTACACACAGATAGCCTACTTTTCTGAGGAGAGCTATTTGAAAATATTATCAGCATAATTTTTTTTAATTAAGCTGCTTTTGTTTTTAAACACTTGCATTTATTTTTAAATCTTTAAAAATACTCTAAAAAAACAGTTTTAAATTCAATATCGTTTTAGTGCCAGCGCTGATTGTAGTGGAATTTAAAGCAGTTAGGAAAATATGATGCAGCTTTCCACAGTTTTCACACATTCTAAGTAAACTTAATTTGTTTTTGAATGATCTAGATTGTCGAATATTCTTTTGTAGCATATTTATAGAATTTGTTTATTTATGCATGGTCAGTCGTGTAAAGTTTCTGTAATAAAATTCAAAAATATGCATACATGCGGATATCTTTAGATTGCAGCTGCGATAGTAAAATAAGTAGCCTATATAATACAATTGTTATTGCTAACTGAAGTGTTGAATATAAGCTGTTATTTTAATGTAACGTATTTTATTACTGCTGAAATAGCCTATGTATGTTACCAACTTTAGAACTTCTCGCTCGGTATTATTATTAAATCATGACTGAAGTTTTGCATATATCGATTATCTCTGTGTTTTATCGCAATCACACCTAACTGGAAGTTATACAGCTGTTATCATTACGAATTCATTACGAATCAATTTCACTATGAATCCCTCTGTATCTAGGAATCAGTTCTAAAATACTTTGAGTTCACTTTAAATCGAGTAGGCTTTCTTTTATTTATTTGAATGGCGAGCAGTTAATCTCGAAAAAACAAAACAAAACTACGTAACAGCGAAAAGCATTACTACATATAGAAGGGAAATTTATCACACTTCGTTATTGTCCTTCATGTGCAAATGTGTCAGATATTTTCCTCACAAGCACCGTCTGGGAGATACTCCACATCTGCCCCTCAATATCTGCCCCAGACTGGGCTGAAGTAAATTTATCCGCCCTGCACATGATCCTAACACCTTTTTATCAAAATCTGTACCAATCATCACCCACTAAAATTAAAATCTATTTTTTGATTCTCTGTGGTTTTAGGTTCATTAAAGCATGAAATTGGCAGCTTATAAAGAAGGTCAAGATTCTTAACCATTAGGAAGCTAGTGTAACCTCTGCGCAAAATTTCACTAAACAACCATTATAAAAATACCTGCATGTGTGTGTGTGTGTGTATGTGTGTGTGTGAACCTTACAGCTAACTTTATCGTGAGGGGGAAAAAAAGCTAATAGCCTTTACTGTGTGAAGCTTGTATTGTTGCAGCTGTGACTTGTGTTGGCTTTTCTGGATATCTACACGTGTTGTCCATGCAGTCATTTTATGATCCAGATGTGTGTATCGTTGAGTGAAACAAAGAGTCAGACTGAAATGAATTTACTGTAGTTTTAGACACAGATGTTAATGCACCAAAGCAAATATAACAAAATTTTGTTGCCTTTACTGCTATATCATAATAAATCATATGTTAATAAGATGTCAAGCCCTTGCTATTAGTTACGTGAATATTATGTTTTATGCTTGTTCACTGAAGTTTAACTGACAGTGACTAATTGATTTTTTTTTTTAATGTTTATTATTATCATCATTATTTTTCATAACTTGTAAGGTAATTACTGATCAGAAATTTAAAAGATGGATCTGAAATGATAAACTAAATTAAAGTGGTGGATTAACATAAAATGTTTATCCTTGTTCTTTTTATCCTGTTATGTGCTCCCTCGTCTTGACTGCGTTCATTACAGCACCCAGTCTCTAATATTCCCTCTGCTTTTCGTTCCCTCTGTGTCGCATATGGATTCTTCCTGCGTGCAGCCGAGCCCCTGTCAGCCGTGGTCTCGGAGGAGAGGCAGGAACAGCGCGGGCTGGTACAGGTAGCTCCAGAGGGAGACCAGGACCTGCTCACCTGTGGCCAGTGTCAGATGAACTTCCCTTTGGGAGACATCCTTATTTTCATTGAGCACAAAAGGAAGCAGTGCAATGGCACTTTGTGCATGGACAAAGCAGTGGATAAGCCCCCCTCGCCCTCGCATGGTGAGCTGAGGAGAGCCTCCAACCCCGTGGAGGTGGGCGTCCAGGTCACGCCGGAGGACGATGACTGCTTATCGACGTCTTCTCGAGGAATCTGTCCCAAACAGGAAAACATTACAGGTAACCTCATCCCATGTGATTTGTCTTTTAAATGTAGAAGGGCTGTGCGTGTATCTGTGAGAGGAACATTGGTAGTGGAGCCGAGTTGTTGTGTGGGCCACATATCGTAGACACATGTCCTTTCTCGGTGGGGCGTCTCGATCGCAGCTCTGGAGATGTATCAGAGTGCTGAATATTTAAAAGCTGTGGGGCAGGAAGGGGAAGAGGGTATATTCAATCAAACCTCAGAGTGAGAAGCCATTATGAAGACTAAAAAGAGGAACCGGCATTACTTCATAGAGTACAAAGATTAAAAAAAAAAAACATTTAAAATCTGATTTATTATCTCAAGATCATCGCTGCTTGGAATCAAGGATCTCCTTCAGATGGACTCTGTGGGATTTGGATAATTAAGCTCAGATTCGAACCGTAGATCACACATTCCCACCACTGACTGCATGCTTCAGTTTAGCGCATTTGCACTTTGTGTTTCAAATCCTTTTTCTCTGGTAACTTGTCGTTCACTCTCCATGGTAATCAGATGAGGCCCAAAGTGGCAGACTGTGACTTAAAAGTTGCAGATTTGTTAAAGTAGAGTGCAAAGGGTGTGTTCTTTATGTTCTTTATGGCACGTTGGACTGCTCATCCCTACTGGGAGGAGAAGAAAACGGGGTTTGAGAGGGGGAGATTTTGGCACTGGAGGGGCGGTTCGAGGAGTCCTTGCTGTGACAGGAGAGGCCATCCCCCTCGGTGTGTGTCCATAAGCTCATGGGAAATGCCTCTCTGTGCTGCAC
Organism: Acrossocheilus fasciatus; assembly: GCA_036784905.1. NCBI lineage: Eukaryota > Metazoa > Chordata > Actinopteri > Cypriniformes > Cyprinidae > Acrossocheilus > Acrossocheilus fasciatus. The sequence continues at coordinate 17,037,726 of CM071950.1, forward strand.
AGCCTCTCTCATGTGGTCTCGACAGATGTATCTTGATTTCGTTGTGGGTTCTTGCACAGCCACATCTTATCCGTATAAATGCACGTCTGCACATTTTCACTTTCTGTCAAAAAAGGAAAGGAAATGGAAGGCCGTTCGGGTATTTTGGTTTGTCAGGAAACAATAACACAACGTTAATTATTTGTTTTATTTTTGTGGATGTGCGTTTTAATTAGCGGTTGGCTTTATGCACTATATAAAACACGGAAAATACAGTCATAAAAAAGATAGTCCCTAATTTCCACTGTAAACAACTTAAAATAAAGGCAACCCTGGAATCTTAGAGCAGCGTAAGTCTAATCTTGCTTAAGCTGAGCGTTAAGTGAAATGAACTGCTTTGAGTTGTCGGCGTGTTATTATGTGTCCATGAGTGTTTTGTGCTGGTGGGGTGATTTAGAGTGGCTGTTTTTTAAATGTAGAAAATGTGAGAGTGAGACTTTCCAGTCTGTTTTTCTGGCCTGGCTTTACGTTTGGCCATTCTCTGGTCTGCCTCAAAGATCAGGTTCCAGGAAGCGTCTGGGTCCGGTTAGCCCCATCAACAGTCATTTGGACTTGACCCTTTGCTCTGGGCTAATTATCGTCTGCTGAGTTCAAGTATCAAGTTGTTTTCCAACAGTTCCCACTTGCATAGTTTGAGAAGCCTCCTAGTTTGTGTGCATATAAATGTTTACAGTAGTCTGCTGTGGAACACAGTTTTGTGCTATAGTACATTTAAATTTGATCAGATATGGAGGCCGAATGGGGTCATTTGTGTCTGCTTGCCCTCTTTGTTTTAAGCATGTTGATGCAGTTTCAGCACAAATTATACAACCTTTATGCGAGCCGGCTATCGAGCACGTCTCTTGTTTCTGTCAGCCGCTAAACTGGGTTATTAAACTCATTTACATCATAATGTATCAGGGTTCAGCTGATAGCGTTGGGTCACTGGTATTATGTGTGCTTGTTATTATTATTTTTTTTTTTTAAACAATTTTGTGGGAAAGTCCATAACAGCTTCTCAGCATGTTACTGAATCTGCTGCCATGGCAGGTCAGACAGGGAAGAGATATTAATTAGCCATATTATAGACGATTTCAGACATAACATATTCAAGGTTAGTTGTGACTGCAGCTTACCATGAATGTATAAACCAGAATAATTTGAGTGTGTGTGTGTGTGTGTGTACCTGGGTTAGAGGTGCTCTAGAACATCACAAAACTGCAAGGCTGAAGGAAAGCTGATAGATCTTTATATATATAGTAATTCTATATTTTTTAAGGAAAACATTTTTATTCTGTTTTCTACAGTCTTTCTATTTATAAATCTTGTATATATTATTTTATTATATTATTTTATTGTTACTTTTATTTGTTAATTTTTTTATTTTGTTATGTTTTTATTTTTATTTGATATATTAATTGTTATTATTTAATTTATCTATTTTTAAGATGGATCTTTAGACTATAGTTCAGATGACCAATTAAGGCAACTGGTATGTGTGATGTAACAACTCCATTTCCATATAGAGCTGCTCAGTGTGAGAAAAGGCAGTACCTGTCACAGAGGAATGGATTTGCTGTGTGAGCATAGAAAGTGGCAATACACGTGTGTGTGACTGTGTATTACCCCAAATAGCACAATGTATCTTGGTGAGGAGGCCTTACTAGAGAGAACTGAGACCCTCTCCTCTTCCACGCAGTGATTTGATACAGTCATAATGTATTTATTTAATTTTTAATCCCTAAATGAGATTTTGAATCCTTTCAGTTCTTGAAAATGGCAAAAAAATAGACAGGTTGACACAAAAGTGTCTTGTTGAATTAATGCTCTTCCCAGAGCTTTGAATCCGCTCTGTTGATATAATCGGCATCGTGTCCTTTGCTGCACAATATAAGACGTCTGATGAAATGTAAAAATTATGCAGAGTAACATCCTATGATCTTCTGTTTCGCAACGCCTTGTCCAAAAACATGTCGATGGAACAGATTGAATTCGCTTTGGCTCGCGATATGGGGCCATTTGGAGCTCTGAACTTTTTTTTTTTTTATCAAGCGCTTTTCAAGACTCTGTCTTTCGCTATGGCAGCCCTTCAGAAATTATGACTGCTCTCCAATAAATCGGCAGATTAGATCGGACTAACACTGCCGCCATGCAGAACGGACCTCAATACAGATAATTGTTTTTTAAATGGCCTTTGCTGGGTGGGTTTTTAATGCCTCTAACTCTCCCGCTCGCTCGCTCGCCCATTTTTTCACTTTCTCCCTCTCTGCTATGCATATGGCTGTAGCAGTCAATGTAAATCAGGGGCATCCAATTAATATTGAATCAATTACACTGTGTGCGATTGTCTGGCATGTGAGCTGCCTGCAATTTTCTGTGCCAAAATGTGACCCAAATGAGTGGCTTAACAAAGACCCCAGCAATTTAAGCTTTTTTTTCCTTATTGTTTTTTTTCTTCCTCCTTTTTTAAATCACATATTATCTGGAGCTTGACGATCTGTCATGATCATAATTATCATCAAAGCGCCTTTCTGGAGTTCAGCTGCGAGGGAGCGAGTGTGCTGACACTGATCGTTTTTTAAGAGGACTTGTGAGGAGCAGCGTTAGCTGACGTTCGGTCATCAGTGAGAGCCAGTTGTTTTTATTTTCCGAACCGGCCCATGAAGTGTGTGTGTTTCTGACAGATGTAATAGATTTTCTTTAGAGGCACGTGTGTGAATATGCATGTATACAGAGACTGCTTAGTGTCACAAGATCATTTTATTTGTGCAAATGTGTGTGCTTGCTGCCACGGCTTAATATGGGGCGACACCAAAACCTTGCTTGTCCTTTTTTTTTTTTTTTTTTTTTTTTTTACAATCAAGAAAATGAATTATCAGGAAGCGACAAAGAGACATGTCTTACCCGAGCGGCAATGGCGCCCTGGAAGCGGCTCTTTATGAATATGTATTCGAATGGGGGGGGGAAGGCATTCGCCTCTAATTTTCCAAACCTTTTTATTTCCCTCCACCAGCAGGATTTCTTCATACACAAGACCGGTCGTCCCTTTCAAAGAACACCGTGCTGTTGTATGCCCATGTGTGTTTGTATCTAGTCCCTGCATATGTGTACCATCTCCTGTCTGATCTTGGAAAAATAGCATTAGCGAATGTGTGTGTGAGAGGTGTGCAGAGCTTTTCCAGAGGGAAGAGGTGTAATAATAGCACAGAATGATGTTTAATTCTCTTGGAGCTGTTTTGCTGCATGTGGAGATGTGTCTCGCGGCATCCCTCGCAGAAACATTGTGATATTCTGCATCCTCGGGCTTGATTTGCATGATACAGTCGGCTCGGTGCTGTGGGGGTGGACGGCTTCCTTTCATTCGCCATTCTCATCTAATGGGCTACAGCACATATTTTTGTTGGGTTGGGAATTTTGTGTTGCATGGGGAAAAAAAAAGAGAATCCATTTTTATGTTATTTGTGCAATACTTATTTGTATTCAGTTGAAATTGAGATAAATTATATGAAAAATGTATATTTGAAGGCTTTAAACCTTAAAAATTACATCGTTTTTACCTGTTTTTTTGCACCAAAGCCAGCGTGCAAGGAAACAAAGGTATTTAGCAGCCAGACGGGCACTGCCTGGCACGGTGCCACCCGCTCCGTCTCAGTTCTCCCACCCCCGCACCCCTTCATACGCTCTTAGCACCCAATGACGCTCTCACCCCCCCCATCCCTCCCTCCCTCCTGCAGACAATGGCATCGCCTCCTCCATCACAAGAGGAGAAATACCCAGCTCTCTCCTTTCTGTCTGTCCTCATCTCCATAATGCCACCTGATCACGCCGTCTTTCTGGGACTACCTCGAGCGATCGCTTTGTCTTTCCCGCCGGATGTTAGGTGAAAAATAAAAGCTATGCAAAAACGCTCAGTATCTGTTGTTGTTTGCAGGTACGTGCAGGTGTAGAGTTCGATTTTAGGTCCGTGAGAAGTGTGATTATGCCTCTGCGGAGAGATTTTGTGATCGTTTTACTGATATTCAAGCTCCCCTCTGGTCTGATTTCCTCATTTTATTTGTGCCAACATGTGTGCGTGTTTTGTATGTGGGTGGACGCATGCAGACCCACTGGGTCCTGTCGTATTGCAGCTCTCAAATTGTGTCAGATGTTTTAGAGGAACGTGTCCATAAAAATGTTTATGTACTACAAAGCATATTTATAAATCTCGGCGGATTACAGACAGCTTCTATAAACACAGATAGGAATGGTGCAGAATTGCTAGGCCATGTGTGTGTGTGTGTGACTGCGGGAGGCCTGTGCGTTTGTTCGTGGTTTTCTGCAGCCGTGAGGTGTGTGTGTATGTGTGAGTTGGCACTTGTACTGCAGGACATCCCTCAGCGGCCAATGCCAAAGAGAAATTGGCACGGAGCAGGGCTGGAGGCATCGGGTGGGCTTCAGGAGGGGTGTCCTCCACTACTCTGTTTACCTTTTACACACACACGCTGTCAGACACATGCGATGGCCTCATCACTGCTTCAGAGCTAGGCTAGTTCATTTTTTCACTTCTGTCTTCTTTCTATTTGCTCTATCCCTACTGGTATCGTTGGGCGGACACAACTCCACTACGAGGTCACCTTGACCAGCTATGCCCCCGCGCCAGCCGGGTCGCTCAATACGATCAATTCATCTGGGCTCTAATGGTTACAGATGGCAGGACTTGAGTCTCTACAGACACCTTCAGCTCTCGGTGTTTTTTCTTTCTTTTCCCTTCCTGTCTG